>JAZEWT010000016.1:11790097-11806974 GCA_036362905.1 Mordacia mordax
GTGAGGCGCGGCGGTGAGAGGTGGCGGTGAGGCACGGCGGTGAGGCATGGTGACGGACGCCGCTTGTCGCAAGGGTTCGCGGTTCAAACCCCGTGAGCCGCTCCAGTACAGACACCACGAACCCCGTCTCCTCCGCAGTGGACGTTAAGCATTGTGCGACGTCGGTACAAGAGGCCCGATTCACCAGTCCACATTTGGCACTTTGAAAAAATTACCAGGGTAGCAAGGATTCTATGCAGCAGTAACATCCGCCCCCTAGAGAAAGTCCTGCCCAAGGCGGTTCGATCCCCACCTTGAGCCCCTTTCAGTGTGGAGTTTATGTTCTCTGTCGCTCTCTCTCCCCCTGTTCTGTATGAATTTCTCCAGGTTCTCCGGTCTCCTTCCACACCTAAAAATCCTCATTGATTGATCAGCTAAAAACATTATCATATATATATATATATAAAGGTTGGCACCGGCTGGCTGCATGGCTGCCTTCGCCCTCCCCGCATGGGATTTGTGCTCTCCCGGGTGAGCAAGCGGAGCGTAACCCTAAGGTGATCTATCTGCTGCGCCCAGTCAGTGCGAGACGGGGGTGTGTTGCGCAATCGGGGGTCAAGCGGGGGTCGAGCGGGGGTCGAGCAGGGGTGGAGCGGGGGTCGAGCGGGGGTCGAGCGGGGGTTGAGCGTGACAGGAAGCGAGGTCCCGGGGAACCGGTGGCCGCCGCTCACCGGTGCCGACGATCCTGGAGTCGACGAAGTGCTTGGTGAGGATGGTGGCGAGCTGGGTGAGGGTCTGCTGGTACCCTGCCTCACGCCGACACCGCACGCGCCACACGCGCCGCACGACAGTGTGACGCGACGTCATACATTACGAGCTCCGCTCTCTATGACTTTCCTTACGGGATAGCAGTGTCGAGCGTTGCACCTCTCTCCTCCGCAAAGGGAGAGCAGGGACGCATGACAGCTATCCCAACAGATCAGCTGTGGAAAGAGATTCTCACACATCGATCCGTGACAAACTTACATGCGTACACGTTACGAGTCTACACGTGAGCGCATCTGCGGACAAGGAGATGGTGGCGGTAACAGAACAATTTAAAGCTTTCCTGCTGACCTGTCTACGATCCATTCAGGGTTTAACAAGGTTGCACTGTGTGAGGACCTCACAAGTTGTCAAACATTTGGACAGAGTCCTATTGGTGAGCTCCTCCGGCAGGCGAGGCTGCGGTGGCTGGATCATGTAATCCGCATGCCCAACCACTGCATGCTCAAGCAGTTGCTGTTTGGCCGGATAGAGGAGGCTAAACGGGCGTCGCGGCACGGGCTAGAGAAGAGATGGACTGATGTGGCACAGGAGGACCTGGAGCGGAGTGGACTTGCTGAAGACTGGTACCAGCCATGTTAAGATCAACCTCTGTGGAGGAGGACAGTAAAAGACGATACGGGGCAGCTGGAGACAAGTCGCCCTCCAACAACAATGGAGAGCAGAGCAGCAAGGCTCACAAGAATGAGTGGAGCGTCGGCCAGATAAAACACAGCAAATATACAGAGTCGGGAGACACAAGTGGTGCATCTGCTAGTTACCTCGGTCAGGCAACCCATAGCACCTGGGTCTGTACCGTGACCTGCTGTCAGCGAGCTTTCGATCATTTCTTGTGGCCTCAAAGTGCACCTGGCCTGGAACAGGCACCGTGGTGACGTCACCATCAATTAGTGGCGAATGGTGGTTGTTGTTGTTGTTGGCAGTGGTTGGAGACAAACGACCGGGGGAAGGGTTCATGATTTTTCCGTGACGCCGTTCAACCCGCTGCCGTTGCACAATGCAGTGACTTACCGCCGGCACGGTGTGTGCCGCCGACGGTGCGGCGTGGCGCGTGCCGCCGCGTGCTGCTCACCGGGCAGCTCGTCGGGGCAGCTGATGGGGCTGAAGTAGTTCTTGATCGCGCTATAGCAGCCCATGGCGGCGCTCACATAGAACTCGGGCAGGAAGCCGAAGAGCGGGCCGGTGAGATCAGCGCGCTCCACCGTGCGCAGGCACACGCGGAGCAGCCAGTACACGTCGCGCAGGCGCTCCTGCGGGAGCACAGTGGCGCGCAGGGCGTGGGACACAGGTGGTCACAGTAGTGGTGGAGACGGCGGTGGTGGCAGTGGTGTCGGTGGCGATGGTGGTGGTTATGCTGGTGGTGGCGGTGACGGTGGTGATCGTGGTGTGGTAGTGGTGCAAAGTGGTGGTAGCGGTGACGGCGCTGGTGGTGGTGGTCGTAGTGACGGTAGTGGTGCAACAGTCACGGTAGTGGTGATGGTGGTAGTGGTCGTAGTGACGGCAGTGGTGCAGTTGTGGCGGTAGCGGTTATGGTAGTAGTGGTGGTCGTGGTGACGGTAGTGGTGCAGTCGTGGTAGTAGTGGTGATGGTGGTGGTGGTCGTAGTGACGGTAGTGGGGCAGTAGTGGCGGTAGCGGTTATGGTAGTAGAGGTGGTCGTGGTGACGGTAGTGGTTAGTCGTGGTAGTAATGGTGATGGTGGTAGTGGTCGTGGTGTCGGTAGTGGTGCAGTAGTGACGGTAGCGGTGATGGTGGTAGTGGTCGTGGTGACGGTAGTGGTGCAGTAATGGTGGTAGAGGTGACAGTGGTAGTAGTAGTCGTGGTGACGGTAGTGGTACGGTAGTGGTACAGTAGTGACGGTAACGGTGATGGTGGTAGTGGTCGTGGTGACGGTAGTGGTGTAGTCGTGGTAGTAGTGGCGATGGTGGTAGTAGTGGTGATGACGGTAGTGGTGCAGCAGTGGTGGTAGCAGTGATGGTGGTGGTGGTGGTGGTGGTCGTTGTGACGGTAGTGGTGGAGTAGAGGCGGTAGTGGTGACGGTGGTGGTGGTGGTCATGGTATCGGCAGTGGTGCAGTAGTGACAGTAACGATGGTGGTGGTAGTAGTGGTCATGGTATTGGTAGTTGTACAGTAGTGGTGGTAGCGGTTATGGTGGTGGTCGTGGTGACGGTAGTGGTGCAGTAGTGGCGATAGAGGTGACGGTGGTATGGTCATGATGTCGGCAGTGGTGCAGCAGTGGTGGTAGTGGTGGTAGTGGTTACGGTGGTGGTCGCGGTGACGGTAGTGGTGCAGTAGTGGCGGTAGTGGTGATGGTGGTCGTGGTGGTCATGGTGTCGGTAGTGGTGGAGTAGAGGCGGTAGTGGTGACGGTGGTGGTGGTGGCCATGGTAACGGTAGTGGTGCAGTAGTGACAGTAACGGTGGTGGTGGTAGTGGTGGTCATGGTGACGGTAGTGGTACAGTTGTGGTGGTAGCGGTTATGGTAGTAGTGGTGGTCGTGGTGACGGTAGTGGTGCAATCGTGGTAGTAGTGGTGATGGTGGTGGTGGTGGTCGTGGTGACGGTAGTGGGGCAGTAGTGGCGGTAGCGGTTATGGTAGTAGTGGTGGTCGTGGTGACGGTAGTGGTGCAGTCGTGGTAGAAGTGGTGATGGTGGTGGTGGTGGTCGTGGT
Organism: Mordacia mordax; assembly: GCA_036362905.1. Classification (NCBI taxonomy): domain Eukaryota; kingdom Metazoa; phylum Chordata; class Hyperoartia; order Petromyzontiformes; family Petromyzontidae; genus Mordacia; species Mordacia mordax. Next base: position 11,793,568 of record JAZEWT010000016.1, read on the forward strand.
GACGGTAGTGGGGCAGTAGTGGCGGTAGCGGTTATGGTAGTAGTGGTGGTCGTGGTGATGGTAGTGGTACAGTAGTGGCAGTAGCGGTGACGATGCTGGTGACCGCACCTGCGAGTAGATGGTGGTGTTGATCCACGCTAGACGCCGGCTCAGCTGGTTCAGTTTGTCCAGGAACACGTCCCGGCTGCGCTGGAGCTCCTCCAAAACGTCTCTTCGCTATGGGCGTGGGGCGGGGGCACACACGAGGGTGGCACGCAGATAGCACAAGGGTGGCACGATGGTGGCACGAGGGTGGCACGACGGTGACACGAGGATGGCACGAGGGTATGATGAGGGTGAGACGAGGGCAGCACGAGGGTGGCACGAGGGTGGCACGAGGGTGGCACGAGGGTGAGATGAGGATGGCACGAGTATGGCGTATGACACGAGGGTGGCACGAGGGTAGCACGAGGGTGGCACTAAGGTAGCATGAGGATGCGACGAGGGTGGCACGAGGTTGGCATGAGGTTGAGAAGAGGGTGACACGAGAGTTGCACGAGGGTGTACCTGTGGCGGGCAGCGCGAGATCTTCTCCTCCGTCTCACGCAGCGCCACGGCGAACTCGCGCACATCGTCCGACACGCCGACCATCTGCCCGCGCCGCCGCACCACCGCACATGACACCCGCGCCGCGTGGGCAACCGACTTAAAACGTTCGTGTGTGATGACGCCCACCCACACACCTCGAGTGCTGTGCTGGCCGTTACAGGTGCCACTTCAAAACTGAACTTGACCCTTCAGTGTGTGAAGGCTATAGGAGAGATCTTTGTGGGTGTGCGCGCGCGAGGGGCACGGTAGGTCAGCGGTTAGCGCGGCGCCCTATGAATCTGGTGACCCGAGTTCGATTCCCGCTCACAGCTTAATACCAATGACGATTTTCTGAACCAGTCCTGAGGCTCCCCTAGGTAGTCTCGGCCTCAAACAAGTACTCATGTGGTGTGTAAGCATCGCCACTGGGGAGACATAGGCAGCCGAGCGTGATGCTGGTCACCCACCCCCTCGTGCACCATAGCAGTCTTCATAGGCGCTGCTCGCTAACAGCACGTGACCCTACAGTCTGTTAGGGCTATACGGGGGATCTCTGAGTGCGCACCTTGCCCAGCTGCTGGTGCACGCTCATGCTGTACATCATGACGATGCCGTCAAGAATCTCGATGAGCGAGTGGTCGCCGGGCGGGTCCTCGTCCTCCGTGAGGGGGCGTCCATGCAGACCGCCCGTCTCGACTGGAGCGGTGGGGGGGGGGCGGAACGGAGAGTGGGTACGTGAAGTGTACGGTTTTGCGACCGAGTCTACAGCTCCCCCGCGCAAGCCAGGGATCAATGGGTAAGAAGCCAGAACATTCAATTTAGTCATCATGCGATCCACGTGGCAGGAAATAGAGAACCACGGCACCCCGTTCATGGCACTCACCCTCCTCCTCCGTGCGCTGCTCCACTTCCGCTGTGGCCTGGCGGGGTCTCACGAAGCCTGGGGCTCGCCTGGCCGCCAGGGCTGCCGAAGCTGCACTCAGGATGGGAGCCGCCGCTCCGCCGACGGGGTTGGGCAGCAGGCCCGCTCCGCGGAACATCGACATGCCAAGTCGCGCCATCTGCTACGGGCACCGGAGGGCCGTGGGTCAAAAGGAGAAAGGTCAGCAGTCACAATGAGATGATGAGTTCATGTGGACGAACTCATCATCTCATTGTGCTAAACCGTCTATTACCGAGTTTCCAAATTAATATAATCCATACTGCTGAACGTTTTCTTGTCTGCTTCTCCCCTTGCTTGCTCTACATTTGGACGTTTCATAAAAAAACAGCTCAACCAAACGTTGCAGCAAGCTTAGAAATTATCAAGAGCACGTCGTGGGGGGTTAGGTTTCCACTTGGGGTCTAGGGGGGATAAAGGGGCCCTATTTCCTGAGCCCCTAAAGCCCCTTCCACCATCCCTGAGCATGGCCTAGATCTCTGGCCCTATCTCTCCTTATTGGCAACACCCCCTTATTGTTCCTTTAGGAGGGGACGGTTGCGCAGGGGCCTGTGGGGGCCTCTTTTCACTGAGAGACCCACAGAGGCCCGAGCAACGGCGGGTACATCTGCTGAATATAAATAAATCAAGGGTAGAGGAGCGGCGCTTGCAAATGCTCGCTCACGCCACTGCCGTTCAAGGAACAAAATGAGAAAAGCGCCAAACCGCGGCCGGGACACCGGGTTCGTGGCACGGCGAGCCAACACCGGCAGGCTGCCAGTCTACCGATAGTGGCACAACGAGTTCTCAGATGAATATAGAGTTGCGAGACCAAAGGACAGTGGCTGCTGCTGCTGCGCTATGAATAGCCACGCGAAGTCACTCGTACAGCAGGCGCGGCGCGCCACGTGAACACATTCCCATGGCGGTGTCGGACGCACCGCTCGCCGGACGTGTAACGACGGCAGTGGTCCTGTGGTGGAGAAGTTGGGGCCCCGAGCCAGGACGGTTGAGACCCTCGGTCCGATCCCAGATCACGGCTGCCCATGTGTAATTTTGCCGACCTCTCGAGTGTGCAGAGGCGACGGTCTCAGTTCAGTCACCAATCGTTGTTAAACGTGGTTTTGCACTCAATTCGGTTAAATTAGAGCCCTGATAATCAGAATATTGATGCAGGTTTAAGTCCCGGGTTCGATTCCTCGCTCGGGCGCGTTTCTGTGTGGAGTTTGTGTGTTTTCTCTCCCTGTGTCCACGTGGGTTTTTGTCGGGTACTCCGGTTTCCTCCCACTGGCCAAAGTCACGCTACTGCCCTAGGTTACTCGTCCTGCTGAGTAAATTGCCCCAAAAAGTGTGCCCTCCGAAGTAATGGCATCACATCATTGGTATTTACCTGCCTTGTACCCTTTATCAGCCGGGATAGGCTCTGGCCCCCCCCACAACCCTGCACAGGATTAAGCGGATATTGATAATGAATTAATGAATGTAGGTTTGCTATGGCGCAATGTACGAACTGTCCTCCGGAGCCATTCTTTCCGGCGAGCTGTGTCGAGAGTTTCTTCTCTCTCCTTTATGATCTTGCTGAATCCTGATGACGCCTCCAACGCGGGAGGCGTAACGTCGCGACAGAAAGGAACATGCGATGCGGCTATCCCCCAGAGGGAATGGCCGCGGAGAGAAATCCTCATTAACAGTGCGAACGCCGTGCGACGAACATTGCTCTCCCGCGGGACGGCGGAAGGGAAAGTGCTCGACTCGCTCGCAGGGACTTCTGAGGCAGCCCGCCGTGGGCCGTCCGGCGAGAAGGAGGCTCACGTGGGGAACCCACGTGGATTGGCCGACGCGGAAAAGACGCGGCGGACCGTGGGGGAGGGCGAGTCGCCACGACGGGGAGCGCGGGCGCGAACCGACGCCGCGCGACTCGTTACCGGCATCCCCACACCGGGCTCCTCCACGTCCTCCAGATCGTCCATGGAAACGGGGCTCAGCTCCGCGGCCTCCACCGTCACCCCGACCGCCAAGAGATCATCTACCCGCCGCACGTGGAGTGGGGGGGGTGGTGGAGGCGGGGGCAAGGGTGGGGGCAGGGTCAGGGGCAGGGGTGACGGGACTCGTGACAACGATGTAGGATGAGGGAGACGCGCGGCGCGCGCGTTGTGAGGCGTGCACGGGCCCGCGGCTGCTTGCCTTTCAGTGTCTTCTTTAGGTGCGTGATGAGGCCGCCGAGGCGCTGCAGGTCAAAGTAGTCCACCTTGCCGTTGTAGAAGAGCTGTGGGGGCACGTATGCTTCTGTGGGGGGGGGGGGGTGTGGATGGTCAGAGGTCGGGGGCAGTCAGAGAGCACAAGCTCGGAGCCTCCATGTGAGCGGCGCGTGCGCGCGGCGCGTGGGCGCGTGCGTGCGGTACCTTCGCTCGGCTGCGCATGGGCGCTTCGCTGGCGGTGCCCGTCCCAGCAGCTGCGCAGCGCGGCGATGAGGCGGTGCATGAAGCACAGCATGTACTCGGGAGGGCACAGCATGGTGGGGTTCTGCGGGCGACAGCGCTCTGGGTCAGGCGCGTGGGCGCCGGCGGGGGAGCCACAGCGGAGAAGGGACGTAGGGGTGCGGGGGAGGGGGACACGCAGGGCGCTCGGCGGAACAGGGCGCCGCCCACTCACCCGGTTGGAAGCATTCTCCTGCAGGAATTTCCTTAGCTTGTTCAGGAAGATGTAACGCGAGGCTTCTCCCTGCAGCCACAGATGACCACACGCGCTCGCCAACAACGCACACAGTGCCGCCGGTGGGCACGGCTCTGACCTCCTGACCCCTCCACGGCCTGCTGACCGTGACCCACAAGCCCAGGGGTCAGAAACCCGTGGATTTTATTTCGGTAGCGCTAACCACTGTGCTGCCACTCAACCCCTAATCCTTAGTCATGGGACAATGGGGTTCCATTGAGGCTACCTGCATTCCGCGGATGGTCTCTGGACAGGTAGATGTTTATTATTATTACAGCAGAAAGTACCTGGTAAGTTTGCTAAATGCGGGACCCCTGTGACAAAACAAACGTTCAAAGTGACCGACGAAACGCTTTACATTCACAGCGTAACTAAATAAACTCGCAGTGCAAGAGTTGCTAATGGCACTCGACCCTACAGTATGTGAATGCCACACAGGGGCTCTTTCACTGTGTGTATGTGATCCAGGTCTGCGTGGCATTGGTCTCACCGAGTTCTTGTCCTTGTTGTTGAGCAGCAGTTTGAGGATGGCCACCTGCAGGTCCTCCACCACTGGGACACACACACGGGTAGGTGGCATCAGCGACCGGCCCCGTCTCGTGTGCCGTTTAGGTTTGTGCGTGCGTCCGTGTGTGTGTCCGTGTATGTGTCTGTGTGCTGGTGATCAGTTCGTCACCCTTATAGCCCCCGCCCTCCCACGTCCTTCACGATCTCCACCCCTCTCCCCTCAACCCCCACCCCTCCACCTCCGTACCTTCGATTCTCTTCTTGAGGCGCTGGCAGCCGCGCTCGTACGACCGCCGCTTCTGTCGCTCGTCGGCGCTCTCCTCCGCGTCGTCCCGGCCCTGCCAAGTGCGACCGAGATATGCACACAAGCATGCGCACACACGCACGCACACACACAACAACGTTAAAAACCTCGTCTCTTCTGCATATGGACACTGGAAAAAGTATCCATAGTTTAAACAGCTCGACCTGTGTGTGCTACTAAAGCATTGAAATTGCATTGTCCTGAGCTGATTGCATTTGGCAACATCTGGCGAACACTAACAATTAACCTCTAATAAAGCCATGTCCCGTGTAGGTCAATTAGTTATAAGGACAATCATATATTACCAAAGCTTTTTGTTTGCATATTTGCCACAAGTATGTGTGGCTTTTGTAAACTGGACGCTCTGTGAAAGGTGTCTATCTGGTGTTGTAAGATCTTAACACCTGTATAATTGACAGAAATGGTAAAACAAACATTTTTTATTTTAAACATATGTACACTGGCAAAAGTACCCATCTAATGCAGGCCAACAAGTTGCAAGAACAATGCATCTATTATCAAAGCATGATGATTGCAATCTTTACCACCAACGTGTGTGGTTTTTGCAAACGTGACACTTTACGAAAAGTGTCTATTTGGTGTTTTTAAGAACTTGAAATGCAATTATTATTACTATCGCCAGAAAAAGTGGGTAAAGCCTCTTCTTTTTACAGTTCTTACTGGCAAAAAACCACCCATAGCAAAAGTACCCATAGTTTAAAACAACAACAACCGACATTCGCGACTAAGTGGCGGTGATGTCACCATGGCGCTTGTGTCAGGCCAGGTGCACTTTGCGGCCACATGATGTGTCGAAGGATCGCTGACAGGTCACAGAACAGTGCTTGGTGCACATGTACAAGCACGCACACCCTCAAGCACATGCATACCCCTTGTGCACACACCCACACGCACACTCACCCACATATAAACACACAAGTGCACACTGACCCACCTGCTCACTCACCACCCACCCGCTCACTCGCTCAATCACCCATCCGCTCGCTTACCCACCCGCCCACTTTCTCACCCACCCATTAGCTCACCCACCCACTCACTTTTTCACCCACCTGCCCATCTGCTGACTCGCTCATCCACCCACCTACTCACTCACCCACCCATCCGCTCGCTCGCTCGCTCACTCACTCACCTGCCCATTCACTCGCTCGCTTGCTCACTCGTTCACCCACGGCCCACCTGGTGGTAGTGGGGGTGCGTGGGCCACCAGGTGATGGGGATGGTCTCGTCGAGCCCGGCCTCCTCCACGCGGAGCGGCGTCTTGATGTTGCAGAAAACCACGAAGCGCATGACGTCGAACGTGTGAGAGTCAAGGATCCACCGCGATCGTCCGCATCGGGACCGGGGCCTCTCCCAGGTCGGCTCGGCCTCAAATGACATAGCTGGTGCGGTGCATATAAATCGTAACTAGGGAGACAAAGGCGGACGGGTGTGGCGATGCCCACCGACCCCCTCCTGTGCCGTGTTATCCTTTACAGGTGCTTGCTAACAGCACTGGACCATAGAGGCTATCTGGGAAATCTGGGTGTGTGTTGTGCTTGCTGTGCGTACGTCGATCACCGCTCCGTTATCCAACCCAGCGACGTGCCGTGCCACGGCGCGATGTGCCGCGGTGTGCTGTACCGTACTGCGGTGTGCCATGCGGCGGCATGGTGCGGTGTGCAGCGGCATGGTGTGCTGTGCCGTGCTGCGGTGTACCGTGGTGTGGCCTGCCGTGCCGTGTCATGGTGTGGTCTACCGTGCGTGTCATAGTGTGGCGTGCAGCGCCGTGCAGCACTGTGCCGGGCGCCAGCGAGGGATATAAGACGTTGCCGAGGAGGAACTTGCGCGACTTCTCGTGCTTGAGGATGGCGAGGACGAGGCGCAGGTGCTGGATCTGAAAGGGAACGGCGGAAACCAAACGGGTTCCACTCGCGAGCATCTCAACTCCACGCATGACGCCACACTCCATCGGGATGGGGCAATCGGAGCTTTGTCACGGCTCGACGTCAGATGAGCATTGCTCTTCTTTCGAGCTGCTCTCTCAGGACGGCCGTGTCGAGCAGGAGGCATCGTCAGGCGGTGACATTTTGCTTCTCATGCGGGAGGTGAAGCGTGCGTCACGATGACGGGAAAACGCTCCGCGCAACAATCTCGAAAGAGCAGCACCTGTGATCAATGCTCGTCACCCGTCGAGCCCATTCTCAAAACCTGTGTCCACACACCCTCTGTCCACACACCCTCTGATGAGTTACTGAAAACCAGCGACGAAATCATAAATATATAGATGCTTATAATTACACCAGAAAATGCCCAGTGGGCTGGCAAAGCTCTGGACGCAGGATTCCTGCAACACAACAAACGCTCCAACTGTCCAACGCAACGACGTGTGAAATCGAAGGGAAAATAAACAAAAGGAGTGATTGGTTGCCTCTCAACCCACATGGTGGCCTTGTGTCAGCCAATCCGAGAGAACAGCTACGCGGAGCGATTCCCGACGGTCCAAGCGTGTGCAAGTACCTGTGGCGTCATGTCGGGCGTCACCGGGGAGAAGCGGAACGCTCGCAGCAACGTCATCATCAGTTGCTTCAGGCAGCCGTGGACCTCGAACTCCTGCGGCCGTCACGGGATGGAAGTAGGGAGAGACGACGATCCACACGGGAACGGGGAGCGGGAAGCGACGACGATTCACTCTGGAACGGGGAGCGGGAAGCGACGACGATTCACTCGGGAACGGGGAGCGAGGAGCGACGACGATCCACACGGGAATGGGGAGAGACGACGATCCACACGGGAATGGGGAGAGACGACGATCCACACGGGAATGGGGAGAGACGACGATCCACACGGGAACAGGAAGAGACGACGATCCACACGGGAATGGGGAGCAATGACGATCCACACGGGAATGGGGTGCAACGACGATCCGCACGGGAACGGGGAGCAGGGAGCAATGACGATTTACTCGGGAACGGGGAGTGGGAAGAGACGACGATCCACACGGGAAAGGAGAGTGGGGAGCGATGACGATCCACGCAGAAACGACGACATCTGTGCGACGTCAGTGTCCCAGTGCCCCGTCGCCTCCTATTTCCAGCCAAGGCCAAGGCCAGCGCTTTTATCGCAAGGCCTCCATGCCACCGTTGGGCCCTGGTGGTCTATAGTGTGGCACCTGGCATGCGGCCTCCGACGATACACACACCCTAAGCAGGTGGCTTCAGGTCACATTGTTAGTTTCTAATAATTAAGCCGATATTGTTTTATTGCACACGCAGATTTCTATTTAGTTAACGGAGTTGTTAAACAACACACTCGCGTTGAGGGTTGCGTCATTTTGTCTGGCAGGCTATGTTGCGGCGGCTCTCGTGCTCACGTCTTATCGGCAAAAGCGCCCCCTCAAAAAAATGAGTGTAACTGGCCGAGGGCCCCCCAATGGCAGCTACCGCTGTGTGGAGCAGCGCGGGTGCTGTCTTGCCAATAGGGCGTGACGTTGGTGCCGGTGATGGGGTCGTGAGCTGTGACGCCAACTCACGCTGCTCCATTTGAAATGAAATGTAAATATATTATTTATAGCGGTGCCCGTGTGACCATGCAGCGTTCGTCCAACGCGGGAGGGAATTTGTTTGGAGGGACAGCGGCTCGGAGACCGGGTTGACTACGCGGTGGCGCCTTCCCACCACGCATCGCGCCCCGAGCATCACGATGTTAATCAGCTAATTATGTAATGGCCGTTAATCTTGCGGGAGGAAACCCACTGCACCGCCCTGTCAGGATGATCCGCGACCTCCGCACTGGCCAGAGCGGTGAAGTACGGTCGGGATCGCGCGAGGCCCATAGCCATGACGGGAGCCGCGGTTCAAAGCTCGAAGCACGAGGAGCCTGAATAGAGCGCGGGCGCGGCGTGGGCGCGGCGGGGGCGCGGCGTGGGCATGGGCGCGGCATGGGCGCAGCACCTCGAGCAGGGCCCAGAGTAGGTCCAGCGTGTGGAGGATGGCCGGCGTCTCCGTGGCGACAGAGCCCGAGGTCCGAGTCTGTAGGCCGAGCAGGAACTTTAAGAGCACCTCGTCCACCACGTACGCCTTAGCCTGCACGGCGGAGAGAGGGTCATCTCACGGGGATGGGGGTGTGGCATGGGGTGGGGGATGGAGTCGGGGTGGGGAATGGGGTCGGAGATGGGGTTGGAGACCGACCCCGCGGACCGTGTGCGGTGCCACACGTTCCCCCCCCACTCCATCCTCTGCTTGAGCCACAGACTCCCCTTCACATGCGCATCTCTTTTCGCACCACTCTCGCTTTCCCTCAACTCATCAGCACTCTCCCCCCCCGTTCCCGGCCCACCCCCGCATCCACTTGTAGGCGCCGTACCCACCAGCAGAGGCGCAAGCTTGTGAAAGACGTGGACGGCGGCGAGAAGGAAGGTGGCGGCGTCTCCTCGCAGAACGCTCCGCGAGTCCTCCCGCGACACTACCCGCCCGTCCTGAGGGGCGGGGGGAGGGGGGATGAGTCACCCGCCCATCCCCAGCAGCAGAACGTGCGACGACAACGACAGCCATTCACGCGAGCGTGGCAGAGACGCTCTACCGATTTCCCATAGGGTCAAGTGCTGTGAAGGCCGGCACGGCACACGAGTGAGTAGGCGGCCAACACTACGCCCGACCGTCGCCGTATCCCTCGTGGTGATGTTTACACTGCACTCAGGTACTCATTGATTCTGTGCCCGGAACCAGTTCAGGAAACGGTCCCTGGTGTCGGTGATCGTGAGCACGAATCGAACTCGGATCGTTGTCGCCGCCGGGTTCGTAGCGCGGCGCCACGTGCGGACGGACGCGCAGGCGCGCCCGCTCACCCTGGGGTCGATCCACGTCTCCATGGCGACCTGGAAGTATCCCATGAGCCTCTGGGCCTGCACGAGAGCTGTGGCCGGGGGGTCCTGCAGGGGCCGATAGCCTTCGATGGGGTACGTACTCACGGGGTCAAGGGTTCATCGTCACGGAGATGCACAGCAAGGGGGGACAGTGGGGCGGATGGCAGCATGGGTGGGGTGGGGAGGACGGCATGGGGGGGCGGCATGTGAGGGGCGTGGGGGCAGAACCCTCTGTGTGCCGTGCTGGCCTTCGCAGGTACTGCTCATTGATAGCACTTGCCCCTACAGTCTGTTAAAGCTACACGGGGATCTTTGGGTTTGGTGAGAGTGTGAGATGCGCTGCGGTTATCTCACCCTATCCATTAGCAATGTGCGCACATTCATTCATTATCAATACCCACGTAATCCTGTATTGGGTCGCGAAGGGGACGGAGCCTATTCCAGGCGACAGAAGGCGCAAGGCGGGGGGATACCCAGAATGTGACACTAGTACATCAGAGGGAACACTATTAAGGGCAATTAACTTAGGCAGCAGCGTGTCTTTGGATGGTGGGAGGAAACCGAAATACCCGGTGAAAACCCACGCAAGCACAGGGAGAGAGAGAACACGCAAACTCGATACAGAAAGGCACTCGGGCCGGGAATCGAACTCGGGATCTTCTTGCTGTGAGCAACGTGTGCGCATCTCAAGTCAAACTCTCCGACAGCGTCACATTTCACAGGACGCGAGTCTGGTGAACGTTGGCGCCGGGTCACTGAGTAGCTCCGCTACGGGGGGGCGTGCTCTCCACCGTGAGCCAGAGGATATCTCAGCGGACGGCTGCCGAAGTTGAAGGAGACGTTCTCACGGAAGGACAGGCTGATGGCCGGGAAGTAGGCGAAGCCTGGGCCCAGACGCACGTCCGGGAAGGCGACACCCATAGAAAGGCCGTTACTGGGGGGGAGGGGGGGGAAGAAGTGCATAAGCAAACATCCCCCACAGCCCCCGCTCTACACTGGACGCTTCGCTTGCATGCGAGACATCGAGAGAATAGCGTAGAGCTCCGCCGCGTGTAGCCGGACGGGGTGGAGGCGCTGTGAGTGGAAGCGCCATGGCGCGGCACTCACAGGCAGAAGGAGATGGAGGCGGAGTCCAGGTCAATGAGGCACGTGACCACGTCACCCGCTGCCCAAGGCTGCACACCGTACAACACACCACGTATACCGCACCACGTACACCAAACAAGACCACAAACGCACAACACACAGCAATACGCAACGCACATCCCACCGCACACCACACCCAAGGGGCAGTCTTTGTGAATCTGGGGCCCCTACCAAAATTAATGACCCCCCACCCCCCTCCCAAAGACATTAAGTAGCACTGAATCCTCCCAATGAACATTGCAACGATGTGGATAGATTTCACACTCATTGCACCAAGCAGTAAACAAGCGTTCTGCTATGCATGACTCATTGTGAATCTATTGTGGAAGTGTCCATGAGCCGAAACCCGTACAGCCAGATGCCCACACATCGGGCCAGACGTCCTCCCCCCCCCGCCCATAGGGGGGCCCCTGCAATGCCTGCAGTTAAGAGCGGTAGGGAGCTCGCAGTTCCACATCGCTGTTATGAGTCACATATACCGTGTGAAGGAAAGGAGCGGGGGGAGAGAGAGGGGAGAGAGGGTGTGAAGAGAGAGGGAGTGAAAAAAGAGAGGTAAGGAAGTGAGGGAGGGGAGTGAGAGAGGGGAGAGAGCGGGTGAGAGAGTGATAGAGTGAGGGAGTGAGGGTGAGGGTGAAATAGTGAGGGTCTTTGTTAATATTTTAAAAAATTATAAAAAAAATAACACGCTGAACGGACGATTAAACCAAAGTTTGTAATTACGGAACTGACTGAGAGAGAGAGAGAGGAGAGAGACGAGACTAAGAGAGAGAAGAGACTAAGAGAGAGAAGAGACTGGGAGAGAGAGGGAGAGGAAACGGGAGGAGGCCCACCTTGCCGTAGTTGGTGGTTGTCACGTTCCACTTGCGCACGCGGTTACCGTCGTAAGCGTAGGAGTTGGGAGTGTCGCCCACGCCCTCCTGCCCACGCAGGTACCACACGGGGGCACACGGAGGCACACGGGCCAAGGGGGGCACGGAAGGCACGGAGGGCACGGAGGGCACAGAAAGCACGGGGAACACAGGGGGCACGGGGAATGGGGGGGACAAGGAGGTGCTGAGCGAGCATGAGTGACAAACCGGTGGCACCACTTCATGTGCAGCCGTGCCACGCAGGGTAGGACGGTGGGACGGTGGGACGTGAGGGGGGGTGTGGGGTGGTGCGGCGGTGCGGGCACCTCCTGGTTGAAGCGGCAGTCCAGCGTGCACCAGCCAATCTGCATGAGCCCCTTGGAGGAGAGCAGCACCTCATACATCCACTTGCCTGCAGAGACACAGGGACACTCTCCCCTCCACTCCCCTCCAGCCCCCTCCACCCACTCTCCCTCTCATCTCCCTCGACTCAATATACTCTTCCCTCTCCGCTCCCTCCACCCCCACCAGGGTTCCATTCGAATCCCACAGTCGAGCCCTGTGCTTGGTGGGATGTCGCTTACTCTCCTGTGCTGCCCCCACAGTCTGGAGCTCCCTTACCCCAGCAGCCTGTGCTGTCAGCTCCCTGCCCGGGTTCAAGTCCAAGCTCAAGTCCTTCCTCTGCCACTCTCCCTGTGTCGGTCTCCCTCTCTACGCCCACGCCGTGCCTCCCCGCACGGACTGCGCCACCGCCGTGCGCCCTCGGCGTGCCGCACGTGCGCACCGTACACACGCCGAACGCGCTCCACGGCCGAGAGCCCCACCCGAGTAGACGCAGGTGGTGGCGCGGATGGTGCTGAAGTTGCTGTGGCCGATCACCTGCGCAGAGGGAAGCAAGAGACGGCAACGCTCGCGGGGGATCCGTATCCGTGCCAACCGCATCTCCCGCACCCCATGCCCCCCCACCCCCACCGTGCGCCCCGCTCCCATTGGCAGCCGGGTCCTGCAATACGCGTGCCCAACACGTAACCCAGCACCACCCCTGAGCCAGTAGTGCTGCTGCTGGTGGTGATGAAGTGATAGTGGCAATGGCACCGCTGGAGGTGACAGTGGTAACGACGATGATGATGATGCCGAGGAGGAGAATGACAATGACGGCGGTGGCGGACATGACGGACGACGGGCGTGGATGGCGCCTCGGCGGGCGTAACCGCGGAGACTGTGGCGACACGGGCGAGGAGGTGCAGAGACGAACCCCGAGCAAGTCCTCGTCGACGAGGAGAAGCCCCTCGAATCCGCTCGTGTGGTCCAGCACGATGTTGGCCGGGCCCAGGCGCCCCTTCGCCTCTGAATGCACGGACGACGCGCCGCACGCACGGCGATCGCATGACAAACGATTCAGCGGCGGCATTACATTAAATTCATTACCAATATCTACTTAATACTGTACAGGGTCACGGGGAGGCTGGAGCCTGTTCTGGCAGAGAGGGCGCAAGGCAGAGTTATACCTAGGATCTGACGCCAGTACATTGCAGCGCAAGAA
>JAZEWT010000016.1:11823487-11842380 GCA_036362905.1 Mordacia mordax
ATATTGGAGAATTATATTCGTATTATGCTTTCCTTGTTGCTTTTGAAATAAACGTCTCCATACAGTTGCGAAGTCGTGGTGTAAGCTCTGTGGACGGTCGGCCATCACGTCACATAAAAGATCCGGGGTGTCGAGGTTTTGTTGAACCCGACAGATACCAGTGGGCCGCCGTGCTACAGTGGGTAGCGCTGTTGCCTCACAGCAAGAAGGCCCGGGTTCGAATCTCGGCTCGGGTGCCTTTCTGTGTGGAGTTTGCATGTTCTCCCCACATGCAGCTGCATGGGTTAATTGGCTTGCTGGCGTCCTATCGTGGGTATATCCCTGCCTTGCGCCTTGTGTCTGCCGGGAAAAGGCTCCGGCTCACCACGACCCTGTGTAATGGACTGAGCGGTTTCTGACAATGCGATTGGATGGGCTTTTGATATAGAGGTAAAACCTCTATTTTGGCAAGGTAATTACAATTATATCATAGCCCCCCGTCCCTTGCCCGAAGGGGCGGGGCCACGATTCTAGATCACGTGGTTTCGCCCCGCCTTCCCCCCCCCGCCATCTCGTAACCCACGGGGCAGCTGTTCCGCTTTCGTGCTCCGTCTCTTCGCAGCGTCACCTCGCTCTGTCATGGCGCAAATCGACGAGAACCCCTTCGCAGACCCCGTGCTCAACAACCCCTTCCAGGTGCGAGGTTCCTGGAGGGTCCGGGTGTCCCGGAGACCGCGTCACGATGGGAGACCCCCTTCTCGCCTGGTCGCGCTGCGGCGAATAGCACGTCCCTGGCGGTAGCCGCGACAGGGTTCGGGAGGTGCGGGTCTCGAGGCCACGGGCGGAATGCGGAACCAAGGCGCGTCGGCTCCTTAATGAGGGGATCTGGGGAAGAGAAGCCGAGCGAGGGGTTCCGTGGGATGCAGGCGAGAGGGTCCGAGATAGGGAAGTGGGCTGGAGGGTTCGGGGGGGGGGAGAGAGAGGCGACTATAGGTATGGAAGAGGGGCGAGGCGGTGACGCCTGGCTCCTGGTTCAGTCAGGGCTGTGGCATTGCGCGCACAGCGTGGGCGAGTGTGACGGGGGGCTTTCACACCGCTGGGTTTGTGACGATAGGGTTGGGGTGGCTGTCGTCAATGGGAAAGACAAAGATGACCGGGCATGGTACTCGTTACAGTACTCCTCTTGTGCCGCTATACCGTAATCGTACTAACAGCATTTACCACACTGTATGACTGAATGTGAGTGACGTGGCGATGTGTGAGTGTAATTAGACGTGTGCGCGTGTGTGTTTTGATGCAATAAGGTGGGGTGTGTGGTCGAGTGTGTTTGTGTTGTATGATGGTGTGGCAAAGTGATTTAGGCAAGAGTCAATTTGGGCTGGAACGCAGGTCAACGCCGTTCCCGGGGTGAAAATCCCTTAGTGAAAATTCCGTAGGCTCTCGTTGTCTCTTAGAAGTCAGACGCATACTGGAAATGTCTCATCTCATTATCTGAAACCGCTTAATCCTATATAGGGTCACGGTGAGCCGGAGCCTATCCCGAAAACACAGGGCGTAAGGCAGGAATACACCCGACGACGGGACGCCAGTCCATCGCCGGGCATTGCGGGACAATTTTAGTCTGCGAGCCAATCAACCTATCCAGGAGCATGCTTTTGGACTGTGGGAGGAAAACGGAGTACGTGCGAAAACCCACGCGGACACGGGGAGAGCATGCAAATACTGGAAATGTGTTCTTATAAACTCAGCATTTCCTGAGAAAGGGCCCAACGACCCTCGCTTCAAAGGGGACGCGGAGCCGGGTGCGTGCCAAAAGGGTTTTTTTTCTCCCCCATTTTCACCCCTAACTATAGGGTTATATTTATGCCCGTATACATGAGTGTGTGAATGGAAGCTTTTGCATGTGTGTGTAAGGGTGTAGTGTGTGCGCCACTGGTGGCGACGCGTGTGCCGTGGGGGTGTGCACCCGAGCGTGGTAGCGAGCTGTGCGTGGCGAGGTGTGCTGGAAGTCTCCCCCGCGGCACCCGAACCACTGACAGCTCGAGCTTAAACTGCCAACAATGTCTGCGCGACATTGTATTGTGGTTAGAGCCGTCTATTCGTTTCGTGGGTATCCCCTAGGTCGACGCATCCCCAATACTGGTGGACGCATCTTCAAATTAATACTCAGTATGATGTGTAAACATACTGGGAAGACAACGGTGGCTGAGTGTGTACTGTATCGAGCTTCATAGGTGCTCACAACACTGGATAGTTTAAGGCTGTGGTGGGATGTTTGTCTCCGTGCGTGGATGTGTTGCCCCAACAGTCTTGATATCGATGGATGGAGGAATCGTCGTCTTTGCTTACGGTACACGTGTGTTACATGTTTGTGTTACAATTGTCTGGGTATACTGTATATCTGGGTATACGGTCAGAGTAAGGCAACCCATAACACCGGGGTTTCTCCCGTGACCTGTCGGCGACCCTTCGACACTTCACTTGGTATCAAAGTGCACATGGCTTGGCGCAGGCGTCTTGGCGAATGGAGACTGTTGTTTGTATATATGAGAGCGTGGGAGAGACTGTGGCCTTTGCTAGAGTGTAGGGTTTAAACTGCCAAGTGCCTTTGAGTGTGTGACTTTGCAGTTTTGTGTGTTGGTATAATTGTGAAAGTATTTATTGTGTGAATGTGGTACAGTGTTGTATTTGTTGCTGTGAGGGCATGGTTAAGTTTGTGTTTTGGGGACATGGGTTAGTTTGTATAGTGTCCGAGAGTTGTTTCGTATTTTTGCGTGTTGAAGTTTACCCAATAGTTTTTCGTGCATCAATGCGTGTGTTGATACATAGGTTCTCAACCTTCTGTACATCAAGGCTCACTTGAGTATGGTCTCCACAAGCCACTGAGTGGCATTCGTAGCCCACTCTGATGGGTCGTGACCCATCGGTTGAGAATAGCGGTCTTCGTATATATCTGGGTGGACTGCAGTTCGTTTATCGCTGTAAGGCAGTATGTCTGGGCATCTTTCTATCAATGTAATGATGTAGGTTTTCACGGCTCGATGCATGATGATTGCTTCGAAAAGCTGCTCTCTCGGGACAGCCGCGTCGATCGCTTCCTCTCTCTCCTCTCCTCGCGACGTTTCGCCTCACACGTTGGAGGCATCTTCAGGCGAAGTGTTTCGCCTGCAACGTGAGGCGAAACGTCGCGAGGAGAGGAGAGAGAGCCATCGACGCGGCTGTCCCGAGAGAGCAGCTTTTCGAAGCAATCATCATCTTTCTATCAGTATGTTTCTGTTTTGTTGCACAGCTTTTAATGGATTGCTAGGGAGAGGTAGTTATGGACCAGGTGTGTTTGGGTGTGTTCCCTTTAGGTTAATGTGTATTAGTGTGTGTGTCTGAGTATTGGTATGTAAGTGCGCTGCGCAATGCTGAGGGACTCGTGTCATTGCTAGGACCCCGCCGTCACCCAGGTGACCGACTCCTCCAACCGCGGCCTCACCGAGTACAACCCCTTTGCCTCCGATGACTTCGGCCGACAGGTGAGACCGCGCACCGTTTCCACTATCCCACTGCTTCAAAGTGACCCCAGTAGGACCCCGTCTTGCCAAACCACGGCAAGAGAAGGGCCCAGTGAGACAACGTCCGTTTGTTACTGCCGTGCCTCTTTCACAGGTGGTGTGTAACCGGAAGTGTGGGTAACCTAGGTAACTAGGTGTCCTGGTAACCGTGCTTGGGTGCCCAGCTCTCGGGATTATAGTCATTTGCCATGGTAATGACCCCAGATATGCTGTTAATAGAAATTGTGGTGTCATGTGGCCAAGTTATGGTGAGAGTGATGATGTGTATGGTGGCATTGGCGTAGCAGTAACCATCTCTTATCTGCTGCTTCCACTGTGATGGCCGTGGAGGCGGAGGCCATAGCACCCCAAAAAACAGCGGAGCTGTAGTGGTGAATTTCCAGTGCAACACAGTCCAAAAACCACATGGCTCTTATCATGTAGCTGCACACATGCTGTGTTCCATGCTATCCCACATGAGCTTGAAACTTAATTACTGAAACTATTACTTTAAACTTACAAAAGTTTGCCATCACTTCCATACCCGGGTCACAGTTGTAGTTGAGATGCTTATCGTGGACTCTTGAGTTTTTGCCTGTTAATACAAATACTGTCGACTTGACTTTGTTATGGTTAAGTATGACCTGTGAATTTCATCATCAGTGCAATGATATCACTGGAACCACGCTTGTGCATTCACCCTCAGCTTTAAAGTATTTTTTTCTCCTGAGCGACGTTTCACAGCAGTGTCACTGCCAAGGAGCATGAATATTGCATAATAATTACTTTGTTGTGAGATTGGGTATTCCGTATAAGATTACTCCGCCACCCTCGCTCAGCATCATCACTGCCGCTGGTCACAGGCCAATAGCTGTAGTGACAAACAGCTGCTGCTCTGAAAACATTGCGTTAGCAAATCTGGATTTGTTCTGGAGGCCCAGGAGGCATGGTAATGTGCACGTAAAAGGTATGATATAGCCAAACATGAAGCCAGAGGGAGAGAGGAGTTAAGGAGCTTGATTGGATGACGTCCCACTGCATGTGGCCGGTGGTATTGTCATCAAGCTGTGATGGGGATTGTGTAAGTGGCGAGAGGAGGGGGTAGGAGATGGGGCAGGGAGTGGCGGCGTCCCGGCTCATGCCACGTGGCACCGCTCCGTGCCACTGATCTCATTCTCTGGCTAGAGGAGCATTGGGTAACTCTTGGGTTACTCGCTTGCTCGGCCACCTGAAGATCTAAGCCTGGTCCCCTTCGACTCGATCACGTTTAACAATACGTGGCGCAACCATTCATTTTCTCTATGCCAGTTATCATATAAATGTTGCCATCATCATCACGTCACCAGATTAAGGCGTGTCTTAGTTAAACGTGGGTTTCTCAGCAAGCAATTTGTGTGAAACAGATGCTGATGTTAAATTTGGTAGTCTTAAGCCACCAGGGAGGAGGAGGACCAGCTTTATTGTTCAGAATTCGATGAATACATTGACACGTCTAAATAATACGTTTGTAAGCATGACTGCATTGTGTTGTGGCGTGTTATTGGCAAGAATGTTGCCATCAAACTACCACCAATCTGGTCGATGGTGAAAGTGGTTAAGCGGCGTTTTTACGACCTCTAAACCACTTTTACTGCATACAGATTTTCAAAGCAAAACTTGTGTTGGCAAGATTGGTATGTGGTTTAAAAGTGCCTCTATGAAGCAGCAGTGCGCCGCTTGTATTAGCGGGGATAAGTATTTTTCTTGCTTCCGTGAGGTGGAACGCCTCGTTGCGTGAGGGTGAATGGGGTGTCGATTGCCTTTTGCGTGACAAATGTGTAACGACGACATGAACACATCCATGTTAAACCTATAACTTAGTGCGTTTACACAATGGGTGAAGTATGTGACGCGGTATTGGAGAGCAGCGGTGACCTGGAACAGAACCACGAAACCCTCCTCGCACCCACACTGCCAAGCACGGCACACTCGCCAAGGCAACGCCTCTCTCGATAAAACTGCCAAGTCAGTCGCAGACGGCAGCACACCTCAAAAGAGATAAATGTTTTTTTGCACATCCCATTATCTGCATGGAATTCTGGCAGTTTATAATTTTAGCAACATCGGCTTAAAGCAAGTAAACTCGTCTGATGCGGCATCTGTGAATGATGCAGTATCTTCCGAATATTTAAGTTGTTATATTCTCCATGGCAATGTTGTGTGATCTGATAAAGCTGCTACGCTGTCTGCCATTCCAGCCAGGCCAGGTAATGCATGGGCTGTGAACCCCTTGCCCATCCAGGGGGAACACGTATAGACCCCCCCCCCCTCATCCATTCAGCCCGTCGAGCCCAGGTCTCATTGCTCCACACAAACTGGTGCAACCAGACACTACAACGGGAGCCGGTACCAGGTAAAACCACAGCCCTTCACTAGCAGCGTGTGGGCACCATTACCTGGGACACTGACACTTGCTGGAGTTTGGCAGTGGGATGTTGAGATGGACGTAGGATCGGGGAGGGGGGAGGTGGGGGGTCCCTGTGTTGAAAGCCGAGTTGATGACGGGTACCTCCCTCCAGCTCACCCCTCATTCTTTGCGGGCCCTGGCCCCCTCCCTGTGAGCTGAATAGCAGCAGGGAGATAGTGACACTGTCACCATGATGGCAGCGATTGATAAAAAGCACTTGTCCCTGAGGGGCAAAGGCTGAAGGTGCTGGTGGAGTGGCCGGCACTACCAGGTTGCATGGCCTGCTGTAATTGTGAAGCTGGCACGTGTGTATGTTGATTGTGCCTGCTTTGCACATGCTTGTCTTCTATGCCCATCGTGTGGGGTGTAGCACCTGTGTGGTGTGTGCATGGAGTGCAGCTGTATGTAGAGTGGGTGCTGTGTAGATTTATTATTCTATTGCAAAAAAGTCTTTTGTCTCAAACACTTTGCAAGTGGCTTTAAATACGTGTCTTCATGTCCTTGTGTGCGTGTGTTTACATACACATGCAGTGTGCGTGTGCGCATGTACCCATTTGTGCCCATGTGCATGACTGCATATCCGCTTTACCAATGTGTCCATGTCAGCAGGTCTGTTTGTGTCTGTGTCCATGTTTGTGGAGTTGTGTATCTATGTCTGTCAGCATATTCGTGGTTTTGCATGCCCCGTTTGTCTGTGTGTAAAGCGTGTATACCCCTGTGTGTCTGTGTGCGTCCTGCAGACTGGCACCACAGTGCCCGTGGGGCCAGGAGGAATCCCTCCGCCGGCATCGCAGACCCAGCCGGCCGTGATGCAGCCCACCGAGGAACCCCACACCTTCCCCGCACAATTGCCTCTCCAACAGGTGCCTCCCCCCCCCTCACCCTCAACACATTACACAAGGAACCTCATTGCAGAGCCCCTCCTGTCCTCATTCTGTCCCCCTGGGGAACACGTCCCACCAGCTGAGCAGGTTTGGGCCTCTCAGCGTTTTTGTTTGCAAAGCAGTCTGGGCGGACGGCGTGAGGTTGCGAGTCATGTATGTGTGCCAGGGTATGACGTGTGTGCACGTAGGCATGCATCGTAGCCGAAGGGCGACGTGACGCACCGTTAGAGGAGGGAGGGGCTGAGTGGGAGTCGTAAACACTAGGTAGGGGTGCGGACATGGGGGTGAGGGCACCCAGCAGGGCAACAAGACAGCAAATCATGAAATTAAATCGGGAGTAAGTTTGGTATGCGTGTTTGCGCGAGCCTATTGAGCTCTGCTGTGGTTCACAGGCACAGTCGGCTGCACACAAAACAACAATCATAAGTCGCGAGAACATGGCTGAAACAGAGCCTGGAAACGTGTTTCGCTGCTGCGAGATGCAATTGCAGAGGGAGGTGCCAGGCCCTGCAGCAGGGTGGGCGGCGCCTGCACATGGCAGAGTTCGGTTTGCTGCTCAGTGTGTCACCATGATGGATGTGATCACGTGACAATGGACAGCCACAATATGTGACTGCCACCTGCTGCAGAGGAAGCCTTAATTCCCGAAATGAGATCTAGGGCCCAAGACTGTGCCATGCAACATATTCAGAATGGCAGGACCGTAGTGACATTTGTCTCACCACAAGACCTGTGGAGATTGTATGTATTCCCGTTGTTCTGCATGGGTTTCCTTTTGGTTATTATTATTTAGTGGTTCCCCTGTTTCCTCCCATAGCGCAAAAAAACATATACAATGTGTATTGATGTATGCTTTGATGGCAATGTTTGAAAATTGCTCCCAAGAACTATTATTTTGGGATAGGAGCAACACTCCACACATTAATGGTAGCTAACATTGAGACTAGTTCAGCAATACTAGTTATATGGTACAGTTATATCGTACATGTTGTAGGTTTTCTGAGAATAGTATTCTGGGTAGTATTCCGAGAAAAGCTCCTAAGAGCTCTTAAGGGCTATTCTGAGGATAGCTCTTAAGAGCTATTATCACCTACAACATGTACTATATGACTGGTATTGCTGAACTACGGCCTCAATCTCTGCAGCCATTGCTATGCTGATGACATCCAAATCTATATCCATGCAAAGCCATCCATAAATGCGTCTGTTCTTTGCATGTCGTCCTCACTGTCAACTGTGAAGGCCTGGCTCAATTCAAATTTCTTGACACAAAATAGCAACAAAACGTAAGTTTTTCTTATCTGAACACTGCACCAATTGTCCAAGGCTAAACCCATCCAATTGATGCTTGACGACTGGACCATTGCATTTGCGAAGACAGTCCGGAGTCTGAGTGACTCTTAATTCCTCACTCACCTTTGAGACACATATCAACAAGGTGACGAAGATAGCCTTTTTCTAACTCAGAAACATAACCAGACTGCACAACGTCCTGTCACCCTCTGATGCTGAGAATCTAATACACATCTTCATCTCTTCACGAATCGATTATGGCACCCCTGCCTACCTGATCAATCGTCTCCAACGTCTGCAAAATGTGGCCACGATCACATATCTTCAGTACTGGTGTCTCTCCACTGGCTGCCGGTTAAATGCAGGATTGAAATCAAGATCCTCCTCACCTACATTGCTCTTACTGGCGCTGCTCCGACATACATCTGTGACCTACTTCAAGCACCCTCCTCAATACGACAACTTAGATCCTCCAATACGGTCTTGCTGCATGTGCCCAGATCGCACCTCCATTCGATAGGTGACACAGCCTTCTTGCGCATTGCTCCCAGATTCTGGAATGCCCTTCCATTAGAAATTCGGTCAGCTGAGTGCCTGGGCATATTCAAATCCCATTTGAAGATTGGCTTGTTCTGAAAGGCTTTAGAAGTCTTCTGGCTAGGACTGTTGATGCTGCTCACTGTTGTTCTTGGGTGATGGCTCGCTGTTGACCTACGTCTGCTCAAGGACACTTAGTTCTTCTCTCATTTGGTAAACAATTATTTGTATTTGTTATTTTATGTCCTTCACTGATTTATAGCCATTATTTTAATTTAATTGATCTATTCTGATGTTGTTGTTGACATGCTGTTCTCTCCACAACTCAGATGTGTAAAAAAATGTTATGCTGTTCAGGCGTTGTTGACATGCCATTCTCTCCACAGTCTCTGTACTGCGCTTTGTGACCCTTGGGTGAAAAGTGCTCTAGAAGTGCTACTATTATTTATTACCTTACAAATTACTCAACTGGAATTACACTTGTCAACATCACTTGTTTCTGCAAAACCCAGCAGGAACGTCGTGAAAAGAGTTTTGAGACTTATAAAAATAATGATAATTGCATTTATAGCTTTTTCACCGGAGGGTCACAAGGCGCTGCACAGCTGTAATCATTATAGTTATCCAACGGTAGCAAGGAAATGTACATCCAGATGCAGCCCAGTCTTAGGATGTCACGGTGGTGGCATGTGATACAGGCATGTGGAGGTGGTGTTGAGTGTTGCTGTG
Organism: Mordacia mordax; assembly: GCA_036362905.1. Taxonomy (NCBI): domain Eukaryota; kingdom Metazoa; phylum Chordata; class Hyperoartia; order Petromyzontiformes; family Petromyzontidae; genus Mordacia; species Mordacia mordax. The sequence goes on from JAZEWT010000016.1 coordinate 11,832,895, forward strand.
TCTCCACTCGCTCGTGTGAGCAGATGGGCAACGTTATCACGGCCGACCTGAAGCGCCAGCAGGAGGAGCTGGAGCGGAAGGCAGCAGAGCTGGATCGGCGTGAGCAGGAGATACAGGGCCACAACTACAACGGTGAGTCCATGAAACAAATAGAAATCAGAGTAGACACTATTGTTGCATTTCAGAAGAAATCCAACGTCTGGCAAATAAAATGACTTTTCCAGTACGAAAGGTATTGAGGCCGTGACTTGTGCATACATGACAAATACAAAGATCTCCCATATAGCCTTAACAATCTGTACAGTCAAGTGTTGATATCGAGCACCTATAAAGGTCAGCATGGCACACGAGGGGTCAGGTGGCACACACACTTGCCCACATGGGCTGGCGTTCACTCATGCCCACCTTGCTCACGACTGTGCTGACTATGGATGTGTGTGCGCGGGTGTGTGAACAGCACGCAAGAACAACTGGCCACCCTTGCCAGCCAAGTGCCCTGTGGGGCCCTGCTTCTACCAAGACTTTGCGATCGACATTCCGCTTGACTTCCAGCGCACGGTCCGCATCCTCTACTACATGTGGATGTGTGAGTGGCACACATGACATCCGCTTGCCGAGGTTGCTTGCGTTCGCCCACCTGAGCGATGTACCCACTGCTGCTCACTACCTCTTATCCCACCTCCTCCAGTAACGTGGCTCTTTATCACTGTCACCATCACAACATCCCACCTCTTGACATCTGCCAGAAACGCATCCTTAATCCACCTCCTCGCGCCATAACAGTACAACACTCCACCTCATACTGTCCACCTTGCCCAACTAACATAATCGCTCGTAAAATAATTGACCGATAACAATATATAGGAGGCAGCACTTGGCAAATGTTGGCGCAGACTTGCTGCATGGCTGCCTTTCACTTCCCTGCTTCTGCGGTTTCTTCACGGCTCTGTGTCCGTGTCTCTCCCGTGACCAGGCATGGAATTTGTGCACGTTATATTTTTCGTAGTATTACTCACTCCCCCTCACCCGTCGTGTCTCTGTCTACTTCTTCCGCTCTCCATCTCCGTCACCATCCCCTGTGTCACCCCAAACCTATGTAGTTTGTGTGTATCCCCGTGCCTGTCCCATTAATGCAGTGGTCTCCAACTAGTTGACTTAGTCGACAGATTGATCCCAGAGCCTTGAACAGTTGCTCGTCATGTAGCCAGTGTGGGGCTTAATTGTAATAAGTAGTACATGCAATAGCGATTCCATGTGGTGTAGACGTGTATGAAAAAAAGGGGAATCGATTTGGGAACCGCTTCTAGTATTGAATTGGGAATCGATCCAGAATTGGAAAGGCCCATAATCGATTCTAGAAATGATCTTAATGCTTTAGTTTCATCTCATTATCTGAAACCGCTTAATCCTATATAGGGTCACGGTGAAGCCGGAGCCTATCCCGGAAACATAGGGCGTAAGGCAGGAATACACCCGACGACGGGACGCCGGTCCATCGCCGGGCATTGCGGGACAATTTTAGTCTGCGAGCCAATCAACCTATCCAGGAGCATGCTTTTGGACTGTGGAAGGAAACCGGAGTACCCGGCGAAAAGCCACGCGGACACGGGGAGAGCATGCAATTTAGTTTTAGTGATTAAGGTTTATTATTACAGCAGAAAAATAGCTGGTGAGCTTGCAAGCTCTTTACGTGATTCCTGCGACAGTAAACACGTTAGTTGCAACAAATAATAAAAATATAAACATCAATTAAAAAACACAACAAAAACACATTAAAACAACAGCATTGCACGTAACTAACAATTAAGCGTTGCAATGAGGAAATAATAATAATACATTTTACAGGTAGCATATTGCACATTGAAAGGGAACAAATGCATCATCAGCAACATTTCAAACACGAATCGCTAGTTACAATCACAGCTAAATAGATATTCTAATTCTAGTTTGTGGGGGGCTGTGGTGGGTACCGCACCCTCCACCTTGACCCACTTTCTGGCCGTTGAAGAAGATGGTGACACGCACGTGGTCGTGCTTGTGCTTGAGAGCCCTTGCAGGGAGAGCTGTGGTGTGCTTTGCAGGGGTAGCTGTGATGACCGTGTTGTTGAGATGGTACTGGTACAGGTGGTGTTGTCATGGCAACTAGCTTCCACATTGAGTATGGGTCGTGGTATTCGACATGGTGAGTGAGTGAGTGAGTGTTACCATGGAGAATTGCAGTCATATTTCTTTGAGCAGAAGTGGTGAGGTGGTTTCATTAATAGGTAACGGTAATGTTTACATGGTTAATAGTAGTGGTGGGCAGTAATGGGGGGCGGTATTTATGGTGAGCGATGGTTGTGGTGCCCATGGGCATTGATCACGTTAAACTAAGTGAGGGCAGTTGCTGTTTCCATGGCGAGTGATGGTGTCATTTCCACGGCGATGCCGGCGGTGTCCCCTCTCCCCAGTCCACTCCGTGACGCTATTCCTCAATGTGCTCGGCTGCCTCGCCTGGTTCATTGTCGACGCCTCCAAGGGCGTGGACTTTGGCCTGTCCATTGTGTGGTTCATCGTTTTCACACCGTGCTCCTTTGTCTGCTGGTATAGGCCGGTCTACAAGGCGTGCAGGTACGTGACCGACTCGTTGGGAGGGGGGCAGCATTGCTACGGTGCCCTTCCAACCCCTCTCCCGCTTGCTGGTGGTGTTCGCTTCTTCAATCGCACTGTGGTAGCCCCTGAGCCCAGTGTCTCCTCCCACCGCCCCGTGGCTTCCACTGACTCGGGCTGCGGTGTATCTGTCCGTATGCTGCATTTTCACTCTGTTTGTGTCTCTTCTCACCTCCCCAAGCCCCTGCCGCCTCCTCCTCCTCTCATCACTTCTCCCTTTCTACGCTCTCCTCTCTGTCTATGGCCTCCCTCTCCTCCCCTTACCTCTTCCTCTTTTATTGGCCATCACTTCGTGTGCCCTCTCATTTATTTGTCTCCTCAAGTTGCGTTGCCCCATCTCCCATTCCTCTGTCGCCATTTCTTCTCTCCACACTCTTCTTATCCCTATTAGGGCCACCCTCCTACCTCCACCACCTTTCCCCTCGTTTCCTCCGTTGCTTCCCTTCCTCTCTCCCCAACCCCACTGCCGTATCGGATGGTAGTCCATGCCGTCACGCTGGTGCTGAACATGCTGGGCTACCTGGTGTACTTCTGCGTCAATCCGAGCAAGGGAACCTCCTTTGGCTTCTCCATCCTGTGGATGCTCCTTTTCATCCCCTGCTCCTTCACTTGTTGGTATCGACCGATATACAAGGGCTTCAGGTAATTCCTGCCTCATCCTCTCACATCTCCTCCCTCAGTCCCCACTCCCTGACTCCCTCTCACGCTCTCCCTACCGCATTCTCTTGCTTGCATTTTCTGTCCTCCATGGTTGATTTGAGACTTTGCACGCGATGCCTTGAGCGCTTTCCCAGCTATCACGCCGCGGTGCTGGTTTTTTCCTCTTGTTGACAGTGTCCGTGCTGATGCGTGTAATGGGCGATGCACCTATTTATAAACCATGCGTGCATCAAACCGTGCCCAGGTTACGTGTTTGTAAATGGTGCAGAAAAGACGCTATAAATGAGACTGAATTAGTGAGAAACAGTACTAATGGGTCGGTCAATAAACGAGACTGTAGAATCGATTCTTGAATCGAATCTTCATCCATAATGGAATCCGTGATCCGATGGCTCAGCGGAAGATTGGGCAGCTCTTCATTCATAATTCCGAATTGGGATGTTGACTCGGCCTATCGAATGGATAGACTCACCCCTTCCATAGGAATTTGGAATTTATATCACTGGCTCAGGACCGTAAATGAAATATCAGCACCCTCTCAATGCTCATTTGAACAGGAAATTACTTTGAATTTGTGCAGAATTCTATGGTTACTCATTTGAGCAGCAGGGTTGCGGTAAAGTGGTAATACTTGACTCTGCGAGAAGAGACCATTTTGCAGTTGTTATCTTTCTACGTAATAAACACACAGCGCAACTTGTATTGGCCAATAATTATACATGGCACAGTATGTGTTCAATTTGAAAGTTATTCATTCAAATTCAGAATGACTCCGATGTGCCAGAAAACTGCAGAGAGGAGGTGAGTCAGCCATATAGTGAGCTGGCGCCTATTTTGCACGCACTGCGTCCTGTATATTATGATGTTATTAGCTTATTTATGCTTTTATAGTTGTGAGAGAAGACTGGCGATTCCGGAGTAAACATGCAGAATGGGGAGAGCACACAACCTCCGCACACGGAAGATGCCTGAGGCGAAAATAGAACCGAACCGTCCTGGGCAGGACCTTATTTACATGAGGCGTGGATGTTCCCTCTGCGCCATCCTGCAGCATCATCGCCCCCTAGTATGATAACGTGTCAGGCCCTCCTGATCAAGGAGTCTTGAGGCTTTGTAACACTTTATTGAGTTAATGAGCATATCTAGTTCTGCTTGGTAAATGTTTATGGTGGTTCGGGGAATGTTAACGGTGGTCTGGGGAGTGTCAATGGTAGCTCGGTAACGTAAATGGTGGCTTGTGTAATCGCTCGTGCTGTGCTCACTATTGTGGTTTTGTTTTAAATTGTTTTCCCCGGTTCCCCCACTGTGTCTCGGCCTCGGCGACAGGAGTGACAGCTCCTTCAACTTTTTCCTCTTCTTCTTCATATTCTTCGCTCAGTTCGTGGTGCACGTGCTGCAGGCGGTCGGCATCCCAGGATGGGGCAACTGGTACACAAACAGCTGCCATACGCCACTCAGTGACAGTGATGTCACCACAGAACTTGTGCCAGGCGAGGTGCACGTTTCAAACTATTGCATGAATTGTAGAAGGCCCGCTGCTGCTGGCAGACTGTCTCGGAAGATATTAAGGTGCTCTGAATTGACGAAGTGAACTAGCAGTTGCATCACCTATCCTCACCACTGTGCCACCACGCTGGGTCTTAGAAAACCACAGACAAACGCGGCTGTATATATCCGTCACCTTTGTTAGATTTATGGCTATGGGTAGGTACATTATTGCCAAGATATATCTAATCCTATCATAAGCTTTGCATATATAATAATAATAATACTTGGCATAGTAGCTGGTTCTGCGTGTGAGCATCAATCGTGAGGAGACCAGCCTGCCAAGCGTGAGCTGGCTACTCCCCCTCCTCATGTGTCATGCTGGCCTTCATAGATACTGCTGACCAATGGTACTTTCCCCAACAGCCTATAAAAGAGAACAGAGAACCTATTTTTGTATTTGCGCGAGTCTATATGCAAATGTGAGTATGCAGGTACGTGTGTACTTGCCTTTGTGTCTAAATATCTGTGCTTGTGTGTGACTTTGTATTCATGTGTGTGCTTGTTGTGCATGTGTGATTTTGTGTAACTATGTTCATGTGTGACTGTTCGTCTGTGATTACACTTATATGTAACTGCGTACCGTCACCAGTGGCTGGATCTCCACGATTGGCGCATTCGCAACGAGCATTGCCGTAGGCGTGATCCTCTCAGTCATCGCCATCATGTTCACCGCCTCAGCCGCTCTCTCCCTCATCATGCTAAAGAGGGTACGCACGCATATGTACACACACATAGACGTGCACGCGTACACAAGAGTGCTGCTAGTGAGCACCTATAAATGCTGGTACAGCACACAAGAAAGTAGCCAGCCAGAACCACACCTGGCTTTGTCTCCCTAGTGCTGATGTTTACAGACTGCACCAGTTACTCATTTGAGGCCGAGTCGACCGACATGCACACAACTGCCCCCACACACCTGCACACATGTGCGTACTCATATATACTTCTGATCCCTGCACATCCCGTACCACACTTGAATGCAGTATGCATGTGCACTCACCTCTGCCTGCGTGTACTCCGAGCTGTCTTTAGTGACGCTGCATGTCCTTGTGTGTGTGTGTGTGCAGGTTCACTCGATGTATCGACGCACAGGCGCCAGCTTCGAGAAGGCGCAGCAGGAGTTTGCACAGGGCGTGTTTACTAACCGCACAGTGCAGAACACGGCTGCCAATGCTGCCGCTGCCTCACTGCGCGACCCTATGTGATAACCTCGGCCCATTCCCTGGTGCCCCCTACACTTGGACATCCCCTCCACCCTGTCGTCCACCTCCAACGACCCCTGTTGCCTCATCTTTTCCTCGCTGGAGCGAAGGCAGAGCAGCAGCTGCTGGCGCAAAGCGAGGGAGAGTGCACAGCACCGGTCGTGGCAAGTGGTTATGCTCGCTTGTACACACGTACCTAAGCACTCGCACACTATCATGCACACTATCACACACACCATCACATGCATGCAACCCACACTCGCGTGCAAGTATCCCACACCCCCTGTTTGCCTTGCAGAAGCTGTAGATCACAGGGTACAAGCAGCAATCCCCCCTGTTGGAGTACCATTTGATTGTCTCTGCCTTTGGCTTCTTATTTAACTTCCTCGCTGTGTTTTTGTTGGATGCTGGGAAACGTCCACAGCCTGGACATTGCCCCTGGCGTGTCTCCCCCCTTCCCGCCCCCGCCGTTCCCTCAGCCAGGGAACACACCCTGCGACTTTCACGTTTTGTGGAGAAGCTGGGGTTTGCTTCAGCTCGAGGTGAACCGCTTCATGTTGGTACAAGCTGCAGACGAACCCTCGATGTATGCACGCGCCTGCAATCAATGGCAAGAAGGGGGGTGTGCCATGAGGAAACCACTGCATAAGCTGTCTAGTTTTTTGGCAATTGCCTTGTGCTATCACTATGGACTCGTTTAGTGCCACCTTCCTTCAAGCCCCGGTAGTGGGCTCCTGCCCTTCACCTGGGTTCTCTGGATCCCCTTTGGCAGACGCCCTCCCCCCTCCTCAGAGGGGGGATGCGGGCACTTTTGCGTGCGTGTGTGTTTTGTGGTGGCGCGTTTGCCCCCACGGTACGGTGAGTGCGGTGTCTCCCAATGTGCGGTGGTAGTTCCCGCGCAGCCGCTCCCCATGTCCGCTGGTTGGTGTACAGTGTACTGTAATTTGAAGGGCTGGTGTAATGAAATTGTACATGTAAAAAACACATTAAAAGTTTATCATACGTTTTATATGCTGCTCGTGGCTGAGAGTGCAGAGGTGGAGTTGAGATTCGCTGATACGAGATGTGTGTGGGAGTGAACAGTTCATGGCGTAAGACGCAGAAGTGGGTGGTGATTAAGAGAGGACGAATAATTATTGGGCAAACTTCACGAATCTGACGCATTAATTGAAAGCTCGAGAGGCACGGTGCCAGAACTCAGTCCCTCATTGGCCAATCTGACCGGTTGACCAGGGGAGAGAACCTGACTGAGAGAGCCTTGAGCTGCTGTGCAAGGGGCTTGGATGCCTCAGGATACTTCTAGGTGCAATGAGCAAATGACTACGTGGCTCAGTAGGATCCAGTGGTTTGCCGTGGTCGGTTGGGTGTAGTGGAAGGGTAGAGTGATAGAGATATTGGGACTTTTTAAAAGGGTTTAGTAATGCGACAATGGTCTGCAACAGGACATTTGAGTAGACCAGAATTTCCATACCATGACCGGTAACACTATCTCCAAGGCCTGTCTGTAGTCGCAATGTAAGTTGAACATCTCTTAGAAATAGCACGAGAGCTTGCCACTAGGTACGTTAGAATCAAATCTGAGGCATGGTGATTTTTTCTCATGCATTATTTTATACAACCAGGTTGGCTACATGTTTACGTTCGTAAATCACATCCTTAGAGGTGTGCCAGAGTTATAAACTGCGATTTACAAATCTCTTCCGTAAGCAATAAAACGATTAGCTAATTAAGCCATTGGATGAATCTATTCAATAGATACCAATGAAATTCATTTTTGCGTCAGGTCACGTCAAAATTTTGAAATGGTCTTTAACTCTCCACCACCCAACACGGCCAATCAGTAAGGGGTTGTGACGTGAACAGAAAACGCGTCAATGCCTTTACTATCTCAGCACATCGGTGTGTTGAAAAGATAGCCCACAATATTTTACAAAAGATATACGACGTTTCGCTAATAACGACGTTCAGTATCATCAGGCGCCGAACCTGGGCGGGCAGATCGAACGACTGGTACTGCTTCCGGTACCAGGTTTGATGCGGGTGCCTGATACTGAACGCAGTAATCAGCAAAACGTATATATCTTTTTTGTAAAATTTTGTGGGGTCACTTTTCAACACACCGGTGTGCTAAGATAGTAAAGGCATTGGTGCATTTTCTGTACACGTGACAACTACTTACTGATTGGCCATGTCGGGTGGTGGAGGGTTTAACGACACTTTTATAATTTTCTGCCTGACCTGACCCAAAAATGAATTTCATCGATGATAATGGTCACGAAAGCCTTCGAATTAAAGTAAATTGATACCGCTCGTAGTTTCATGTCGATGTGAATGGAATCGTTCGCAACGCGCAGTGAATCACGGTCTATGCTTAAATGGGCAGGCCGAGAAGTTTGCGTAAACTGCAGGTTTGATTCCACTGTACCATCTGCACCATGGTGTCAATCGTACGTCACGAACACGTGCTGGATACCGCCACGAGGCGGCGTCATCACGCGGTCACCCCCCCCACCCCCGGAAATAACCCCGCCCCTCCGCTATGTCGCACCCGGAACTCGCGAGCGAAGCCCTTCCGGCGGTCTCGCGGCGGTACCGGAAGAGCCGAGCACGTGACCCGAAGACGCCCCCCCTCCCCTGCACGCGGAACCGGAAGTTCCCCCTCCCCGCTCCCCCGTCAGCAGCAGTGAAGATGGCGGAGGAGACCGCGGGAACGCGGGTCCAGCCTCTCCGACAACAACATCAACAACAACAACATCAGCAGTCACAGCAGCCGCAGCAGCTGCAGCACGGGCCGCGCGTCGTGTGCATCGTCAAATCGGAGACGGGCTACGGGTTTAACGTGCGCGGCCAGGTCAGCGAGGGCGGCCAACTGCGCAGCATCAACGGGGAGCTGTACGCGCCGCTGCAGCACGTGAGCGCGGTGCTGCCCGGGGGCGCAGCCGAGCGGGCCGGGGTGCTCAAGGGAGATCGCATCCTCGCCGTGTGAGTAGAGCGCCGAGCGGCGACGGTCCCCACACACCCCCTCCCCGGGCGTTGTTACGCGCGCGGTCACAGAAGAGCCGGTAAATGGCATCGCTCGTAGCGGCTCCGAGTGCCGACACCGCCGTGGGTTTCCGGGGGAGAGAGACCGCCGCGACCTCACCATGAGACCGGTGCCTGAGAGAAGCCGGTACTGCGGGCAGTGGGCCGGCCTTACACTAGCAACACAGTGCACTCCGTTACACTAGCAGCGCAGTGCACTGGCGTTACACTAGCAGCGCAGTGCACTTGCGTTACACTAGCAGCACAGTGCACTGGCGTTACATTAGCAGCACAGTAAACTGGGGTTACACTAGCAGCACAGTGCACTGGCGTTACACTAGCAGCGCAGTGCACTTGCGTTACACTAGCAGCACAGTGCACTGGCATTACACTGGCAGCACAGTGC
>JAZEWT010000016.1:11845079-11874357 GCA_036362905.1 Mordacia mordax
ACACGATATAACTAATAACCCAGCACAGCACACGAGTGACACAAGATACAACTAATAACCCAGAGCACAGAACACGACTGACACGAGCTACAACTAATGACATACAGAACAGAACACGAGTGACACAATACAACTAATAACACAGCACAGAACACGAGTGACACACGATATAACTAATAACACAGCACAGAACACGAGTGATACACGATATAACTAATATCACAGCACAGAACACGAGTGACACACGATATAACTAATAACAGCACAGAACACGAGTGACACACGATATAACTAATAACAGCACAGAACACGAGTGACACACGATATAACTAATATCACAGCACAGAACACGAGTGACACGATATAACTAATAACACAGCACAGAACACGAGTGACACACGATATAACTAATATCACAGCACAGAACACGAGTGACACACGATATAACTAATACAGCACAGAACACGAGTGACACGATATAACTAATAACCCAGAGCACAGAACACGAGTGACACAATACAAATAATAACACAGCACAGAACACGGAGTGACACAAGATATAACTAATAATACACAGCACAGAACACGAGTGACACACGATATAACTAATATCACAGCACAGAACACGAGTGACACAAGATACAACTAATAACCCAGCACAGAACACGAGTGACACAAGATATAACTAATAACACAGAGCACAGCACACGAGTGACACAATACAACTAATAACACAGCACAGAACACGAGTGACACAATACAACTAATCACCCAGCACAGAACACGAGTGACACAAGATATGACTAATAACACACAGCACAGAACACGAGTGACACGGGATACAACTAATAACACAGCACAGAACACGAGTGACACAAGATACAACTAATAACCCAGGCACAGAACACGAGTGACACGAGATACAACTAATAACACACAGCACAGAACACGAGTGACACGGGATGCAACTAATAATACAGAACAGAACACGAGTGACAAGATATAACTAATAACACACAGCACAGAACACGAGTGACACGGGATGCAACTAATAACACAGAGCACAGCACACGAGTGATACAAGATACAACTAATATCACAGCACAGAACACGAGTGACACATAACCACAAATATCCACCCACACTGATGTTCCGTATAAGTGACACAAGAAAGCACTGTACAGTACTCATATCACTAGGGTAATAATACCACTGAGAGTACACTAACACCACTGACAGTACACTATCGACAGCATAATCATATCGCTGCTATAATACAGCGATGCTCACAAATCAGGAGCACCGCACAACAGCGACGGTAGTGTGTGCATGGTGTTTATACTCGCGTAGTGTGGTGGGTACTGCTGGTATAGTGTTCATATCACTACGCTATGAACCAGAATACCAGCACTGTATTCAATTCCCACTCACGAACCAGACCTTGCCTGGGTCGACTCTACCTCAAATAAGTACCGGGTGGGTTGTTTAGAGCATCATCGTCATTGGGGAAGACCGTGTCATGGTGTGGGTCACATCAACTTGTCACCTATGCCGGGGCCGGCCTTGGTAGCTTGTTCACAGCATTAAGAGAACTAGACCTATCGAGAAGAGGAGTCGGAATGGGTAGCACACGCTTTCATGAACGGGCCGTCTAGGATTTCATAATATTAATAATACGGGCATCATTATAATAACGGGGCGGCGCGGTGGCCCAGTGGTTAGCGCTGACGCCTCACAGCAAGAAGGTCCCGGGTTCGAATCTCTCGGCTCGGGTGCCTTTCTGTGTGGAGTTTGCATGCTCTCCCCGTGTTCGCGTGGGTTTTCGCCGGGTACTCCGGTTTCCTCCCACAGTTCAAAAGCATGCTCCTGGATAGGTTGATTGGCTCGCAGACTAAAATTGTCCCGCAATGCCCAGCGATGGACTGGCGTCCCGTCGTCGGGTGTATTCCTGCCTTACGCCCTGTGTCTGCCGGGATAGGCTCCGGCTCACCGTGACCCTATATAGGATTAAGCGGTTTCAGATAATGAGATGAGATGAGATTATAATAATGACGTATTAACAGCAGTGAGCTACAGCACGTGATTATACACCAACTTCACGGGCATAATTGAGCTCGGGGTAAATCTGATAGTAACGTGAGTCACGCACAACACAGGTTCTCTGAACGATTGCACCTGTCGGGAAATACCGCAGAGTTTGCTTTAACCCAGAGCAGTTGTTGGTGGGTAAACCAGGAAATGTGTGTGCGTCGCCTTAAATGGCCACCCGTTGCTTTGTGTACATATTAACACTGGAAAGACAAAGACGGCCGAGGTAGTTGTAGCCACACCACCGCATTGTACCCAGTCTAGAGATGTACTCGCAAAACCGTGCTAATGCCAGCAGTCTATTGACGCTGTTGGGGGGAGATTTGTGTCTGTTGCAGTATGTAGGTAAGTGTGTATCATCCTCAGAGAATGAGTTTCCATTTAAAGAGTTTGGTTCAGCTGATGCTGCGACTGTAGCAGCTGATGAGGATTATGATGTCACTGCTTTTGCTGGAGCCGAGTCAGGGTGGTGTAGCATTCCCGGGTTTGGGGCTGGCTCCTGTGGCGGTACCAGTCTGTGGTGGTGCCCACTATCCCATCTCCTCTCCTCTTCCCTTAGGACAACATCATGGGAGCCGGGGTGGCACTGGTACCCATTCCACGGTGGTTAAACAATCTTGTTCCACTGTTAAGGATAAGTGAACTTGGACGGGGAGCATCATGACCAAGAGGGTGACAGTGTTGGAGATGGCAATCACAGTGTTAGAGGGAGTCACCAGTAGCAGAGGAACAGCCAAGAAATAATAATTAATAATAATAATTGCATTTATAGAGCGCTTTTCACCCGAGGGTCACAAAGCGCTGCAATGGAACATGTCCACCGAGGAGCTGGAGTGATACATTCAGCTTGTGTACATTTCAGAGCCTTTGTATTTCTCCATTTTACAGTGCTAAGCCTGCGATGGAAATTACACATTTCTATGACGGGTGTGCCTCTGTCCAGACAGCAATCATTGTTCACCTTCCCACACATTAGTACTTAATTTATTGACCTTCAAGGAATGATACGGTGAGCCCACTTTGAACCAGGAATTTGAACTTGTAGCTTTGAAATTGCCTGCTCGACCATCGAGCCGCCTGGCCATTTGCAGGTGTTGCGTGGATCATGGCATGGCCAGATCACGTGATGTGTCAGTACCTTGGGGAGGCCTTCAACCAGCATTGGATTGACCATGGCTGATGGTGATGAATTCATGATGGTTCTGCGATGCTCTTGCTGGGAGGGATTCACGAGCGAAACTCTGGCGTAAATAGCTCGGAGTGAGCGCTGGCCCTTTGATGTGAGCGAGCAAACGAGTCATGCGGGAGCGGTAAATCGGGACAAGGAAATCCCCGCAAGGGAACTAATGCCAGCTCTGGGTTCGAGTGAGAGAAAGGCAATGAAGGTGGCGGGGACGTGTGGCTGATGCGGTGTTGAGTGGCGCCTCAAGGGGTCCCGTGGTGGTGGTAACGGCACACGTGAGTCCTCTGCCACCCCGTTGATACGTCTGTAAAAGCCAGGGCTGGGAAGTCACGTGAGACTGGGCACTGCTAATGCCACTGCTGCTGATTATAGTTGCCTTTGTGTTGCCGTTGCTGCCAATGTTACAACTGATTAAGCTGAGAGTAATGTTACCGCCGATGTTTGTCAGTAAATTTCCTGCCGCCGCTAATAGCGATATGACTGCTGCTCTCAGTGACATTACTGCTGCTGATGCTGCGTGTCAGGCAGGGTCACCCGCGTGACACGGACTTTGCCCCCGAGTGGCGCATGAGTCACACTGTGCCGGCACTCTCGCTAGTCTGGCGGTGGCGCCGAGCCACAACCTCATGTGGCTATAGTGCCAAAGGGCGACTTAAGCACTGCTCCCCCCCCCCTTCGAGGGTTTCCAAGCAAAAAAGTGGCCAATGACGGCCCATGTAAATTAGGCTCATGCTGGTGTTGCGGTCCAGGCTGCCCTGGTGAATATCGCAGTGTACATATGTAACGAGTAGGACAGGTTTTTACCATTTATGCCAGTTATACAGGTGTTAAGATGTTAATACACCATAGCTTATCACAGTGTGCGTTGACCGTGAAGTTATGTGCACCATATGCTTTACCAATCGTTGACGTGAATAATCCCGTCATGTACATCAGTGGTCCCAATTTTCCAAATGTGCAAAACTAAACCATAAATAATATAATCCGTCAACAGACAGCAATGTTGATCCCCTGTAGTGATAACGTATCAGGATTCTCCTTGAAGACTTTTGAGAATTAATAAGCATAAAATATTCAATCATGTTGAGTTTTGTGGTGGACCTTAGTGTTTTACTATTTATGCATATGGAAATGTGTGATATATATTTGTGTGTACACATGTGGTTTTCACGTTTTCCAGTATCAAATGTGTACAATGTGGTTTGTACTGTATCTGTGTCTGGTGTTTACTGTAACCGTGTGTATATGTTTATATTGTGCTGTGTGCACAGACTGTCCCGTGTGCTTTGTGTGGATCGTGCTGTGCGTGCATGTGTGGATTATGCTATATGGGTAGATTGTGTTCGCGTGCGTGACTGCACTGTGCTGTTGAGCTGGTGCAACTCACCCAGAGGGCAAGTTGGTGCTGTGCCAGTTGTGCCACCCGAGAACCCCCATCCCCATGCAAGGTTCTCTGCTGCAGAGCGAGCGGACGCACCTTGAGACTGAGAGGGCTGGTGATGGTTTCGGTGATCGTGGTGATGGCCGAGGTGGTAATGCTGATGTTTGTACCGTGGCATTGACTGCTCTATGTTCTACTCCCGAATGTGTGTGCACATGTGTCATATAACACGGTAGGTGCTCTATAGCTGTCCCTCATGCGTGTCTCTTGTGCATGCCGCGCGTAGGAATGGCGTGAACGTGGAGGGCGCCACCCACAAGCAGGTAGTGGACCTGATTCGCGCCGCCGAGCGGGAGCTGGTGCTCTCCGTATTGTCAGTGCCGCCGCAGGAGGCTGAGCGGCTCGACCCGAGCGATGAGTCGTCGGGCCACTCGGGCTATGACTACGGCGAGAAACGCGCCGTGCCCATCTCCGTGCCCAGCTACAAACACGTGGAGCGCCACGGGGAGCGTTTCGTGGTGAGATTGTGGGGCTGAACCCATGGGGGACACGGGGATGTCTGGGTGGTGGAGCCACGTTGGCCTTCGATGAAGGAGCCGAGCTGCCACGGCTGTGCAATGATTGGCACGCGGGACTGGCAGCCCAGCCTTCTCCGGTCAGATTACATCTCTCGGCACCGTGGTTGAGTCTTTGGTACTTGGGGTGGCGATCATTGATTTGCGATGACAGATGTTAAGTCGGTGAATTGCATGATAATGATGATGAGGGTGGATGTGACTGGTCACGGTACTCATGATGACGATGATGTTGCTGATGACCGGACTGTGATGCCGATGGCAATGACCCCGTCCCTGCAGGCATTCAACATCTACATGGCGGGGCGCCAGCTCTGCTCGCGCCGCTTTCGCGAGTTCGTGATCCTGCACCAGAACCTGAAGCGTGAATTCTCTGACTTCGGGTTCCCCAAGCTCCCGGGAAAGTGGCCATTCTCCCTATCAGAGCAGCAGCTGGATGCGCGGCGTCGTGGCCTTGAGGAGTACCTCGAGCGAGGTGGAGCCCGCTCGCTCCTCGTTCTCCTTCTCCTCTCAGACACCACCTCAGACCCCTCTGCTTTATCCACTTATGCCACTCCTCGTCCAAATGAAGTCCACTATTTGCTTGCCTTTTCCCCCCTCTCCTCCTCATCTTAATTTCCTCATGCACCTCTTTCTCACAGAGACCCATCCTCTACCTCCCTTTCCCCCCATCTGCTAATTTTTATCTCCTCTTTTTCATGCTCCTGTTCACCCCTTCCTCCTCCTCATCTTCCTCTACCCATACTCCTACTATTTATTTTTCTCCTCACCCCTTCCTCGTCTTCCACAAGACCCCTCCCCCCCATCTCCCTGAGACCCCTCCCCATCCCCTCCTTCCTCCCCACCCCTCAAGTCCACTATTGAATCACCACGGTCATTGTCTTGGGTCATCATGAGGCAGATAAATGAGGAATTGCGCGTAGCACGACCACCCCCAGCAGTCTTAAACCATGCACTACAGTAATGCCACCACCGCCTCATTGTACAGATCTATAGTTCTCTGTGCATGTGTGGGTTTCTGTGTGAATCCAGTGAATCTCTCTATGACCAAAGCTCAAAACACGGACCACATCATGATGCCTGTTGCGGTCATTATCCGACAGTGTTTTATACAATCACTGCACCCAAAGTCGCCCGCTCGCCAGCGTTCGATTAACGTAAACATTGATGAGCAACTCCCCATCCGGAGTATGAGCACGACATATCTGAACTTCAGCTGGGCTCTGGCTCTCACCGAGCGTTTTCCGGATGTAGATTAGACTGACAGCAGTATATGATGTTGCTACCTGTGGCGGGTTTTGTTTGGCTAGAGAAAGAATTATCTGATGATGTAGGTTTGTAGTCTGAGGTCACAAAAGACAGTGGTGCAGAAATGAATTCCTGCATGTATTGGTGTAGAACTTTCAAGTGTCGCATTTATTTATGCGCACATGCCATGTTTTTTTCCCACGTGAGATCAAACTTGGGTTGGATCTCCCTGGCATCCCATCGCACGGCTGTCATAAAAAAACGCAATACTCTAGACTCGGTGACACTTCCCTGGGTGAATGAACGACACAACTATTATCTTCACCCAATAGGGCAGCACGATCACATCCTTCAAGATTCAGTGCCGCACGCCATTGGTATTTGGCACTCAATTGGTAGCCGTGTGAGTGGCACCAATGCTCCCACTGAACTAGCGATGCGGCGCTACCACCACTGTCGCCATGAAGTGTTCCACGGTGTGCATCACAGTCGAGTTACCACCAGGCCCACCCCAGGGAGCGTGACATTTTGTCTTTGTCACCTGCATGACTTAATCCATATGCCACCCGCTGTGTGTTGCCCACAGTTTGCGCTGTGCGCGTCATTGGAGAAAGCGACATCATGCAGGAGTTCCTGTCTGAGTCGGCAGATGTGAGAACCATGCACACCCAGTAACACTCATCACCGTACACACACACCGAGTCACACTCACCACAGTACTCACACTTTCCACCATACATACTCACCATCGTATATACACTCACCACCGTACACACACACTCACCACCGTACACATACCCAATCAAACTCACACTCATCACAGTACACACACACACCTATTCTCTCCACTCTTCACACCCACTTACACCAGCATACACACCCACTCACACCACAGTACATCCACTGGCAGTCACCACTCTACACCAACTCATGCTCATCACCTTACACACACACATACACGTTATGGGTTGCCTGACTGAGATGACTGGTAGATGCACCACCTGTGTTCCCTGCTGTGCCAACTTTCTGTGTTTTAGCCGCCCGGCATCCCGCTTGTTGTTGTGAACGATACTCCTCTGTTCACGACTGTTGTTGGAAGGCGGCTGCTTCAAACTACTCGTAGCATCCTTTATAACCCTTTTTCACAGAGGTTGCTCTTGACACCGCTGTTGCCAGTCTTCAGCAAGTCTACTCAGCTCCAGGTCCTCCTGTGCCACATCGGTTCATCTGTTTTCCAGTCGGTGTTGTGCCCATTGAACCCCCCTTATCCGGCCAAACAGAAGCTGTTTGAACATGCGGTGGCTGAGCGTGCGGACTACATGACTCAGCAAGGACTACATGACTCAGCCACTGCAGCCTCGCCAGTGAAGGAGCCCACCTTTGCAAACCTGTTCAGATCTTTAGAGTTTTTGTGAGCTCCTCCCACAATCCAATCTGGTTAAACTCAGGGTTGATTGTAGGCAGGCAAGCTGGAAATGTTCAAATCTGTGCAGATGTTCCATCAGAAGACCCACGTGTCACAAGTATAGAGACGAGAGGACATAAATGCAGCCGAGAAGACCCGAAGCTTTGTGTGGAGAAGCAGACCAGGCAGCTTCCACACAGCATTACACAGCCAACATAAAAATGTTGCCTGACTAATTCAGAGCAAGATCTCTGCAGCCAAACTGGCCATGAGCACACTATGTATGGGAATAGCTCCATTCTCTTGGCGACTGCCCCATTACTCATGGAGAGCTGAGGGAGTGAGGAACTTGATGGCATAACATAATTAGGCAAATGCTTTATTTTGATGGGGCTGATGGTAAGACCCCACCTCTTTGTGGTATGCTTCAGATTCAACAGCAGTCCCTAACTCTGCCTCAGACTGAGTCGTCATCACCAAATTATTAGTATGCATAACATAGTTGGCCAGTAGACCCATCCCATCTGGTATTGGTATAATTGATCCTCGGGATCAATCAGCCTCCCATTGTACCTGCACCAGATGGAAATCCCACTGGTACATCCATGGAAAGCCTCTCGAACTACGTGGTCAAAATTATTTGAGATTATATAATTGCCTAAAGGCATCCCTGTCACACCCCAAGTTGAACAGAGAATGGCCCTGACTCCTGACCATGTAACTTTATCCAGGCTTTTCCACGATCATGAAGGTCTGTAATGACAGCGAAGAGTCAGGGACCCCGAAAGCACAAAGTACAACCCACAACCCTGGCCTACTCATGGCATCGGTAATTGCACTTCTAGAGCGCTTTTCACCCAGGGGTCACAAATAGGCCTTGACCGGCTCAATAAAACAGAGATGCAGGTCCTGTTGAAATTCCGTACACCTCTGCTGTAGCAGGCGGACAGAGAATATGGCGTCTGTGCAAGACAACAGTGGAGTTCTGCAGCATTCCTGGCGAGGTGATGTTGAATAATCCTTACCAGGACCTTTCCTGGCACACTGAGGAGTGGGATGCCCCTGTAGTTGTTACAATCAGAGTGGTCTCCCTTCTGAAAGAGGGGACCACTTCGATTGTCTCCATCTCCTTAGCTGCCTTCTTAAAGAGGTGGACCACTAAGGCATTCTTCCATGCCTGTAGAACTCGTCCTGTGCTCCAAATGGTTTTAATGATGTCATAGAGGACAGTCCGCAGACAAACACCACCATCCTTCAGTATTTCGCGTGGTACATCATTTATGCCCAGTGCTTTTCCTAGTCCCAGACTTTGCATTGCCTCACGTACTTCCTCCACACATGGCACCTCCACCAGCCACTCACAGGGCATGGCTATTTATTCCAATATCTGAGGCACTACAGCCCCAGCAGGGTCACCCCCATGTTATCCCATAGTGTTATCTGAGCGAAGGGGGTTCCCCTCCCTCAAGACCTTACAAAAATCTTCTGCAAACTGTGACCTTGTTCCTGTGGGTCAAAGATCGGATCACCATTTTCCCCTTTAAGGAAGGTAATTGGTGCAGCATTGCAAGTCAGTATTTTGATGGAATTAATAAGTGAATTTTGATCACAGGCGACTTAGGTAAACTCCATTTCTTCAGCAGCCCACCCTCACCACTGATCCCTGAATCTCCGTACGAAGGCTGTGATAAGCCTTTCTCATTCTCGGACATGGGATTTTGCAGACGGTAGGTGTGGGTCTGCCGTTTTCACTTGGCTAACTTGAACACTTCTTCCATTAGGCAGGGTTTCTGGGGACGTCTGGACCCGTTACCCAGTGCAGTCATTCCAGTGCATGAGCTACAGCTCTAAATCTCACCAATTTCCCGTCAGCATTAGGATGAGGGGGACGATGCCAGCCTCACCTGCAAATGAAGATTAAATTCTCGCTCACAACTTTTGTCATCTAGCCAAGACGGGCCACTGCGGATTTGAATGGAGTCCTTGGTGAACATCCACCACTGCAGTGAAAGAATGGCAGAGGAGATCATAGAGGTGGCAAGCCGATGGTCAGAGGGCAGATCAGCAGCACGGTAGGTTGTGGTGTCACTGACATGGGCCTGCAACTGCTGCTGTTGAGATATTTTTACTTGGACCCAGCATGCATCCACGATATGTGGATGTGCCAATGATGGAACGTTGTGTTGGTGATTACGAGCTCATGGACTGCACCGAAGTCTAGCAGCTTCCTCCTGTTTTTGAGTTGATGTGGCCAATGCCTTCCAATCAGTCCAGCCCAGGTGTCTGCATCGTCGTGACCTCCTCAGGTATTAAAGGATGGTTGTATCCTAAGGGGCTAGTTTTGCCAACACCTGGGACAGGTCATAGAAGGCATCTGATGTATCGGCCTTGCCTACATCTCTCATTTGATGTTCATCTTCATTGAGGACGTAAGCCACTACCACCTCTATCCTTCACCTTCCTTCTATAGGGAGGCGAGCCTACAGTGGCCGAAACTCACAGGTTCCCACACCCCACCACCACATTCCCACACCCCCTTGTTTTATTTCTAACAAGAGATTCTCCCTGCTGTTTGTCCCCAGTGGAGGACCACCCATCCCTCCTGATAACTGAAGTCAGAACCAGTCCACCGAACCTCCTGTATCCCACACAGGTCCAGGCGGTACCAGTCCAGCTCCTGACAGAGGAGTGGCAGACTCTCCTTTGCAATAATAGTTTGAACATTCAACGTGGCCACACGCAGCAGATTTTTGTTGTTTATGGAGGAATTCCGGGGATGGGTATTGAGTCTCCTGGCTCCACCAAATGGGGTTTGAGTGGGAGACGTCATTAAAGCTTTGCCATCCCCCCCCCCCCAGGGTTTATGTGATTAGTTTACTTTTATTCGTGGTTGAGTGGTAATTTTATGGTCTACACACACGCACTCACACTCACCGCCGTACACACACTTACACATCCACTCATCACTATGCACACGAAAAAGTTACCCCATATAGCCTTAACAGACTGTAGGATCAAGTGCCATTAGCGATTACCTGTGATGGTCGACACAGATCACGAGGAGGTGGGTGACCAGTACCACTCCGGGCCGCATTTGTCTCCCTAGTGGCAATGTTTATGCACCGCACTAGCTGCTCATTTGAGTTCAATTCGACCTAATAAAGGCCTGGGACCGGTTCAGAAAATCGTCACTGGTGTTGGTCGTGAACCGGATTCGAACTTGTGTCGCCAGGTTCGTAGCCCAGCGTGCTAACCACTGATCTACTGCTCTCCTGTATATGCACATCCCTGTACGCGCACACACCCACTCACACCTACTACCGTACTCACACACCCCTCTCCTCACCACAGTACACACATCCCGAATTGTTCATACACAAAGATCTTGCGAACAGTAGTGGGGGGGGGAAGTACTGTTAGTGAGAACCTATTTAGGTTGCCGCAGTGAAAGAGGGTGGCACCACTGTAGGTCGTCTTTGTATCCCCAGCGCTGAGTTTGACAGCGCGTTCGGCACGGATGTGTTTGGGGTCGGTGTTGACGCTCAGTACGCTGGTTAGTATACATCGGCTTTCGGGAAGGAGGAAGCTACGTGTGAGAGGAGGGTGAGGAGAAGGAAGTGGCTGCGTGTGAGGAGGGGGAGTAAGGAGGACGCTATCTTTGGAGGTGTACGAGGATTAGGTTGCATATGAGATGGGTGCTAGTGAGTCGCTTGTGTTGACGCAGCCATTGTGCAACCTGAATAGCGACTGTTACAACGGGGAAGGGGTGACGTCACCCGGTTTCCGTGGTGACCAGACCATATTGTCATGCGGACTCAGTCGGGGGGGGGGTGTGTCTGACCTGGAGCTGCTCTCGGCTGCTTATGCCGACTCCCCCCCCTTCCGACAGCCCCCTCCCCCCACTTGAAGGTCGAGTGTAGAGCAGAACGGGTGACGTAATGTGCTGTGAGCGCGGTTGAAGGCCCGCCTGTTCGCGTGTCCGTGCCGGTAAAGGTTCTCGTAGACGAGTGACCTCTCCGAGCAGCAAGGTACCTGCTTGCTCTGCGGGTATGCGGCGCCCGCATCCTCTCCCACGGGGGGGTGGGTGGGGGGAGATTTTAAATTGGCAGAGCCACGAGAAATTCCAGACAACGGTGGAAAAACACGTTTTTATAAATATTCGCAGCACAAATGAGAATGGTGAACGGAGTTGTTTGACGTTCGAGCGTGAAGCAATTTAGTCGATTGTCTGAGCAGAGAGAACGGGTTAGCATGAGAGACATGGGAGGCCGCGAGGGCATGGGCCATTG
This sequence comes from Mordacia mordax, assembly GCA_036362905.1. NCBI lineage: Eukaryota > Metazoa > Chordata > Hyperoartia > Petromyzontiformes > Petromyzontidae > Mordacia > Mordacia mordax. The sequence continues at coordinate 11,857,249 of JAZEWT010000016.1, forward strand.
CCCCGGGGCGTTTTGAGAATTGTGTGCAGAAGGAAGGGATAACTGCGGTGGTGTAAATATGAGCAATGTGAGAATGTTCATGATTAGACCGTAAGCAATAACAGGAAATGTGATCATGTTTGTTTTCACGGGTGGATGTATGAAACATGCTCCCCACAGCTGTTCATTCGGGATGGCCATGTCGAGTGTTCCTCTTTCGCAAGATGTTTCCTCCCATTTTGAAGGCATCAGGCGTTTCTAATGATGTCTCTTATCGCAAAAAAAAATGAGCCGCGTTTCCAGAGAGCATATTCATAGTGGTTACTAACGAGACAGCTTTCCTGCGTGCGTGCCATCAACATTGTACTGCAGGGAGTGTTGGCAGCACGCCAGTTTCATTTCCCAGTCACGCACAGAGTGAGCGTCCCAACAGCGGAATGTTGTTCACCATAGACCCCAGTCTGATCGTTTAAAGAATACTTCCTCAAAATATTTCTCAATATTGCAGTGAAGTGGTGTGATTAGCTTTCAAATTCGGTGTGCAATAAAGGGGTAAAGCAATGAGCAGCAGCACCTCCACCACAGGCTAAGCGGTGCCTAGCGCCACACGGGCAGATGGAAGACAAATGTGGCTATAAGTCGTGGTGGCCGTTACACCCCCTTCCTTCCCCCACCTATTGTAATGTCATGAGGCAGTCTGTGGGAGTGTGTGAATGTGTGTGTTGGTTTTCTTTATACCCACTCTCAACCGGTGGATAGTGACCCATCAGTGGGCCACCAGCGCCACCTAGTGGTCCCGGAAACTATACACAAGTGGGCCTTGTTGTGCAAAGGTTAAGAACCCCTGTTTTACACAGTTGCTTATCAGAGACCCAGAATTACAAAACCTCAACTCACCAACCCGATATTATAAAGTTGTAACGGATAAGAGTGTAGCACATTTCTTGAATCGAATAAGCTGATACGAGCTTCAGAAAGCGACGATCATAGGAGACGGGGTTTCCAACGTGGAGCAGCAGCAGGACGAGCAGTGTTGTAACCTGCAGAGCGTGTCTCAAAGTGCACGTGTCTGTGTGGAGAGTGGAGCGTGGGGGTCAACAAACTGTACCACGAACCAGGTGACCTCAGTTCGAGTTCTCACGACCAACACCGGTGACGATTATGTGAACCAAACGTGGGCCTCTTCGGTGTAAACATCACCAGAGAGAGAAAGCTGACCGGATGTGCTTGTGGCCGCACCACCCCCTCATATGCCGGGCTGCAGCGCATGACCCTACACTTGTTTGAGGCTATACGAGATATCTCTGTTTCTGTTAAGCAGGGTGGTAGTGGTGTGGCAGAGGTGGACCTGCGCGTGGAGCTGCCCAACAAGAGCACGGCCACGGTGTCCGTGAAGAAGAACAGCACCACCGACCAGGTGTACAAGGTGCAAGCGACGTACTCTCTCGCACTCCAGTACACACGCGCGCACTCGCTGTCCTCTTAACATTCTCACACTGGCGCTCAAATGCGCTCTCAGGCTCATACACTTGTACTCTCCCATTCTAATAAAACAAAATTAAACACTTGTATGGACGCGCGTAGTTACATGTGCATGTGCGTGTAGGCGGTGGTGCGGGAGGTCGGCATGGAGACACAAACCATCAACTTCTTCGCTTTGTTTGAGGTCATGGACCACTCGTTCGGTACGACATGCTCGCTGGCGGCGGCGCTCGCGCAGGCTGCTGCCGATTGCATTGTTAGGCACCCACCCCTCACCCCCCGCGAGTAATTAGCGGCACAGCATGGGAGGGTGGAGAGAAGGGGCTGCTTTTGCCTGAGGCGTGAGATTTTCACCCAGCACCGCACTCCCCCACCCCCTCCCCCTTCCCATGTTTGGCCGAAGTAATTTTGCTAGTCGGCTGCTTAAAGCGACACAGGCTTGACAATGTCACCGAAATATAACGAGAATCGAGAATTAGCTTCACTTTCACAGCGCTGTGTTTTTTCAAGCATATTGAACACAAACGTTATTCTATTAAAGCCTTAAGTGACCTGATAATGGCTGCTGTTTGCTCCTTTGGAGACAGTGGTATATATTTGCACGAATGAAAATTGTATTTTGATTTTAATATTTTTATTGGTGCTATTAGATACATGTATAAGGTGATCATAATATATAGACATTACTCTATATTCAAGACCACCATATAAACACCCGGATTTAACAGACTCCTAGACACTCTTTCCCCCATATTAGTGCATTCAGTCGAGGTTTTACTGTATTACATAAGTATACACATTTGATATATTGCAATGATTATTATTATTAATGAAGAGGAGCCTCACTTGGTCTTGTTGACATACTGGTACGCTCCCTGCACAGTGTGTGCCAGCACTGCGGTATGGGACGTGCGGCGGTGCAGCGTGCGCCAGCGGGTGTTTTCTCGCTGGGCTTGCTAACATGCCCCCCCACCCACCCACCCTCCCCCACCCACCCCATCGCTGTTAGAGCGCAAGCTGGCGCCCAACGAGTTCCCGCACCACCTGTACGTGCAGAACTACACATCGGCGGCATCAGGCACCTGCTTAGCGGTGCGTAAGTGGGTGTTCACTCCGGCTCACGAGGAGCTGCTGCAGAGCAGCGCCACGGCTCTTGAGTATCTCTACCACCAGGTGTGTCCGCTACTCACCTACACTCATCTATACTCACCACTCACCACGGCTCTCGAGTATCTCTACCACCAGGTGTGTGCGCTACTCACCTACACTCACTCATCTATACTCACCACGGCTCTCGAGTTTATCTACCACCAGGTGTGTACGCTACTCACCTACACTCATATGCACTCACCACTCACTCACCACGGCTCTGGAGTATCTCTACCACCAGGTGTATGCGCTACTCACGTACACTCACTCACCTACACTCACGCACTCCCTTACAAAGACAACGAACCCCCGTATAGCCTTAACAAACTATAGGGTCACGTGCCATGAGTGAGCACCTATGTAGGTCGATACAGTGCACGAGGAGGTGGGTGAACGGTACCACGCCCAGCCGCCTTTGCCTCCCCATTAGCAGTATTTATACACTGCACTATACACTCATTTGTGTCTGAGTCGACCAAGGGGAGGCGCAGAATCTTTTCAGAAAATCGTCTCGCGCAAACGGCTAAGCCACCGCTCCCCACACGTGTGCTCACTGACTCACCTACACTCACTCACATACACTTACCTGCACTCGCTGAAACTCACTTCCACTCACTGACCTACACTCACCTACACTCAACTTACCTACCCTCAACTTACCTACACTCATCTACACTCAACTTACCTGCACTCACTTACTCACCTACCTACACACCTACATGCACCCACTTTCATACACACCTACACACACTACCATCTACGCACACTTACCTATACACACGCCTTCATAGGTGCTACAGCCCTTTCCCCATCATTCCCTTGAAGTCTATCCGGAGTGTCTTTGTGTGTTGCAGGCGGTGGAGGATTTGCGCAAAGGCCGTGTGCAGCCGGGGGAGAAATCCTACCAGTTGCAGAAGCTCGTGGAGCAGCAGAAGAAGTTGCAGGTGACACGAGGCACACCACGGTGGTCATGGCAATGAAAGTGATACTGATGCTGTCAATAATGATGATGATGCTACTGCTGATGCTACTCTTGATGATGATGATGATAATGCTGCAAATGGTGAAGATGCTGCTAATTATGATGCTGCTATCAATGGTGATGCTCTTGATGATGGATGATGCTGCTGCTGCTACTGCTGATGCTGCTGCTGCTCTTGATAATGCTGCTGCTGTTGATGATGCTACTGCTGATGCTGCTGTTGATGATGATGCTACTGCTGATGCTGCTGTTGATGATGCTGATGCTGCTACTGATGACGTTGCTTTATATGGTAATGATGCTACGGCTGCTGATTCCGTTGCTGATGACGATACTGTTGATGGTGATGCCGATGCCGATATTGGTGTGCTGCACACGCAGTACCTGGCGCTGGTGCGGGGCTGCGAGGGCTACGGGGAGGTGGCATTCCCACACTGCCCCTGCGACTCGCGCAGGAAGGGCCACGTCGTGGCCGCCGTGGGTCTGCACCACTTCTCGCTGCACGCCTGCACCCAGGAGGGCCAGCTGGAGGTCAGCCGAGGTCACGGCTCACAGGGTCGCAGGGTGGGGGGGGGGTCGCGCACTGGGGGTAGCATTGATCTCGGTGGTCACTTCCGGACGCTGATGTGGGAATATTGTTAGCTCTGTGTGTGCACTGTGCGCTTGTGTATATTACGCAGTGATTAATGGGCTATGAACCTGGCTACACTGGGAACCTGGCCTTCCCTAGGTCGACTAAGTGTACATGTGCAGCGATGGTGATACAGTGTTGAGCATAGCTGCCTTCCAAGCAGTTGACTCGGATTCAAGTCCCAGCCATCGCATCATTGCAGCGCTTTGTAATCCTCGGGCGAAAGGCACTTTAGAAATGCACATATTATCATGTATATGACCCATTGTATGCAATACATCAGCAGCTAAGGAGACCGAGGCAGCCGGGTGTGGTGTTGGCAACCCACCCCTTTGTGTGTGGTACAGGCCTTCATAGGTGCTCGCTAACAGCATTTCCGATAGCAGATTCTTAAAGCAGGGGTTCCCAACCTTTCTGCACCTCAAGGCTCACTTGGCCCTGTTGGGCCTGGTTTCCATGGGTCGTAACCCACCGTTTGAGAATGGTGGTCTTAAAGGCTACACGGGGGGTCTTTGCCTCTGTGTGTGTGTTGACACATTAGTGTGAAGCCGTGCACATGTTGTTCACGTGCCTGCACGTTCCAATGTTGGCGCGTGCCCGTGTGCGTGCCCACAGAACCAGGTGATCTCATTTGAGTGGGCCGAGATGCGGCAGTGGGACACGGACGAGGAGGGCATGGCCTTCTGCTTCGAGTACGTGCGCGGCGAGAAGAAGCCACGATGGGTGAAGATCTTCACCCCCTACGTGAGCCACACGCACGCAAAAACAAAAATCTCCCGTGTAGCCTCAACGAACTATAGGGTCAAATGCACACGCACACACAAACACACAAAAGACACACACCTACAGCACGCGCACGTACAACGCACGTACAACGCACGTACAACACACGTACACGTGCCACGCACGTACACCAACACACGCTATAAAATCTCAAGCATTAGGCCCGACGAGCCTCTTGTGCTCACTGTGTGCGTGCGTGTATGTGTGTGTGTGTGCTTGCCTTCCCCAGTATAACTACATGCACGAGTGCTTTGAGAGGATCTTCTGCGAGCTGAAATGGAAAAAGGAGGTAAGCATCACCGCCGCCAGCATGAGCAGCACCTCTCGCACCAACACTGCCACCACCACTTACACTATCACCTCCCCTACTACCTCCACCCATTACTACCTCCTCCATCACCATCACCACCTCCACGATCTCCATCCCTGCCACCATCACCACCATCATCACGATCATCACCATCACCACACCACCATCACCGCTTGCACCATTACCACCACCCCTACCACCTCTATCCCGACCGTCTCGACCACCACCTCCACCGTCACCACCACCTCCATCACCGCCTCCACCACCGCCTCCACCATCACCACCCCTACCACCAACATAATGACTCCTACCACCACAATCACCACCTCCACAATCACCACCTCCACAATCACCATCCCTACCACCGTTATCGCCTCCACCAACACCGTCGCGGCGATGACAAGCGCGCATGGCCATGACCCCCAAGTAGCTCGGCCTCATCGCCCCCCCCAGCCCCAATCCCCCCCAGCCCCCACAGCCCACGCAGGGGGGCTGTTCAAATTGTATATAGTGTCCGCGAGTATTTCAGCTTGTGTAAACATAGGGTACAACGCAGCAAAGTGGCACAATGAGGAGCACAGCTGTTGCATCGGCTGCTACTGTCATACATAGCACCGTGACCTGTCAAGTGACCTCCTTTGAGACGTCACATGGCCTGAAAGTGTATTTAGTCTAACACAACACAGTGGTGATTGGTGAGGGTGAGTGTGAGTATTTGTGTGAGAGTTAAATGTTTATTGCTACTGCAGAAAGCACCCGGTGAGCTTACAAGCTCTAGATGCAGGAATCCTCATTGAGATGCGTGATGGTGAGCATGAGGGTGATCGTGAGCGTAAGGGAGAGAATGAGCGCGAATTAAGATGTGAGGGCAAGCATGAGAGGGTGAGCGTCTACGGGTGAGCATGGGTTTTGGTGTGAGTGCGAGGGTCAGTGTAAGTTTCAGGGTGAGCATGAGTGTCAATGTGAGAGCAAGGGTGAGCACGTCTGGCAAAACAACCCCCCCTCCTCCTCGTGGTGCCAGTCAGTAATGCTGTGGTTGCTGCTATCATAGCTCTCACAGTGGCCAAGGGGGCTCTGGATGGGTGCGAGGGGCTGGTAACCCCTCCATCTTCAATTTATTTACCAAAATGCCACAAGTTAAAGAAAAACGTAAGTTTGTGCCGGAGGCCTTGGGGGGACAGGCGCTTATGACGTCTCCAGGCCAAACCCCATTTGATCCCACCCCTGGGATTCCTCCAGAAACAACAAAAAGCCACTGCGTATGGTCACGTGGAATGTTCGAACGCTCGTTGCAGAGGAGTGTTTGCCAATCCTCTGTCGGGAGCTGGGCCGCTACCGCCTGGACCTCTGTGGGATACAGGACGTCCGGTGAACTGGTTCTGGCTCCAGTCATCAGGAGAGGTGTACAGTCCTCCATTTGGGACAGAAAACTGCCAACCAACAAGGAGTGGTCTTCTTCTTAATAAAAGAATGAAGGGTGTATGGGAACGTGGTGGTGAGGTATGGGAACCTATGAGTCCCAGGCCACTGTGGGCTCGACTCCCTATAAATGGGAGGCGAGGGATGGTGGTGGTGGTGGCTTACACTCACACTGAAGATGAACATCCGTGGAGAGATGCAGGCAAGGCCGATGAGTCAGATGCCTTCTATGATCTCTTGTCCCAGGTGGGCCTTCGGGATTGAGTCATCCTGCTAGGTGACTTTAATGCCTGAGTTGGTCATGACGCAGAAACCTGGGCTGGAGTGATTGGAAGGCATGGGCCAGATCAGCTAAACAACAACAGTAGGCTTGCTAGACTTCTGTGCAGCCCATGGGCTCGTAATACCCAATGCATCGTTCTGTCATCGGCGCATCCACACAACATTGGGTGCATGCTGGATCCAAACAAGACTCTCTGCTGGACTACATATTGGCAGAGCAGCGGATGCAGGCCCATGTCCTTGATACCAGGACCTACCGAGGAGCTGATCTGACCTCTGACTATTGGCTTGTCATCTCTAAGATCCGCCTGCCATTCTTTCACGGCATTGGTGGGCATCCACCAAGGACCCCATTTAAACCCACAGTGGCCTGGCCTCGACTAGCTGATGAAAGCTGTATAAGAGAATGTCATAATCGTTTGCAGCTGGGGCTGACATTGTCCCCCACTCCTCCCAATGCCAAGGGGAAATGGGTGAGATTTAGGGCTGTGGCTCATGCAGCTGGAATGGCTGCACGGGGTACACGGTCCAGATCTCCCCAGAAACTTTGGCTGACAGAGGAGGTGTTCAAGCTAGCCAAGAGAAAACATAAGGCCCACTCCCACCGCCTGCAACATCCTACGCCCAAAAACAAGGAGAATTATCGCAGTCTTCGCTCAGAGGTTCAGAGAGCTGTATGGCGTTGTAAGGATGAATGGTGGTCATGGGCTGCTGAGGAGATGGAGTCTGCCTTGGTAGCCCATGATTAATATCACTCTTTCATTCCATCAAGAGACTGACTTGCAACGCTGCATCAATTATCTGTCTGAATGGGGAAAATCGTGATCCGATCTCAGACCCCCCAGGAACAAGTTTTCAGATTTGCAGAGTACCTCAGATAATGGAAGAAGTAGCCACACTCTGTGAGTGGCTGGCAGAGATGCCATCCATAGGCGATCCAGAGCCTGAGACCAGGAAAAGCACCGGGCAGAGATGATCTTGCAAGCGAAATGTTGAGGGAAGGTTGTGCTTGTTTGCAGACTGCCCTATATGGCATCATTAAACCCGTCTGGCGCACAGGAAGGGTCCCGCAAGAATGACAGAATGCCCTAGTGGTCCCCCTCTTTAAGTAGGGGGTCCGCACCAGTTGTAATAACTACAGGGGCATCTCACTCCTCAATGTGCCGGGAAAGGGCCTGGCAAGGATTATTCAACATCGCCTTTCTAGGCACGCTGAGGAGAGGCTTGCGGAACCCCAATGTGGTATCAGGCCGGGGCGGTCTTGCACAGATGCCATATTCTATGTCCGGCTGCTACTGCAGAGATGAAGGAATTACAAGAGAACCTGCATATCTGCTTTATTGACGTGGTCAAGGCCTACGATACTATCAGTAGGCCAGGGCTGTGGATTTTTATTCGTGCTTTCGGGATCCCTGATACCCTGGTCACCATCATTGAGGATCTTCTTGAGGGTGGACAAGCCCAGGTAAAGCTACGTGGTCAGAAGTCAGAGCCATTCCTTGTTCAACTTGGGGTGCGACAGGGATGTCCTCTGGCTCCCACATTATTCAACATCTTTTGTGACTATGTAGTTCGAGCGGCTTTCCATGGATGTTCCAGTGGAATTTCCATCTGATACAGGTACAATGGGAGGCTGATCGATGCCTGGGTATGGTCAAGGGATGGCTCCCTATTGGCCAACCATGTTATCTATGCCGATGATTTGGTGATCGCTGGTCATTCTGAGGAGTTGAGGACTCTGCTGTTGAACTGGAGAATGCCACAAAGAAGTGGGGTCTTACCATCAGTCCCACCAAAACAAAGCATCTGTCTGGGTATTTAGTACCATTGAATACTCCACCTCCTCAGCTCTCCATGAGTGATGAGAAAGTGGAGAAGTTGACATACCTAGGCAGTGTGCTTATGGCCGGTTACGGTTTGACAGCGGAGGTCTCACTCCGAATCAGTTCTACAGCATTGTCATTTCATCGGCTACTTAACGCTATGTGGAAGCTGCCTGGCCTGTCGCTCCACACGAAGCTTCGGGTCTTCTCAGCTGCAGTCATGCCCTCTCCTCTCTATACTTGTGAAACGTGGACCCCCCTGGCAGAACATCTGCGCCATCTTGAAACTTTCCGGCTGGCCTGCCTACGATCCATCCTGGGATTACCCAGGTTGGATTGTGTGAGGAGCTCACACATTCTCAAAAGATCTGGGTCATGTAGCCCGCATGCCTAAACAGTTACTATTTGGCTAAACGAGCGTGGCACGGGCTAGAGAAGAGATGGACTGATGTGGCACAGGAGGCTCTGGAACTGAGTGGACTTGCTGAAGACTATTATGAGCGGTGTCAAGATCGACCTCTGTGGAGGAGGATCTCGAAGGACGCTACGGGGCAGTTGGAGGCAGTTGCCATCCAACAACAACGGATTACGGAGAGCGACGCTCACAATAACGAGCGGAGTGTTGGGCGGCAAAAATACTGCAAGTTGGCACAGTAGGGAACATAGGTGGTGCATCTGCAAGTCATATCAGTCAGGCAACTGATAACACCTGGGTCTGTCCCGTGAACTGTCAGCGAGCCTTCGACACTTCACGTGGCTTAAAGGTGCATATAGCCTGGCATAAGCACTGTGACGTCACTGCCACTTGGTGGCGAATGGCGGCTGTTGTGGTGTGTGAGCTTGTGTGTGTGCTTGTGTGAGGTGTTTGAACTAGTGTATGTGTGCGTGGTGTTTGAGCTAGTGTGTGTACATGCGTGTGAGGTGTTTGAGCTAGTGTGTGTGTGGTGTTTAAGCCACTGTGCGTGTGTGGTGTTTGAGCTAGTGTGTGCGTGTGTGGTGTTTGAGCTAGTGTGTGTGTATGTGGTGATCTAGTGTGTATGTGTGCTGTGTGTGGTGTTTGAGCTAGTGTGTGTGCATGTGTGGTGATTGAGCTAGTGTGTGTGTGTGTGTGTGCGCGTGCATGTGTGGTATTTGAGCTAGTGTGTGCACGTGCGTGTGGTGTTTGCGCTAGTGTGGTTGTATGGTGTTTGAGCTCGTATACATGTGTTTGGTGTTTGAGCTAGTGTGTGTGTGCATGTGTGGTGTTTGAGCTAGTGTGTGTGTGGTGATCTAGTGTGTATGTGTGCTGTGTGTGGTGTTTGAGCTAGTGTGTGTGCATGTGTGGTGTTTGAGCTAGTATGTATGTGTGTGTGCGCGTGCATGTGTGGTGTTTGAGCTAGTGTGTATGTGTGCTGTGTGTGGTGTTTGAGCTAGTGTGTGTGCATGTGTGGTGTTTGAGCTAGTGTGTGTGTGCTGTGTGTGGTGTTTGAGCTAGTGTGTGTGCATGTGTGGTGATTGAGCTAGTATGTATGTGTGTGCGCGTGCATGTGTGGTATTTGAGCTAGTGTGTGCTGTGTGTGGTGTTTGAGCTAGTATGTATGTGTGTGTGTGCGTGTGTGGTGTTTGAGCTAGTGTGTGTGTGCGGTGATCTAGTGTGTATGTGTGCTGTGTGTGGTGTTTGCGCTGGTGTGGTTGTATGGTGTTTGAGCTCGTATACATGTGTATGGTGTTTGAGCTAGTGTGTGTTTGTGCGCGTGTAGTGTTTGAGCTAGTGTGTGTGTGTGCGCGTGCGTGCGTGCATGTGCGGCCCTTCTCCCGCTCCCGCCTGCCTCGTTAACATGCCGGCACTGCTGCTTGTTGCCATGACTACGTTTCCCCGGCTCCCAATGGAGGCAGCACCAGCAGCAGTGGAGGCATCAACCACACGCATGGGACCTTCCCTAGGTCAACTCGGCCATAAATCATCACCCGTGCCTTGTGGCCACTATCGGAGCAGGCAAGATGGGGAAATTAGACGCACGAGGCGAGTGCTGCCAGTGTTTGTAGGCGCTCATTGACAGCGGGATCATAACGTGCGGTGTGTGTTGCTGTGTGCGCAATGAGGTGGAAGACGAGGGCGATGACAACAGAAACAGCCTGAGACACGGGACGGGGCAGAAGGTACAGGCCTGCATGGCGATGCGTTGGGAGCGTGTTGAGGGCTGGAGGCATTGTTATAACCACGCGCTTGTGGGTTTTCGTATTGGTGTGGGCTGTACTCTGTGTGCACGTGGGTGATGTTATTTGTGCGTGTTTGTGTGTGTCTGCGTGGGGTTTTATACACGGATGTCTATTGTTTACCCAAGACCACCTCACTCGTATCCACACCTGCTCTGAGGGTGCATTGAGATGTGGGATACATTCTGATAATGCGGGTGTGGTTTGACGTCTGAGAAAGTATCAGGAGAAAACGCATGCACACGAAGGGTTAATGCTCAAAGTTATACACTGCCATACCACTTATAACACATGGTATTTCCAGGCAGTCTCCCATTAAAGTCCAAACTAGGCTGAACACCAATACTCACTGTTTGTATGTGTATGCACTTGTGAGGTGTTTGCATGATGTGTACCGATTTATGTTCAGTGGGCGTATCTGTTTAAATGCCTATGTATTATAATGTGTGCTTGTGTGTTTGTCAATCAGACTGTCCCTTGACCTGCCAGCTGTAGTGGGCCATGCATACTTTACTTGACAGCCTCAGTGTGTACCTGGCCTGACAAAAACAATCTTGTGACATCGCCATCACTTAGCGGCGAACAGTGGCAGCCGCCCCCATCGCTGTCGTGCCTCCGTACGCGTTTCACGCGGAACTGGTGGGCTTGGCTGCGACATCGTGCTTATCGCGCCCCTTCCTCTCGCCCTGTGCAGACTATCTTCAGGCCAACCAACAACCAGATGACAGACATCCCCTGCTCCTCGTGAACACCCAGCCGCGTCGGCTCGCACACTCACACAGGCACACGTGCACACGTGCACACGTGCACACGCGCACAAGCGCACACGCACACACGGCGGACACCCGACAACCGCTCGCACCTTGGAGAGAAGGGACCACGAACGCCATTGACCATTGGCAACCGCAGATGCATAACCACACAGCAATACGAGCACTGCTGCCAGCAGACACACATACACACGTCAATGCAAACACGCAATTGCATAACCGTACAAATATACAAGTACGCGCACTCCTACAAGCACTCCCACGAGAAGGGGGGCTGGCTGTGTGGGTGCCCTGCCCCCTTGTCTGTGAAGTGGGGCCATGCCACCTCACCCTACCCTCTCCTTACCCCGGGTGTTCCGCATGCCTGTAAGCAGAGCACAGGGACGATTGGGAGGGGGGATATATCAGCATGGCTTGCCACATAGAGGAAGGGCAGGTGGTCTGAAGGGGCAGGGCCCCACGACCCCCTGCCCCTCTCCAGAAGAGAGGGGACCTTCCAAGGTTCCTTCTGGGTCTCACTCCACACATTAGTGGAAACAGTGTCAATAACAGAAGAAACCACTCTGATTGAGCTCACGGTAACAATCCCATGGCACCCAGTTCCCAGCGTCGGGATGATCACGACGTACGTCACAGGCAACACCACCTCTGCCTCCACTTGATTGGGATGACCGGGGTCCTGTGATTTGGGTAACTCGCTCCACCTGTCCGTATGGTGTGGAGACGGGGGGGGGGGTGGGAATCTCACCCGCCTGAGGGGGTCCTCACATCTGTGTGGTAGGGGCTAGCTCGCCCACACGAGGGGGCCCTCTCCTCTATCTGGTACGGGCTACCTCGCCCATACGAGGGGGTCTTCCCATCTGCGTGATGGGGGCTAGCTCGCCCACGCAGGGGGTGGAGAGTCTCTCCTGTGCTGCGTAAAATCATAAACACGAATCTGAGCTAACTGAAGAGCGAGTCACATCATTTTGGTTTGTTTTGTAAAAGCCAATCATCGTGTTGATTGTTGTTGCTATTAACTTAAGTGCTGTAGGTGCGTGGAGACCAAGGGGACAGGCTACTCCCGTATGGGGGTTCAACTTCAAAGGGTCCCCCTTCATGGGGATCCCCTTGTATGATGTTCATGGTTCCCTTTGTATGGGGTCCCTCTTCACAGGGGTCCCCTTGATTAGGGCCGAGGTCTCCGCCGGGCGAATGCACGCAGCTCGCTTAGTCGCTTGTGAACCTTTAACCAGCGGTCGCCGTGCGTCTCTCGTTCCGTTCTCAGATTTGTAAACTCATGCCATGTGCAGCCGCAGGCCAGTGGGGCCCTGGCGCTCACTGCGTGTGCCGCGATGTAAATAGTCTAACGTGAATAGACGCATTAACCTCCACCTCCCATTGTCCGCACACCCTGCATTGTGCCCCCCCCCCGCACTCCACCAGCCGTTCGTCAATAAAAGTCAAGCGTAGCCTCAGTTGCCTCCGTCATGTCTCCTCCCTCCGAACTCTTCCCTGCAGGTGCCAGTACTAGAGGGAGGCCTCTGCAGAACCACATCCTCTCTGCAGTGCTTATCCCCAGTTGAGGTGGTGATAGAATCTACTTCACGTGTTGGGACTGATCACATGTCTTTATTTACCCCAATTGAGAGCCATTACAATGCACGACTCCTTCAGCAAGGAAAGCTGGTCCACAAAGCCAAGCAGGCAGCAATATGCTACACTTAGATATGTTTTAAAGCAGCCGCCCACCCCAACCCCTGACCATTTCTCACGTGTGTTGGGAATATAGGTGCGCTCAGGGTTGTCAAGCAGTGCCCAGTGGTGACGTCGTACCAAACCATAGGGGCAACTTCCCAAGCACCACCCAGTGAAAGACGTGTGGGTGAACATTCAACTGTGATGCGCATTACGGAGCAGCAAAAGGCCCCAGGCCCCGATCACGCACTCGGCAAAAAAAAAGCGAACGGCTAAACTCCTTTCACTGTATCCGCCCCGTTCTCACGGGGGTCCAGGAGGAGGTGGACGGACACCTCCTGCTGATGACGCCGAGCTTGGCGTTGCCTCCCGGCGTCCCTCCCGCTCCTCCTCGGTTGCCGCTTCATTGCAGCCTGCGGTGAACAGGGTGGTACGTGGAACAGGCTTATGTGTGAGTGTGTTTGTACTAGCATGAACTTGTGTGTGCACATGCGAGTATTAAGGTGTACGTGCACATACCTTCATGCACACAAAACTAAATGCGTTCTGTCCTTCCAAACAGCTACATGAATACGACCTCCAGTGAAGGACAACCCTGACACAAGTGATCACATCAGGGAGCCTGAGTGGGGGAGCAATGACTGGTGATGGGAAGCATGGGTGGAGGCAGGACACAAATTTTTTTTTTCCGGGATGTGGGCATTGCCGAGATCATAGAATTTGCTGCTTATCCCTGAAGGTGATGGGGCACAGGGGTAGGCAATGCAAGAGGGGGGGGAGGGGACAAGGGCGTCGTGAGCGGGGGGCACTCACGGCTGAAGGACTCTGGGTACTGCTTCTCTAGCTTGCGCCGCAGGGTTCTGTGGGGAGACATGGTGCGATGTTACATGGTCCGTGGACGTAGCCAGGACCTCTCTGCTCACAAGCGTAGTCACATGTTTGCGCGGCCGGGTGGCGCAGTGATAACATCTACGTCTGACAAAGTTCTACCCGAGTCAGTTTCATTCCTACCTCGGGCGCCTTTCTGTGTAGAGTGTGTTCTCCCCCTGTTCTGCACAACTAAAAAGCCCTCACTAATTGGCCGATAAGCGCGGTGGCCCAGTGGTTAACGCTGACGCCTCACAGCAAGAAGGTCCCGGGTTCGAATCTCTCGGCTCGGGTGCCTTTGTGTGGAGTTTACATGCTCTCCCCGTGTCCGCGTGGGTTTTCGCCGGGTACTCCGGTTTCCTCCCACAGTCCAAAAGCATGCTCCTGGATAGGTTGATTGGCTCGCAGACTAAAATTGTCCCGCAATGCCTGGCGATGGACTGGCGTCCCGTCGTCGGGTGTATTCCTGCCTTACGCCCTGTGTTTCCGGGATAGGCTCCGGCTCACCGTGACCCTATATAGGATTAAGCGGTTTCAGATAATGAGATGAGATATAATATAAAAGACGCAGTGTTAGGCAAATCTTGGCACCGGCTGGCTGCATGGCTGCCTTCCTGCTATCTTTGGTTTCCTCGAACCTCCATATACATGACCATATGTCTAATTTACACGCATTACAATTTGTATTCTACTATTATTGTATTTGTGGTCATAGTCGTGTATGTATTTTTGTTCACGTGTACCCATTAGCTGTTGTTGGAACTGCTTCCATCAACTTAATATCTTTAACCCTAAATAACTAATGTACCCCCTCTGACATCTGATTATCCGCACATCACGAGTCTTAACAGGCACATGGGGTGGCTTTGCTTTTGCCTATGCTGAACTTTGACATTGGTAGCCAGCACGCCGCTCTCACTCCAACAAGAGATTGGGCCTGTTGAACATCTCAAGGGTACATTGATACGGTATTCCTGCTTCATAACCCCCCCCCACCACTTCATGGACCCAAAACAACAACAACCTGTCTCACCGGGACTTGGTGTCAACACTCATCATTGACACGGAGCAGCCACCTTATCGCAGTGATCTCAAAACAAGACTCGAGACTGGACTCTTGAATAACAACTCAATAAATCTTCCTTACAACCCCTCCCCCTTCGCCTCTCACTCGCAACATCGCCTCTCCCATACCCCCGCACGCTACATGTAAGTGTTCTAACAACTGCCTCCCTGCCGATAAACTTAAATGGGTAAAGTTCGAGCCTTGGCACCTCCGTACAGGTTGGTAACAGCCATACTGTTAAGTAACGCTCACACACCTGAACTTTCTATTCAAGGCCCGTTGCTAGCATCGTTTGATCTTCCTGCTAATCAGGGAGATCGAATCTACTCTTGCTGTAATTTCAGTTCTGCTGACGCATTTGCAACAGGCAGATATAATCCTTGGCACCCTTAACTGCAAGTCGCCGTGCTTCACAACTCGCTTTTTTTACCTCGCTGTTGATCAAGTTCACAATGAGGTATTTCGCCTCTTGGTCTTTTAAACCTGAACGAGTTCCTTTGGGAGCTCGTATGCATATTAACGGAAAGAAACTTAACTCGTAGCCACTAACATGAGGCTGTTTTTTTGGTCACTTATTCCAAATTTCCTGTGGTTCTGTGACGTTCAATGACGCCTGAACAATCACACGTATTGTTTTGGTTAACATCGGTGCAACATATAATGCGTTTTTAAAGCGTTCTGAACAGTTCACGGTTGCTCATGAGTTATTTAAAATGACTTAAGTCGTCGTGATTGACTGGTCTGTTTGGTCATTTTGTTGCCCCGGAGATCAGTTGGATTATTTTTCCACGTATAAGTCACTGAGAGTTGCTACATCATATTAGCTACGTACTGTCGCAGCATAAAAGCCGCTCACCACGGCTGATGTGATTTTTAGGTTGCGTATTGCAAAGGAGGAGACGACGACCCCCCCCCTTACCCATGTCCCACGCTCAACGTGAATTTTATTATCAGCCATACAGCGTATTCTCGTGAGATAAAGTTGCTCAGCCCTCATTCCCATAGTGCAGGACATGTAAGTGCTGCCAATACCATTTATGATCATTTCTCAGTTGTCTCATGTGTTCATCAGACCAGGCCGTCGTGATTACTAACATAAGTGTTTTAACTGCATACTCACTAAGCACCGCGCAATACAATTGCTCAGTTAATTGATTTATTAAACGCGATCGAGCCTTTGGTGGAGATCGTTCAATTAATTGTACTAAAACTAAAAGCTGTTTGCTGAATTAATACTAATCATTCTTTTTATGTTATATATAACACTCATTAAAAATCACAAACTAACAATACCTTCCTGTCTGAATAGCTGTCTGGCTTTGACCTTGAGTTATCGGCGTGCGTGCTTAGGTTTAATGTATTATTACAACCTCAAGCTCAACATTACACGTGCAGTTGCTGCCCCCGTGCGGTAACTGGCCGTAATTACACGCTCAATCCTCAACATAATTTTAAATATTTTTTTTCCCAGTTATTACTGCGCATCAGCCATTGTTACAGCAAGCCAAAATATTCTCCTGAATTTCCCATTTGAATGTTAGAGTAACACATTTAAGTTATCAATAGAGCCCTGGTAATATATTATTTTGAGTTCCATCCATCCATTTTCTACCGCTTATCCTGGGCCGGGTCGCGGGGCAGCAGTCTAAGCAGCGATGCCCAGACTTCCTTCACCCCAGACACTTCCTCCAGC
>JAZEWT010000016.1:11880911-11900578 GCA_036362905.1 Mordacia mordax
CCCCCCCCCCGGCGGAATATCTGTGCTGTCTTGAAACTTTCTGGCTGGCCTGCCTGCGATCCATCCTAGGTTTAACCAGGTTGAATTGTGTGAGCAGCTCACAAATTATTGAAAGGTCTGGACAAAGTCCCATTGGTGAGCTCCTCCAGCAGATGAGGCTGCGGTGGCTGGGTCATGTGGCCCGAATGCCCAGCCACCGTATGCCCAAGCAGTTGCTGTTTGATTGGATAGAGGGGGCTGAACAGGCGTGGCACGGGCTAGAGATGAGATGGACTGATGTGACACAGGACCTAGAGCTACGGGGCAGTTGGAGGCAGTTGCCCTCCAACAACAATGGAGGGCGGACGAGTGATGCTCACAACAACGAGTGGAGCGTCGAGCGCCTAAAACACAGCAAGTTTGCACAGTAAGGATAATAGGTGGTGAATCTGCCAGTCATCTCAGTCAAGCAACCAATAACACCTGGGTCTGTCCCGTGACCTGTCAACGAGCCTTCTCGACACTTCACGTGGCTTCAAGGTGCACATGGCCTGGCACAGACGCTGTGGTGACATCACCACCACTCAGTGGCGAATGGCAGTTGTTGTTGTTATGTGTGCGTGCCCGTGTATATGAGTACCTGTATGTGTTCCAGTGTGTGCATGCCCATGTATGTATGTGCACATGCCTGTGTGTGCACCTGTGCCCATGTGCGTGTCCGTGTGTGCGGGTGTTTGTGTGTGTCCGTGTACGTGTGTGTCCGTGTACGTGTGTGGGTATGTCGGTGTGTAACCGTGTGTGCATGTGTCTGCGTGTGTGTGCCCGTAGCCATGTGGTTGAGCGTGCCCACTTGCGTGTGTGTCCGTGTGTACGTGTGTTCGTGTGTGTTAAGCGCTTGCCGGATGCGACGGAAGACGGTGTCGAGGTCGCGCCGCATGTCGGCAAGCGTTCGCGTGTGCTGCGTGAAGCGTTCCGTCATGGAAGCGAGGCGGGACGATGACAGCTCATTAAAGTTCAACAGCATCTCGTTTGTTTTCTCAAACCGATCCAACCTGGATGTAAGGGCAGATAAATGTTCATTATTACAGCCGAAAGTACACAGTGAGCTTGCAAGCTGTGACACAACAAACTTCCGAAAAAAACCAAGATAAAACGCAACAATTAAAGGACAGAAAAACTTACAGCAACAATCTAAAAAAAAATGTAAACTCTAACCATTATAAATAGTAATCAGTAACCCTTGAGATTGCACAATTCAGGAAACTCAAAACACCAACTGGTATAAAGCTGAAACACCGACCAAAATCGTGAAACAAAAGTAGCACTCAATATGGCACAGTACAACAAAATAAGACGAACAATTTAAACAGTGGGCGGCACGGTGGCCCAGTGGGTAGCGCTGTCGCCTCACAGCAAGAAAGTTCCGGGTTTGAATCTCGGCTGGGGTGCCGTTCTGTGTGGAGTTTGCGTGTTCTCCCCGTGTTTGCGTGATTTTTCGCTGGGCACTCCGGTTTCCTCCCACAGTCCAAAAAACATGCTGCTGCATAGGTTAATTGGCTTGCAGACTAAATTGCCCTCAGTGCCCGGTGATGGACTGGCGTCCCATCATGGGAATATCCCTGCCTTGCGCCCTGTGTCTGCCGGGATAGGCTCCAGCTCACCGCGACCCTGTACAGGAATAAGCGGTTCTGACAATGAGATGACATGAAGTAAAACAGTGCAACAATGGCATGAGAAATAAAATAAGTTTTACAGAACAAAAGGAAGGAGCATATGCAAACATAGCTTGGCCGAAATTTTTACTCTAAATGAGATCTAAGGTAACTCAAGGCTGATGAATCTTCAAACTTATGACAAGTGTTCCAAAAGTGAGGGGCAGCTGCAACAAAGCCTTTTTCCCTGAATGCTGATGTGCACCTAGGAACATTAGGCAGACAGCAGGTTGATCTCCTAAGATCAGGTTTGTTTGTCTGTATGAACAACGAAACCATCAAATATTGAGTCAACTTGTTAAGCAGTACCTTAAGTATAAACAGTGCCAATGAATATTTAAACGATTGATAAGAGAAGTTCATCCTGAGCCAATGTACAAATCAAAAGGGTGGGTTTTGTAGAGGGCATACAAAGCAAACCTAAGAGCAGAAAGAGCAAGTATTTTCTTGCTCTTTCTGTCTGGGTTCTCTCCTTATGACACGTTGCATTTATGTTTTTGTGTATCCATTGCTCACTAGTGCTTGTTGTAGATGTTGTAGGAGGAAGATATGAAAACCCGCGCTTTGCTGCCATACGTGAAAGGCACCATAGAAAAAATCAGCAAATACCTAGAAAAATATAAAATAAAAACAGTCTTCACAACCCACCAGAAGATATAAGACATACTCAAATCACCGAAAGACCGACTGCCGTTACAGACAGAAGGCATGTATTGCATTCCTTGCAGCAACTGTGAGGAAGTGCACATCGGGCAAACAGGAAGACCAATAGCCACAAGAAAGAAAGAGCACGAGGCAGCAGTGCATTTGCTGCATACGTATAAATCAGCAACGGCAGCACACAGTGCTGACAAACAACACAGAATCGATTTTGACAAGATGTGAGTACTAGCAGCCATCCGCCATAAAGGTCCAAGATTAATTCGTGAAGCAATCGAGATTCACAAGACAGAAAAGACTATGAACCGCAAACAAGAAATGAGGATAAAGCTCAGCCAAACCTGGAGGCCAGTCATTGAAGTCAGTAGTGCATAGATATAGAGCTCTGAAATGCGGACATCAGAGGGGGATCACCAAGTGTTTGGGAGCTTCTTTCATAAGATGCAAACTAGGAGATTAGTCACAGGTGGAGCAGGATAGGGTTAATGTAATTCCGGGGTGTGAGCAGGACAATGGAACCCTTTCAATTGGATCTCGACGGTCGTCCATTGATCCTGGAATGCAGCAACTTCGTGGAGAGGACTCAGCACATACACAGTACCTACATATAAATAGGAGTCACACATACGACACAGGCACACTGCACATGAGGATGCCTCTAAAGTATGAGGCGAAACGTCACGAGGTGGAGAGAGGAAGCAATCGACGCGGCTGTCCCGAGAGAGCAGCTTTTCAAAGCAATCATCACGCATCGAGGCGTGAAAACCTATATCATTACAATTGTACTCGACGTCAACTGATAGATAATATCCCAATAAAAAAGCATTGGTACAATATTCGCCTCTATTAAGTTTAAGCAAAACTTATTTGGAAAGCAATGTCTAATGTTATTAGAGAATGCCTATTTTAATCTTATTGGTAGTCAATGTGATGTCTCAGTTTTATTTGAGTCTAATATGAAGCCACGGTATTTGTATTCAACTTGTTAAATCATTTAGTGTAAAAATGGAAGTGACGATTTGGATGTTATGTTCTTTGTTGAAAAAATAAAAATCTAGCTTTATCAGCATTGAGGACTAGTTTGAGTGAGAGAAGCTGTTTTGGAGGATAATGAAGTCCCCTTGTAGCTTAAGAATTACATCTTCTGGGAAATATCGAGTCACTAGCAGTGCATTGTCATCAGTATAAATAGTGATATTGGAATAAGTAAGTGAGGTACCCAGGTAATTGATTGGTACAGAGCACAGTTGTGGACCAAGAGTGGAACCTTGTGCTACACCCTTTATAATTTCGATTTTGTCAACATCAGGTTATCAATGGAAATTACCTGGTTTCATACGGACAGGTAACTCTTAAACCAGCCAACCGTATGATTGGAGAATCGAAGGCTTCGGAGTATTGCGATCTACGGTTATAAAGCATTTTGACAAGTCCAGAAATAGAATGGATGGAGGGGACGGGGAGAAGTGGCAGAGGAGCGTGGTGCTGGGCTCATAGATGAGTGAGACTAGAGAGGCAGCCGGTCCATTGGCCAACTTCATGGTGTCCGTAGGTAGTGATGGTGTCAATTAGTTATTACACGCCTTGAAACGTTGTGCCAGTGTCCATCACTGTTGATGGCTAAGCTGGTGAGTGAAGGTTGGTGTAGTGATGACTGCTGGTGATTGTATTGGTGAATGGTGGTAGCTGTGTTGGTGACTAATAATAATAATAATTGCACTTATAGAGCGCTTTTCACCCGAAGGTCACAAAGCGCCGCACAAAGGGTTCGTCAGTCGTTCCGGGCAAGGAGTGAGCTAGCAACTGTTCACTGCGCATGTAGTGGTTCTGTTGGTCATTGCGTGGGCTTGAGCGCCTCTACGCGTGCTGAGCTGGCAGTGCCTCCGGTGTGCAGAGCCTCACATGTGGCGTTGCGCTTGCACCACGGCGCTGATGTCGTCCTGATTCACCATCCCCAACAGCTGCGCCGTCACGTAGTCCGGGGCGCTCCCCTCCATGACCCCCACTGCCCGGGTCCCCCCACCTTGACCTCTCTGCTCCGCCCCCAGACCCCAGGTGTCCTGTAGAAGCAAATACATATACAAAATGGGGTCAATGAAATTTGAAGGGGTTGGGGCATACACCATTACACACTGCATATACAACTTCTATGTCAGGTGTCATATGTCCACCAGAAGGAAGCTATGAGATTGTGGAGAGATAGCGTGGTAGTCAAGGCCAACTTTTAGTGGCAAGCTCCAGGTTCATCAGCAGATTCTCCAACTCCCTGTCAGAGTGAACAGTAATTAACCAATCATCCATCCATCCATTTTCTACACCGCTTGTCTTGGTGAGGGTCGCAGTGGCAGCAGTCCAAGGAGAGTGGACCAGACATCCCTTTTCTCAACGATAGATCCCAGCTCTTCCTAGGGGATTCCCAGGTGTTCCCAGGCCAGACGAAGGATGTAATCCCTCCAGCATGTCCCCTAGATCTCTACCCAGTGGGCCGTGCCTGGTAGACTTCCCGGGGAGCCTTCCAGGGGGCATCCTTACCAGATGCCCGAACCACGTCAACTGTCTCCTCTCAATCCGGAGGAGCAGCGACTCTACTCCGAGGTTTTCCCGGATTTCTGTGCTCCTCACCTTGTCGTGGAGACTGAGCCCAGCAACCCTGCGAATAAACCTCATTTCTGCCGCTTGTATCCGCGATCTCGTTCTTTCGGTCATTACCCAAAGTTCATGACCATAGGTGAAGATAGGGACATAGATTGACCTGTAAACCGACAGCTTTGTCCTAGGACCACGCTCCCACTTCACTACCATGGACCAGTGCCAGCATCACTGCAGACACTGCAGCAATCCACTGGCCAACCTCACGTTCCCACTTACCATCACTCGTGCACAAGACCCTGAGATATTTAAACTCCTCCACTAAGGGCAACTGCTCTCTCCTCACCTGAAGAGGGCAACCCACTCTTTGCTGTGAGAGGACTATGGCCACAGATTTGGAGATGCTGACTCTCATGCCAGCCACTTCACACTCAGCCTCCAAACGCTCGAGTGCCCGTCGGAGGTCACAATCCGATGAGGCGAGAAGAACAACGTCATCTGCAAACAGCAGCGATGCCACCTCCACGCCTCCAAACTGGACACTCTCCATACCCCGGCTGACCCTTGAGATCATGTCCATGAAAATCACGAATAGGAGCTGAGAAAAGACACACCCTTGACGGAGACCAATGGCCACATTAAACGGATTCGACTTCACGCCAAGTATACGGATACAGCTCTCGCTCTTGGAATAGAGACCGGATTGCTCTCAAAAGAGATATCGGGACACGATACTCCCACAGCACCTTCCACAGTAAATCTCGGGGCACACGGTCATAGGATTTCTCCATATCTACAAAACAAATGTAGACTGGGTTAGCACACTCCCATGACCCCTCAATTATCTGTGAGAGGGCAAAAAGCTGATCCATGGTTCCACGGCCAGGACGGAAACCGCATTTTTCCTCCTGAATCTGTGGTTCGACTAATAGTCGAAGTCTCCTCTCCAGCACCCTGGCATAGGCTTTACCTGGGATGCTAAGGAGTTGGAGCACATTCTTTGGTCCCCTTTCTTAAAGATAGGAACCATTACCCCAGTTTGCTAATCCAGAGGTACGGAACCCATTTTCCACGCAGCTTTGCAGAGGCACGCTAATCACGACACCCCAACACTGTCCAGTGCTTTCAACATCTCTGGACGAATCTCATCCACGTCTGCAGCCTTACCATTCCGGAGGTCATTGACCGCCATAGTTACTTCAGCCACAGTAATGAACCCGACCCCACCGCAGGTTTCCAGCACTGCCTCCTGGAAGGAGGGCGTGTCCACCGGGTTAAGGAGTTCTTCAAAGTGTTCCTTCAACCTTCCAACTATATCCTCAGCAGAGGTCAGTGTTTCCCCTCCCTTACTGAAATCAGCTTGGGCGACGTCCCGTCGACCCCTCCTAAGGCATCCGATGGTTTGCCAAAACATCTTTGAAGCTGTCCGAAAGTCGTTTTCCATGGTCTCTCCAAACTCCTCTCATGCCCAAGCTTTTGCCTCAGCAACTGCTTGAGCTGCTCCCCTCTTGGCCAGTCGATACCTCTAAGTCGAATCAGGAGAGCAACTCACAAGCATTGCTCGGAAGGCCTCCTTCTTCGACTTGACGACTTCCTTCACCGATGGTGTCCACCAACGGGTTCTAGGGTTGCCGCCATAACAGGCACCAACTGCCTTCAGGCCACAGCTTTTTGCAGCCACCTCAGTAATTGAGGTCTTGAACAAGAGCCACTCAGACTCAATGTCCTTGACCTCTCCCAGGATGCAGAAGTTCTTTTGGAGGTGCAAGTTGAAATCCTTCCGCACCTGGCACTCTGCCAAACGTTCCCAGACCACCCTCGCTGCTAATTTAGGTCTCCCAGGTCTATCAGACAAGCGCCCTGTGCGTCGGATCCAACTCACTACCAAGTGGTGGTCAGTTGACAGCTCTGCCCCTCTCTTCACCCAAGTGTCCATACGGCCTTAGGTCTGCTGAAACAACTATAAAGTCGACCAATGACCTTCGGCCCAAGGAATTCTGGTACCAAGTACCTTTATGAGCCTCCTTGTGTTTGAACATGGTGTTTGTTATGGACAATCCATGACAAACACATATATCCAGTAACAACTCACTGCTCAGGTTCAGATCGGGGAGGCCAATTCTCCCAATCACGCCCCTCCAGGTATCTCCATCGTTCCCCACGTGTGCATTGAAATCTCCCAGTAGGACTATGGAGGCAGTATACGGAACACTATGGAGCACTACACCAACTGTCTCCAAGAAGGCAGAATACTCTGAACTGCTATTTGGCGCAGACGCACAAACAACAGTCAAAGTTTTCCTCTCCGAGACCCGAAGTCTCATTGAAGCGACCCTCTCGTCCACCAGGAAAAACTCCAACTGTGCAGCACCAAGCCGGTCGCTTGTGAGTTTCCCCACTCCCGCCCTGGGCCGCTCACCAGGGACCACCCCGGAGTAAGAGAGAGACCAACCCAGATCGAGAAGTTTGGTTCCAAAGCCAATGCTATGTGTGGAGGTGAGACCAACTATCTGAAGCCGGAACTTTTCCACCTCCTCCACAAGCTCGAGTTCTTTCCCTGCCAGAGATCTGACATTCCACATCACAACAGGCAGTTTCCATTACAAAGGTCTAGTCCGTCTAAGTCCGTCCTTTTTGCTGCCGTAACGGCATCGCACTCGACCCTCACGCTTCGCCTTGCGGGTGGTGGGCCCATAAGGCTGTACCAATCATCAACACACCTAACATGTTTGTTCAGAAAGCAGCCATCCCTTGAGTATCTATGGCAGATGGATATTACACTGGTACAACCATGGAAAGCTGTTCGAAGCTATGCAGTCGAAAATAAATGTTAAATAATGTAGGGACAAGAGGAAATCTCAGTCGTACAAACACCCAAAAATATGCAATCCAAGTCAAATCGAGTAGTTTTAACCACAATTGGCTATAACAGACGTAATTGCTGTGTGAGTTCATGGATATGGTGACGCGGTCATTACACATACGCCACATGTAAATGCGTGCACCCCCACTGCAACAGAGATGTTCTTGTGTCTGTTGTGTCGTGGCGCGAATCTTGTGAAAGGCACCACAGACAAAATTAGCAAATACCTAGAAAAATATAAAATAAAAACAGTCTTCACAACCCACCAGAAGATACAGGATGTACTCAAATCACCTAAAGACCGACTACCATTACAGACAGAAGGCGTATATCGCATCCCTTGCAGCAACTGTGAGGAAATTTACATCGGACAGACGGGACGAACGGTAGCCACCAGAAAAAGAGAACACGAGGCAGCAGTGCGCCTGCAGCACACGGATAAATCAGCAACAGCAGCGCATAGTGTAGATAAGCAACACAAAATCGATTTTGATAAATACGAATACTGGCAGCCATCCGCCATAAAGGTCCAAGATTAATTCGTGAAGCAATTGAGATTCAGAAGACGAAAAACATCATGAACCGAAAACAAGAAATGCGTATAAAACTTAGCCAATCCTGGAGGCCAGTTATTGAAGTCAGGACATCAGAGAGGGATCGTCTAATTGTGTGAGGGGCATCTTTTCATGAGATGGAAATTAGGGGACTAGCCACAGACAAAGCAGGGAGGGGGAAATCACAGTTCCGGGGGTGGGAAGAGGATATGGAAATTAGTGTCAAGGTGACTTAGAAGCGGACTCACACAACAAAGAACACACGCATCACGCCCACACATATAAGGAGACAATAGAAGCCGCGCACGAACACTTCGCCTGAGGATGCCTCCAACGTGTGAGGCGAAACGTCGCGAGGAGAGGAGAGAGAGCCTTTCTGTGCGGAACGTGTGTGTTCTCCCCCTGTTCAGCGTGGGTTTCCTCCGGGTTTTTCTGTTTCCTCCCACAAAATAGACTCATTATTTAATTGGGTGATAAAATCATAATGTTACGCGCAGTGTTTAGAAAACGTTGACTCCTTCGTGTTTAAAGTTTTTTTTTTATCGGTGTCTGCATCGCTCTCTTTGAATATATCTGAGATAGGATACGTGCGAGTTATAAATTATATCTATTATTAATGGAGAAGTATACCAAAACCAGGCCCTGGCAAATTTTAATCACCAACAAGTTCTGAGCATAATCAAAAGACAAAGATCCCCCACATTGCCTTAACAGACTGTGGAGTCAAGTGCCATAAGCGAGCACCTATGAAGGAGATGGGTGATCAGCACAACGCTCGGCCGTCTTTGTTTCCCCAGTGACAATGCTTATACACTGCACTAGGTACTCATTTGAGGCTGAGTCGACCTCGGGGAGGCCCAGGACCGGATCAGAAAATCGTCACTGGTGTTCGCCGTGAGCGGGATTTGAACTGGGGTCGCGGGTTGTGTAGCTCAGCCCGCTAACCGCTGCCCCCCCTTCTATAATGGTGAAGTATGGTCAAGCAACTCCCCACGCAACTGACGGTGTGGCCTTCATCCAGCAGTTGCTTGCGAAAGTGCTGTCAATTTCTGTGATTGTGATACTTGGCACAGTTATATAACGATGCTGGCTATTTTCCATTATCATTGTTATACTCTTTAACCACTGCGTCTTACATCATTACGACCATGTGTTCTGTTACCACGACCGTCTAACCGCACAGTGGAAGAGTAGGCCAAATTCCGCTCTCGGCTCTGCAGCTCCGTGCGGCAAGAGGTCGGCACGCAAGTCGGGTTACCACCTATCCTCTGTTTCCCGAGGACCGTCCTTATTTTTGATGAGGAAGTTGTCCTGTTGGGAAATCTGCAAGCCTTTTTTTATACGGAGCAAGCCTTTTACCGAGGTCGGGGTGTTTTTTTTTACTTTGTTTCCAGATCACGCAGGGTAGAGCCCTCTCTCAATCTCTTCAGCCCCGAACACGCACCGGTGGTTGTTTGCGCCTCCCAGGTGGCAGACGCACGGTTGCCCCGGGGACAAGGTAATCCAGCGAGGCGCTTCCGCCGCCACGGCGCAAGCAGCGAGCTCCTGCGGGGCTGCGCTTCTAGCGAAAGGCGGCCACACGAGCGCGTTGTCGCTGTCTTAGTACACCGTTGTTTTGGTGTAGATCGCACTGCGTTGCCGCTGCGTTCAGGCTGTTTTACGGGCAGGCCGCTGTGTTGTTAAACGTTGTCTTGTGATCCGCACTGTACGCTCACCACCAGCTGCACAGGAAGTCGGGGTCCTACTGGGTTAAATTCGCTGCCGCCTGCTCGGCCGTCTCCGTGCGGGTATAAGAACAGCACAGTGGTGCGAAACACATTCAATACATTGCGCGTTTTAACTCAATTTCCAGATTGCAACAAAAAATAATAAAGACTCTCGGAACTGTGCCAGCGCAGCGTCCCCCAGCACTCGTATTCAATCTGCGAATTCGTAATCGCTGCGCGCCACGGAACTTAACGGCGCTCGCCGGACACCCTCAGCAAGGACCCCGTGACGTCACGATATGAGAACGAGGGCGCCATCTTACGTGGGGGCCGCGTTTCGCGAGGCGACAGCGGAGATGACGTTACGGACAAAGACGTGCGATTGAAGTCACGTGGAAATTTGTGACCAATAGGGAATGCAGTAAATGTCAACACGCGCTCGCCCTCCAATGGGAAAGAAGGAGAGTATACAGAGGGGGGCGGGCAATCGCCAGTCGTCAGTGGGCGGAGCCTTCATACGGGGGCGGGGCTGTGAGCGTGGACCGAGGGGTCACGGCCGTGAGTGGGCGGGGTTAGGAGATTAAGCGGGCGGAGCTGCAACGTAATGGGCGGGGCTTTGAGACGTCAGGGGGAAATGGCAGCGGCGCCCGCGGCTGTGGGCCGCGCGCTCCGATAGCGACAATAACAACGACATCAACGACAATTACAACGCTGCGCTGTCAACAAGGCGAGCGACCGCGACAACGCAGGCAACAACCACGCGAGCGACGACGGCAGCAGCGAATCGCACTCCACTCGGTGACAAACGACATCGAGACCAACATCAACAGCGACATCACCACCATCGCCACCACCATCAACGCCGACATCAACAACAGGGTCAACCGCCAGAGCAAAGGGGACCAACAACCGCCACAGCAACACGAGAGCGCTCTGGCACCGGACCCGACGAGGCTGTTGCTGCCGCCGCCGCCGTGGTGGTGGTGGCGGCGGTGGTGGTGGTGATTGTGGTGGTTGTGGTCGAGGAGGTTGTTGGAGCCGTGGCGATGTGCGAGGCGGATGAGCGGGCGGACAGCCTGGAGGGCTGGGTCGCCATCCGCGCCGACGCCTTCAAGGAAGAGGGCCCGCGGCGCGTGGCTTTCATGGTGGCGTGGAACGACGTCGAGGAGAAGGCGGCCATCAGCTGCCACGACCGCACGGCCCAGCGGGAGCGGGCCCTGAAAACTGCGCGGGGTGGCCCTGGGCAGAGACAGCAGGAGGAGGAGGTTGGAGACACGAGCTGGGCTGGACTCTTCTCGTGCGAGGAGTTGCGGGGCCTCCACGTTCAGCTGTGCGCTCTGAGCCCCGCACTCGAGGCTTGTGTCCCGACCTTCCCCGAGTCGCCCACAGGTGTCTGGGCGCTGCTGTTCCCGTCCCACTCCGGGCTCCGAGACTCCGAGAGGGAAAAGCTTTGCTCGGCTCTGCAGCTCTACCTGGCGGCGGCGCTGGACGCGTGCGGCTGGACCGTGCTGCGGGAACTCATGTTTGGCCAGGAGGACGAGCTGGAGAGATACTACGAGAGCCTAAGCGACCTGCGCCGCGCCGGGCACGAAGCGGCCCTCGCGCGGGCCAAAGCCGCTCTGAAGGAGGTGAGAGTCGGCGCGGGGACAGGGGTCGCGTGGCTCGGGGTCAGGAGCGTGGCGTCGTAGTCTTGGTGTCATCGGACTTGAAATCGCCAGGTTCCCTGGTATTGTACGGTCACGGTATTCGGATGTCAACGCAATGTCACAGGATATATGAGGGTCACGGGGTCAGGGTGTCGCGGTTTGTGTGGATGTCACGATGGGGCCCATGGGCGGACAGGGGTCCGGATCCACGTGCTTTTGTTAAAGCCTGGGTTTCGTGACTGTTTTCATCTCTTATAATGGTCTGGATGAGGGTCATGACCCGTTGGCGTTAGGCTTGTATCGAATTTATGTTCACAGATTTATCGTCTGCCCTGGGCGCCCTGACAGCCAGGCAGTAGGGATGAGTGAGAGGACTCATCGGGAGGCCAAAGTGGTCCCTTTCACGGCTACTCACTCCAACCTTTGTCGTCGGAGAAGGCCTTTGTCGTCGGAGAAGGCCATTTGTCAGTGGAAAATGGGGCTCCTGGAGAGAGATAGGGATCCCTTGAGATAGACAGGGGTCCCCGGATGGATACAGTGGATAGTGGTCCCAGGACGTATGAGAGACAGGCGGTTGTCCTAGGAGGCAGAAAAGCTGCCTTCCACCTGGCGGGAGAGGAGACCTCCGTGGCAGATGGTCGCGCACAAAGCTCTCATCTCATGCCACACTGCGCCCATTGTTCCACTGGTCGTGCGTCCCGTGTGGAGTGACGTCCTACTGTGCGGGAGGGGGATACCCCCCCCCTTCCCACACCTGGACCAATGCACTACTTTTAGACAGGTGCTAGCCGGGCCAGGACCACCCCCCCCCCACTCCATCACCCCGTCCAACCCCCAGGACAGGTAGCCGGTGAATTAATAATTCAAGCCTCGGCACGGAAGGCTGGGAGGAGGGGGAGGAAGCGAGAGTAGGTGCCCATCAATGTGGACAAGGATCCCTGACTGGGCAGTGAGTTCGTGAGCTCGTCGCCCTGCGAATGAGCTCGTCGCCCTGCTGATGAGCTCGTCGAGAGGTGAAATCAAGCCCCTGATGTGACGCGTCCACTCTGTCCGGGATCCTGGGAGGCCTGCCAACTACCTTGTGCCCCAGGTAATGGGGGACCGGGCCACGAGTGGAAGCCCAGAGCAACAACTGGAATTCTCCACGCTACAGAAGCCTAATTCATCAAGCAGTGGATGGAGAGTTTTTGATGATGGTAAAAATATATTTAATGCTGCATGGCTGAAGTGGAGAGTGGGATTGTGCTGGTGTTGATGGTAAGAGTAATGATGATCTTGGTGGTATTGAGTGCCCATGTTGATGGTGATCTTGATGGTGTGACCATGATGATGTTGATGACAAGCGAGAGGTAGTTATGGGATCGGTCTGCTTGATGTTCCACCGTAGCTCAGGTGAACTAAAACTGCTGGTTTTTCATCCTCTACGTTTCTCCCCCGTTAAAACTGTTTGTCTCTGATAACGATGCCTTTGAGATGGGGAGGGATGATCTCGTAGCTAAAGGAAGGTGACATCTGTCTACAGACTGTTCTGTCATTTACGACCATCTCAAAGAATGGACGGCTTCTGCAGGATTGGAAGGATAATCTAAGAAGAGGGACCACACCGATTGTAATAATTACAGGGACAACTTGCTCCTCAATGATTATTTAACATCGCCTTGCCAGGAACGCTGAGATGAAGCTTTTACAGAACCTAAATGTGTTTTCAGACTTGGACAGTCCTGCACAGATACCATATTCTCTGCCCGGTTGCTACAGTAGAGATTTAGGGAATTCCAATAAGACCTACGTTTCTGCATTATTTACTTGGTCAAAGCCTAGATACCATCAGTAGACTAGGGCTGCAAGTCTATTGTTTATGCTTTCAGGGTTCCTGAGTGCTTACAATCATTTCGGACCTTCATGATGGTGGGCGGGCCCCGGTAAAACCACCTGATCAGGAGTCGGAGTCATTGCCTGTTCACCTTGGTGTCCTCTGGCTCATACATTAATTAACATCTTTTTGGCCACGTTTTTGGCCACGTGGATGTATCGGTGGAATTTCCATTTGGTATAGATTCAATAGGAGACCGATTGATGCCTAGGTGTGGTCAATGGATGACCCTTTATTGGCCAACCATGTTATGCATGCTGATGATCTGGTAATCGCCTCTCATTCTGAGGAGTTGGGGGCTTTGCTGCTGCACTTTGAGCGTGCCAAAAAAGAGGTGGGGTCTTAAAATCAGTCCCACCAAAACCAAACACCTGCGTAGATATTTTATCCCACCAAATACTCCGCTTCCTCAGCACTCTGTGATAAATGGGGCAGTTGCAGACAGTGGAGCATTTTCTGTGTCTCGTCAGTGTACATATGGCCGGTTCCAATTTAGGAGTGGAGGTCTCAGTCGGAATCGGACGAGCGTCATTTTATTTTCATCAGCTGTGTAATGCTGTGTGGAAGCTGTCTGGCCAATCACCCCTTACAAAACCTCGGACTGCTCAGCTTGTCAGTCATGCCCTCTCTTTATATTTACAAAATGTAGACCCCCCCTCCCCCGTCGAAAGATCTCCACCGATTTGAAGCTTTCCAGCTGGCCTGCCTACAATCCATTCTGGATTTAACCAGGTTGGATTGTGCAGAGTCCAGTCAGTGAGCTCTTCCAGCAGGCAAGGCTGCGTTGGCTGGGTCATGTAGCCCACATGCCCAGCCACGGTATCCCCAAGCAACTTCTGTTTTTGCCGGATAGAGAGGTCTAAATGGGCGCTGCACGGGCTAGATAAAAGGTAGACTGATGTGGCACACGACGACGTGGAGCTGAGTGGACTTGCTGAAGACTGATACCAGTGATGTTAAGATCAGCCGCTTTGGAGGAGGCTTGTGAAGGACTCTACTTGACTGTTGGGGGCAGTCGCCCTTCAACAACAGTGACAGTCGAGGCGCAACGTGCACACCAACGAGCAGAGCGCCGGGCGGCTAAAACACAGCAAATGTACGCAGTCGGGAGTACAGGTGGTGCATCTGCCAGTCATCTCAATCAGTCAACCCATAGCACATATGTCCACCGTCACCTCCAGGCGAGCCTGCGACTTCACGTGGCCTCAAGGTGCATATGGCCTGGCACGAGTGCCGTGGCGACGTCAGCGCCACTTAGAGAAAGGCGGGTGAGTTGGTGGTGGTGAGAGTGGTGTAGGGGAGCTTCTGGGGTGATCAGCGTCCGCAGTAATTAACCATGGTTTTGTCGTCTGCACCGATTGTTCTGACTTCCTGAGACTCCATGACCCCCTCCCCCGCCCAGCATCAGCAAGCTCCACCCCTTCGTGTTGCTCACCTGTCACACTCCCCCCGTCCACCCGTAACTTGTTGTCTACACAGGCGCAGCGCGGCAGCATGTAACATGCATTCTGGGTTTCTGAGTCACACACAAAGATAAATAACTCCCCACCATAGCCTCAATAGACTGTTGGGGGAGCAAGTGCTGTTAACTTTTGGAACTCATGAAGGTGGGCAAGGTATAGGAGAGGGTGGACTGGCCAGCAACTCTCCAGGTACTCATTTGAGGCTGTGTCGATCAAGGGGAAACCCAGGAATAATTTCAGATAAAAGTAACTGGTGTTGGCTGTGAGTGCGAATTGGTCGCCGGGTTCGTATTGCAGGGTTCTAACTACTGTACTAAGCACAAAGCGCCTGAGGATGCCTCTAACGTGTGAGGCGAAACGTCGCGATGGGGGGAGAGGGAGCGATCGACGCGGCTGTCCCGAGAGAGCAGCTTTTCGAAGCAATCATCATTACATACTATACTAAAGACAAAGATAAGCGTACCCTGTATAGCCTTAGTAGATTGTAACGTCAAGTATTGTTTGTAAACACCTATGAAAGTCGACACAGTACACGAAGGGTGGGTGACCAGGACTACGCCTGGCCGCCATTGTCTCTCCAGTGGCATTGTTTACATACTGCAATAGGTACTCATTTGAGGCGGCTGAGTCGACCTAGGGGAGGCCCATGAACGGTTCAGAAAATCGTCACTGGTGTTGGCCATGAGCAATAATCGAACTCGGGTCGCCAGGTTTTTAGCTCCTAGTGCTAAGCGTTGAGCCACCGCCAAGCACACATGCACAATCACACATACACCACCCTACATAGGTATCCACAATCCTTCATGCACGTATGTACATGGCATGTTCACCTATCGGGTTACTATCGTGGTTTATGAGTGATCCCTTAAATTCTTTGTAGGAGTTGGAGCGCCGGCAGTAATGATGTTGTTTTGTTGCCCGTAATGTGTAACTGTGGAGCGTTTAAATAGTCAAACTGATGACCTCACAGCCTGCTATCCAGGGCAATTTTGGCTCAGTGCTAGTATGAGCGTCCCAGTGCATCCTGCAGAGGTGCATGTGTGTTGGTGTGCGCATGTTCAAGTGTGCACGTCAAATTGTGTATGTGTCTGTGTATTGGTATTGAGAACAACCACCTTAAACATTAACGAGAGTTGTCTATTATTATCAAGCGGTTCGTGTCTCAACACTGCTATTCGGCTCCGAAGCCTGGAAAATCTATCGCCGCTACATCAGACGACTCGATGCTTATAACATCAGATGCCTCCAGCGCCTCCTTGGCATCACCTAGGAGGACTGCATTCCCTATGTTGACATTTTCCAGCGTAGCAAGTCTGTCATCATGGAGGCAACCCGAGCTCGGAGCCAGCCCTGCTGGGTGGGCCACATCATCCGGAGGTCTGGCTCCCGTCTATCTCGCCCAGTGCTCTATGGACAGCTTCCGGCAGCCAGCGGAAGATCAGGCGGTTAAAAGATGTGGTATACAGGTCAACTGAAAGGGACACTGAAAAGGTGCAACATCAAATTTGGTAACCTCGAATCAGCTCATTATGCCACTCTAGGGTCAAATGCCTCGAGGAGCAACGAACCCAACAACGGATCGAGCAATGCCAGCGAAGACAACCATCACCATCCCAGCCTCCTGGTCCAGGCCTTACATGTCCCAACTACGGCGAGATATGTCCTGATGCTGTTGACATGCCGTTCTCTCCACAGCTCGGATTTGTAACAAACAAAACATCGTTGTTGCTGATTTGCCGTTCTTATGTCGTTGTTGTTGGCGTGCCATTCTCTCCGTGGCTGTGGCGCTTTTTGACCCTCAGGTGAAACATGCTCGAAAAATAAAAATTATTATTATTTTATGCAGCTCGAGGATTGGGCTTCATAGTCACTGGTCACCTGCAGCGGCATCGTCGTCAGTAACGATAGCCACCACTAGCAAACTCACTTAAAGTAGGGAAAAAAGTATTAGTATGCCCATAGGCACTAACAAACGTACATAATGACAGCGACATGCACCATGTCAGTGATACCATTACACTTCGACACATGATAGGTATGTGGAGTTAGAGTTTTACGAGCGGACATTGCGATCCATCGAACTCGTGTTGTTGACTCACGTAATCTCCTGTTGATTACCCATTGTCTCGCCGGTATTTGCATGAGGTCATCTGGGAGAGAGGCGAAGGCCAGCAGCGGGGGGCGGGGGGGGAACGGTTGTGATTGGTGCTAAGAGAGGCGCCGTAAGGTGAGATGGGGGGGACGTGAGGTGAGATGGGGGGGACGGTGGTGATTGGCTGGGATTAGAATTTTAGCAAGCGCGGAGCAAGAAGAGAGGAGTCGCTGTTGGGGTTGCTGTTTGGAGACGGAGTGAGGGAGTCATCAGGGAGAGTTGAGTCGTCAGTCAGTCATCAGGCCGTCAGGATGTAGTCACCGCTCGTGTTCGTCATGCCCCGGGCCCGTGTCATCACTGTGTTCAATAAAACATCAAAAGGCAAGAAGTCTCTGCTCGCTGGCTCATCGATCGAGGAGTGAGTGCTGATCCTCGCCGTGGTGTTATCGCCGAGCCGTCACGAGTCCGCGGTCCAAGTCGTGGTGCCACAGTTGGTATCAGAAAGTTCGATGCGGACTCACGTCGGAGACTGCGACGAGTGGCAGCTGGAAGAGCGGCGAGGAGTTTGGCGGCGGAGGCAGCGAGCGGAGTGAGCCGGCGGTGCAGCGGCCGGTGTGGGCCGGAGGGCGGGGCAGTGACGGCGAAATCAGCGCGGAGGAGGGAAATCGGCGCGGAGGAGGGAAATCGGCGCGGAGGAGGGAAATCGCCACAGCAAAATGGCGGATCGACGCGAGAGTGCGGCGGCAACGGCGAGAGCGAGCCACGGAGGAGAGCTGCCGCAGCAGTGATGGAGAATGGCGAGCGGCGGAGGGAGGCGATGGTGGCGGTGATGGTGAACGACGCAGCGATGGCGAGCGATGGCGATGGTGGTGAGCGGCGGAGGGAGGCGATGATGGCGACGACGGCGAGCGGCGGGGCGATGGCGGGCTCGCCATTGTTCATCTGGCCGTTGTCCAGTGGCCGTGCGTGGTGTTGGAGGCCGCTGGGAGCCGTTGTGCTGGCGCCCCCGCGGCTCGTCCCAAGCCGGGAGGAGATGACGGCGAAGGCGGGAGGGGGCGAATCTGCGGCGTGGCTGCGTTGTACAGCGGTTGGTGTGTGTATAGGTGTGTACGTGTGAGTGTGTGTACGTGTGTGTGCGAGTACGTGCGTGTGTGTGAGTACGTTTGTGTCCATGTGTGTGAGTGCAGTGGCCGGCGCTCTGTGTGTGAGCGAGCGTAGCGCTCTGTGTGTGAGCGAGCGTAGCTCTCTGTGTGTGAGCGAGCGTAGCGCTCTGTGTGTGAGCGAGCGTAGCGCTCTGTGTGTGAGCGAGCGTAGCGCTCTGTGTGTGTGTGTAGTGAGTGGGGAGCGGTGGCGCAGCGGTTTGAGCTGTGTGTGTGTAGTGAGTGGGGAGCGGTGTTGCAGCGGTTAGCGCTCTGTGTATGTGTGTGTGTAGTGAGTGGGGAGCGGTGGCGCAGCGGTTAGCGCTCTGTGTGTGTGTGTAGTGAGTGGGGAGCTGTGGCGCAGCGGTTAGCGCTCTGTGTGTGTGTGTAGTGAGTGGGGAGCGGTGGCGCAGCGGTTAGCGCTCTGTGTGTGTGTAGTGAGTGGGGAGCGGTGGCGCAGCGGTTAGCGCTCTGTGTGTGTAGTGTGTGGGGAGCAGTGGCGCAGCGGTTAGCGCTCTGTGTGTGTGTAGTGAGTGGGGAGCGGTGGCGCAGCGGTTAGCGCCCTGTGTGTGTAGTGAGTAAGGGCTGCTAGTTAAGCGGTTAGCGCACTGTGTGTCGTGATTACGAAGCGGTGGCGCAGCGGTTAGCGCACTGTGTGTGTAGTGAGTGGGGAGCGGTGGCGCAGCGGGTGGCGCGGTAGCCGCGGTGAGGCGCAGTAGAGCGGTGGAGCTGCGCTGATGTGGGGCTGCCATTGTGGTGGCGCCCGTCGGCGCTGGAGCTGAGGGACGGGGGCCCCTTGGGTCGCCCGGTGCGGAGCGGTAGCGCAGGAGGGTGCGGAGCGGTAGCGCAGCGGTTAGCGCGCTAGCCGCGGGGTAGTGCAATGGCGCGGTGGATAGCGGCAGCGCAGCGGCTAGCGCGATATCGCGGGGTAGTGCAGAGGCGCTGTGGATAGCGGTGGCGCAGAGGTAGCGCAGTAGCCGCAGATGGGAGGTGGCTCAGCGGTTCGCGCCATAGTCGCGGGATGGCACGGTGGAGAGTGGTAGCGCAGCGGTTAGCACGATAGCCGCGGGGTAGCGCAATGGTGCGGTGGATAGCGGTAGCGCAGCGGGTAGCGCATTAGCTGCGGTGAGGCGCAGTAGAGCGGTGGAGCTGCGCTGATGTGGGGCTGCCATTGTGGTGGCGCCCGTCGACGCTGGAGCCGGGGTAGGGGGGGCCTCTTGGGTCGCCCGGCTCGTCAGTCCCCAAGGTGAGGTGAGTGCGGAGCGGGTGGCGCAGCGGTTCGCGCCATAACCGCGGTGGAGAGCGGTGGCGCAGCGATTGGCGCCGTGGCCGCGGGGAGAGACTGGCGCGGTGGTTTGCGCGATGCGAATGTGGGGAGAAAACTTTATGAA
>JAZEWT010000016.1:11900699-11916571 GCA_036362905.1 Mordacia mordax
GGGGGACGGCGGTGATTGGCTGGGATTAGAATTTAAGCAAGCCCGGAGCAAGGAGAGAGGAGTCGCTGTTGGGGTTGCTGTTTGGAGACGGAGTGAGGGAGTCATCAGGGAGAGTTGAGTTGTCAGTCAGTCATCAGGCTGTCAGGATGTAGTCGCCACTCGTGTTCGTCATGCCCCAGGCCTGTGTCGTCGCTGTGTTCATTAAAACATCAAAATGCAAGAAGTCTCTGCTCGCTGGCTCATCGATCGAGGAGTGAGTGCTGATCCTCACCGTGGTGTTATCGCCGAGCCGTCACGAGTCCGTGGTCCAAGTCGTGGTGCCACAGGTACACACACGTAAGATGCACTGGTGTGCCTGTCGCCCTTTCAGCTTGAGTCCAAAGTTCACGGCTCAAGCCCAGTTCCACGTGTGGCAATAAAGTATCACGAGCACGTGACCCCCACCCCCCGCGGCCAGTCTGGCGTGCGTGAGCGATTCCGTGACATCGCTGGGGGAGATGGTGTCGTCACGAGCTCACGTGGGCCGTGACCAAACGAGCTCGCTGGGTTTGCGTTCCCACAATCACTGGATTTGATCATCCCGGTCGCGTGAGTGCCCACCAAGGATGGGCATGGCCCTGGTCCCACCAGCACCATGCCCATCCTCCTTTGTCTCTGCATTGCAGATGTTTAGGTACAGATGTAATTTTTGGGCTGAGTCAACCTAAGGCCTGTGACTGATTTCGGATACCATTTTCCGCCACGCTCTTAGCCGTAGCCAGGGATGGAAGTCGGATCGCCGGGTCCGAAATGTATTGCGTATAACACACTCTACATGTTTGTTTGTACACATAAGCATACGTGTACACAATGCATGCACACACGCGCACAGAATCCGCCCGTAATGCTTGCAGGCTCCTATGGTAGGGTGACTGTGGTGGCGGGGTGCTGTGTGTGTTTTCACTGTTAACGCGTGAGCTCGTGTGACGTGTTTACACTGTAACCTATACGTGGTAAACACACCCGTGCTCTGGATACCGTCACTGTCCAGAGGTGTATTCTGCCGTCCAACGCCGTGGGCGCCTGGGATGGCTGCGCTGGGATTAGGGTCAAGGTTGAAGCCTGCCCTGCAACCGCGGGAGATGCGACTGAGTTACAACTAGTGGTGTGGTTGGTGTTGAGGTCAGGGTAGGGTGAGTAAGTAACACTGTTGTAATGAAGGTTATCGTTACAGATAGTGTTATGGCGAGGGTCCGTGTTAAGGTCGGCGTTAAGATGAAGGTAAGTGGTTATGTTAATGTCAACGTTTTAGGTCGGTGTTATCATCCATGGTACAGTGAGGGTCATTATTAATGGTTAGGGTCGTTACAAGGTCATGGTTGGTGCTGTGGCTGTGGTTATCATTGGGGTTAGAGTTGGAGGTGAGCTTAGTGTGAAGGTGGGTGTCGAGGGTATTGGTTAGTGGTGGCGTGATGATCTGGGAGGGTTAGGTGGGTGTTATTGTTGGTGCGAGGGTCGGTGTTATGCTTAGGGAGGTGGCTGTTTCTCCTGCTGCTGCCGCGGCCGCTGCCGTCTCGACTGTTTGGAATTCCTTCCACTGGCCGCCTGCACGGCTGAGACCCCCTCCCAACCCCCCTGCCCCACTTCCTCTGCTCAGGCCCAGGCTGGACTTCTACAGTGCGTCTCTCTATGAAATGAATTCTAAGAATTCTTCCTCCCATAGTAATGTAGTACGAATAATAATAATACAACCTTTTGGCAATCCCTTGCTGGATGAAGGCTCCCTACCCGCCTCCCATGCGTTATTGGTCACAGGAGTTTCGCAATACCATCCGAGTTGTCCCAGTTTGTTCTGGAATGCGGTCACATGTGGCCACAGCGTGAAGCCACGCCGTGCTGTAATGTGAGGACGTTCACGCGCACAGCTCGATACAAAAAGTCACAAGGCCATCGAGATATCAGGGGCTGGGTTATGGGGTCGATGGCTGGTGTCTGTGGAGGAGCCTCCAACCCTCCGATGAGCGATCGTGCCAGGCAGTGATTGAGGACGACCTCCACGGTTTGCCTCTTTAGAGCTGCAGACAGGAGAAATCCTGTCTGCAGCTGGTATGGGTTGGTGTCAGGGTCTGCCACCTATGACCATCCGCGATGGTGGTGTGGGCGTTACAGTCACACAGTCAGTTACTCCTAGCAAAATTGCGTCTGATGGCAGACACGTGGTGCGATCGAGTGCAGCTATGTAGCGTTGGAAAGGAAGGGGGTGGAGAGGGCTAGAGCCGACCAATCGCACTCCCCTCCACCAGCCGCCGTCTCTTGAAGGCTCAACCTCCTTCAAAACTTTATAGACACGTCAAAAACTTTGGCATGATATTTGCCCACCAGTGCCGGTACCCCAGTGTAGGAAACATCCACAACCCATGTCATAAACGTTCCTGTGCGTGCATGCGTGTGTATGTGTGCGTGTGTGCGTGCGTGCGTGCACAGACGTTTGAGCAGCACAAGCGCACAGAGCGGCTGCTGGACATGCTGCACGTGTACGCGGCCGAAGATGAGGCGTACGAACAGCTGGTGACGGCTGCCGCCGAACTGCACCAGTACCTGCTGCAGCCATTCCGTGACATGCGGGAGCTTGCCATGCTGCAGCGCCAGCTCATTCGGGTCAGGGAGTTATGCCGGGGTAGCGGGGGGTGGACACGCAAAGGGGCACGGGCATGCAGGGTGGCTCAGGGCAGTGCAGGTATCGGAGAGTTGCACGGGGCCAGCGGATAACAGATTTGGGTAGAAGAGGGTGACTCGGAGTGAGAGTGCAGAATGGTGTCACAAAGTGCACTCGGTATGAGCATAGGTTCAATAAAGGGTCAGGTTAACGGACAAGTGAGGTTGCAGGGCTCAAGTGGTGACCTGGTCCTGTGGTATCCTGACCACCCGTCTCCCTCCCCGTAACCCCCCCCGCCCAACACTCGCCTCCATGTAGAAGACACTGGACTCGGAGGAGCTGGGGCCGCGGCGCGTGCAGGAGCTGCAGCGCGACGAGCAGGAGTGGGCGCAGAAGGCTGATCACGCGGTGCACGCAATCCAGGACATCACCGTGCAATACTTCTACACCACCGTCAAGGCCCTCAAGGGTACGCAGCAGCCACCGCCACCCCACTGCCACCGCATGGAGGGGGGAGGTAGCACGGTAGTATGTATGTGTTGAGAATCACTGCACACGAGATGCACCGCGTTCGACATTGGGGGAATCGGGGGTCGTGAGGCTTGGGGCGGCACGACTCGGAGCGGTAGGCTGCGGGCTTCATCTCGGAATGCGGTCGTTAGCGCTCCGCGCTGCCAAGCCGGTGACCCAGGATAAATTCCTGCTCATGGTGACCAACATCTGAACTAGTCCCGGTACTCCCCTAGATCGTCTCATCCTCCAATGACTACCTGGTGCAGTGCGTAAATACGGGCAGATAAAGGCGGCCAAGCGTAGTGCTGGCCCCTGACCCCGCCATGTGTTTTACTGACCTTCATAGGTACTACTTGTTAACAGTACTTTCCCCAACAGTGCTGTTAAGGCTATACAATTTGTAATGCGCTGTACAAACACCATGCCTCGTCGTGGACAAGACATGGATGCAGAGGTGTAGTGAGGAAACCACGGAGTGTGGGGAGACGTCCAGGTGCTCAGCCTGCGCCAGCCCACCAGATGCTGCGTCCTGCATATCATGATGTTATTGGCCAAGTAATTAATTAGAGTTTTTTGTTGTTGTGGGAGGAAAGTGGAGAACCTGGAGGAATCCCAGACAGAACAGGGGGAGAGAACACACAAACTCCGCAAGGAAAGATGCCCAAGGTGGGGATTTTACAACCGTGCCACCCTGCCATCCTAGACGAGAAATCTTTTGTCTTTCTCAGCCCTGCTGAGTCAGATGGAGTCCGACGAGCGGCAGTTTGGGCAGGCGGCGTGGGGCACAGTACAGCCGCGCCTCGAGCGCCTACGCTTTCTCGTCGCCAAGGAGACGCTGCAGCTGATGCGCGGACGCGAGATGTGTCTCACACGCAAGCGGCAAGACATCAAGCAGCAGGTGCACTGCCGCTCAATACCCTTCCCTCGTTGCCCTGCCCGCACCCTGCCCTCGCCGCCCTGCTCTTGCCCGGCCTTTATCGCTGCCATAGTCCATGCCACTGAGTGTGGCGTGCATTGGTGGCGTCAAAGGGTCTCTGCGCATGTGGTTGTGGTATTTGTGCCTGTCAGTGTCTTGTGTGTTTACATCTCCGCACCTGTGTGAGTATATATGTATATGCGCATATGTGTGTACCTATGGTTAGCGCGCTGGGCTACAAACCTGGCGACCAGAGTTTGAATCCGGCTCATGGAACACCAGTGACGATTTTTTGAACTGGTCCTGGGCTTCCCCTAGGTCGACTCAGCCTCAAATGAGTACCTAGTGCAATAAAATATTGCCACTAGGGAGACAGAGGTGGCCGGGCGTGGTGTTGGTCACCCACCCCCTCGTATGCCGTGTCGACCTTCATAGGTGCTCACTAACGGCACTTGACCCTTCAGTCTGTTAAGGCTATATGGAGGATCTTTGTCTTAATACCTGTCCTAGGCCTCTGGTCGACTAAGCTTCAGATGACTACCTGGTTTGGTGTGTAAACCTCACCACTAGTGAGATAAAGGCGGCCGGGCGTGGTGCTTGTCACCCACCTCCTTTATGTGCATGTTAACCTTTATAGCTGCTTGCTAATGCACTTAACTCTACAGTGTGTTAAGACTATACGGGGGATCTTCATCTTTGTGCTTACCAGCCAGTTCCGGTTTAGCAGCGGTCTCGCTCCGAATCAGTCGGTCAGTGTTATCTTTTCATAGGCTACGTAACGCTGTGTGGAAACTGCCTGGCTTGTCACTTCACACGAAGCTTCAGCTCTTTCTCCACTGCAGTCGTGCCCTCTCTTCTCTATTCTTCCCCTGGCGAAACATCTGCGTTTTGAAACTTTCTGGCTGGCCTGCCTATGATCTATTCTGAGTTTAACCAGGTTGGATTGTGTTAGGAGATCACAAATTCTCAAAACATCTTGACAAATTCCCATTGGTGAGCTCCGCCGGCAGGCGAGACTGCGGTGGCTGGGTTATGTAGACCGCATGCCCAGCCACCGCATGTGCAAGTAGCTTCCGTTTGGCCGGATAGAGAGGGCTAAATGGGTGCGAAACCAGCCAGAGAAGAGATGGACCAATGTGGCACAGGAGGACATGGAACTGAGTGGACTTGCTGAAGACTGGTACTAGTGGTGTCAAGATCGACCTCTGTGGAGCAGGATCTTCAAGGACGTTATGGGGCAGTTGGAGGCAGTAGCCCTCCGACATCAATGAAGGGTGGAGGAACGAAGTTCACAACGACGAGTGAAGTTCCAGGCGGGAAAAAAACAGCAAGTTGACAGTCAGGAGCACAGGTGGTGCATCTACAAGTCATCTCCGTCAGGCAATCCATAGCAGCTAGGCCTGTCCCAAGACCTTTTGGCGAACTTTCGACACCTCACGTGGCCTTAAAATGCGTATGGCCTTGCACAGGCGCCGTGGTGACGTCCCAGTCATTTAGTGGTTAATGCCGATTGACATTCTTGCTGTCCGTGTGTAGATGTCGGAAATGACGGCGAGCGACGATGCGCAAGAGCGTCTGGACGCACTGGAACGCGAGTTCTACGACGTGCAGCTGGAGCTGTATGCAACGCAGCTCGAGAGTCTGCGTTGCGAGGAGCAGCTTCTCACCACCTCGCTCGACTCGCTCAAGCGGCAGATCCGTGGTGAGGAGCGCCGCACAACTGCACGTGCCTCTCGTGAACGCACACGAGGACATCCGCACGTTCACGCACACGTGTATATCCGCCATTTTCCACTAATTGGCGGTGACGTCAGCACGGCGTTTGTGCCAGCTCAGGTGCGTTCTCTGACAGGAGGTCATGGGAAAGACCCAGGTGTTATCGACTGCCCGAGAGCACTGCCAGATGCACCACACGCGCTCCTCACTCTGCCAATTTGATGAATTTGAGCTACCCTGCTCCTCTCCTTGTTTTTGTGAGCTTGGTAATGAGGTGCCTGTTGGTGAAGAAGTGCGTGATCGTGACGAGGTGGTGACGAGGTGCGTGTTGGTGACAAGGTGGTGACGAGGTGTGTGTTGGTGACGTGGTGACGAGGTGCATGTTGGTGATGAGGTGCGTGTTGGTGAGGTGGTGATCAGGTGCATGTTGGATCGAGGTGCGTGTTTGTGACGAAGTGTGTGACCATGACGAGGTGGTGACTCGGTGCGTGGCCGTGACGAGGTGCAGAGCGTGAGGATGAGGTGACTTACTTCGACGCGTACGAGAGTCTCGAGGACCTGGAGGCCTCGGTGAACTTCCGGACGCAGCAGGTGGCCGTGGCAGCCGAGATGGCGCGGCTGCGCCAACAGACAGTCTGTCTGCAGAGCAAGCGCGCACGCATCTCCTCAAAGCGCGCATACCTGCGCAACAAGAAGGTGTGTCCCCAGCGGGCAGCTCCCTGGGCCCCCCTCCCCTGCCGTCGAGGATCGTCCTTGTCGCCAGCAGCCACGCTCGATTCACTGCTGGATGAAGGCCTCCCACGCGACAATGATGCACCCAGCAGCCGCTTAACTGATCTCATCATTGCTTCATCTTCTGCTCGGTGGACCTCCTCTTGGACGTAGCTCCCTTACGATCTTTAACCATCGGCCTTCATCACTTCTTAGCTGTGACACGTCCTGCTCAAACCCAACTCACCTTTATTAATAGTTCATATGATTGGACATAGGATGTGTAAATAATAACACACTATCGGATTTGTAACAAGCATAGTGCTTGTTCACATTTTGCAGTGAGATTACTGCAGAGGCATGGGAAACCATAGACACCCCGGAAGGCAGAGAT
Source organism: Mordacia mordax (assembly GCA_036362905.1). Classification (NCBI taxonomy): domain Eukaryota; kingdom Metazoa; phylum Chordata; class Hyperoartia; order Petromyzontiformes; family Petromyzontidae; genus Mordacia; species Mordacia mordax. Next base: position 11,907,585 of record JAZEWT010000016.1, read on the forward strand.
GTTTCTTTAAACATTGGTGCAACAATCACCCTCTATCAATGTTTTTTTTACGCAGCTTATTTTCACTGTGTACATGTTTAATGTGCGTCAACTTTTGTTGCATGAAACCTATTGTTGATTTATGTCCGTGTGCCGCCACTTGTGTGATATCGTGCGATGGCTTCGGTTCGTTCTCATTATTGAACTTAGTTTAATGTTATCCCTGTGATCAGTGAGGGCCGGTGCGGTGGCGCAGTGAGTAGCACTGCTGCTTCACAGCACGAAGTTTCCAGGTTCGGTTCCCGGCTCAGGTGCTTTTCTTTTTAGCGTTTGCGTGTGCTCCCCATGTCCGCGTGGGTTTTTGCCAGGTACTCGGATTTCCTGCCATCGTCCAAAGACACACTGTACAGAATTAAGTGGGTTCTGATATGAACTGAACCTTGATTAGTGTTCACCCTGATCTCTCTCGCAAGCGAAGGCTCTATTGTGGCCTGTTCAATTGTCACCTCGCTAAACAAATCGTATCCTCTTGGCTGCTCCCCGCAGGAGACATGCATCACCCGGCAGCGGCAGAAGGAGCAGGAGCAGGAGCAGCGCGATGAGCATTACCGGCAGCACCACGCCGTACACTTGGTGAGCATTGCCGCCACTGCCGCAACCACCACACTCGCCACCGTCACCACACTCGCCACCGTCACCACACTCGCCACCGTCACCACCCTCGCCACCGTCACCACACTCGCCACCGTCACCACACTCACCACCGCCGTCATATGGCCACCATCTCCATCCTTCCCAACATTCCCAACATTCCCACGCTCACCACCGCCACCACGCTCGCCCCCCCACCACCACGATTACAGCAGTGATGGTGGTGAGCGTGCTTGCATCTCTTCGCTGGGGTTGCTCCCCGGTACCTCCACCGCTTGAGCCTGAGCTTCCTGCCCCGCGTACCTGAACAGAAACGGGAGCAGCAGAGGGAGGGGAGGAGGAGGGAGAGCGAGCGAGTGCAGAGCGAGCGGCAGAAGACGCTGGAGCGGCTGCAGGCGTACCGCCAGGTACAAGCGCTGCTGCCATCCACAGAGATACGCGATCCGGCCACACTCGCACCACATTCGCTACCACATACCCATAACTACAGTCGCAATTCTCTGTTAGCACAGTGGGAAGCATGAGTGAGGCAGCTGCCTGTTGGTAATCTTCATTGACCTGTAGCGTATTGGGTGTCCCATGGCCTCCTGCTAACAAGCGTTGGACAATTCCTATGATCAGTAATTGCATCTATCTTGGGACATACGCTGCAGTGACATCTCCGTCAAACAGCCGCCATGTTCTACTAAGGATAGGTGACATCACCACAATGCTTTTGCCAGGCTGGGTTCAATTTGAGACCATCACGTGCAGTGTGGAAAGCTTGCCAACAGAAGATCACAGGATTGAGGTAGCTGCAAAATGCACGCCCAGTGCTACCCACTGTGCCGGTTGTGTGACACTCACATGTGCGTGTGTGCTTGCGGCAAACAGAAGCACCCGCAGCAGATGGTGCTGCGCCCACCGCGCTACCAGCCCCCGAGCACACGGCGCAGTGGTGGCAGCGGCACCATTAGCGCCATCAGCAGCCGCTCTCCATCACTTCAGTCGCTCTGCTCCGTCGCCTCCTCCTCATCGTCACGCCCACAGCCGCTGCTGCACTCCGAGACCCCCAAGCCATGGCAGGCGCCGGCGCACAAGCCCGAGCGGGGGGGCCGGGCCCCACGGGCCCCCCGCGACATTCCCGTTCACATTTTTTGTGCGGAGTCACCCACGGTGGGGGGCTCAGGGGGAGGTGTGGCGACGGACGAAGCCGGTAGAGCGTCGCAGAACGAGCCTCCTCTGCGTCTCCTCAAGGCAGAGCCGCTGGCGGACGTCCGTGCCGTACCGCCGCCACTTGACCCACCCCCGCCCCCACCTCCCCCACCACCGCCTCCCCCGCCGTGCCCCCCACTTCCTCCCCTGCTTCCATTGCCGGAACGGCCGGGCTCTGCTGGACCCGCTGCATACGCCGAGCGAGCGGAGAAGAAGGGCGCTTCGGTGCCGAGCGCTACCCTGCTGCTCGACACGGGGCTGCTGCGCGATGCGCGCAGCCGGCTGCGCAGCGCCCAGCACAGCGCCGATGTTAACACGGCCCCCGCAGCGGAACGCAGGGGTAGGTTGTATGTATGTGTGTGTTTGTCGATATGGGTTTTACATGTGTGTGTTGTGTGAGCAAATGTGTACGGGATCCTGAGTGTGTGTGTATATATATTCAGGGTGTAAGTGTATGGGTATGAGGGGCTTTTAACCCCTCCACCTTGAATCTAATTGCCAGAAAACCTTAAATGAACGAAAAATGTAACCTTGCGCCACGTCGCCACCACATATGGCGACGTGGAATGTTTGAACGCTGGCTGCGGAGGAGACGTTTCCACTTCTGGCGGGAGCTGGACTTGTACTCTCTCGACCTCTGTGATACACAGGAGGTTCGGTGGATTGGTTCTGGCTCCTGTCAGTCCTCCACTCGGGACAGAAATCTTCACATCAACAGGGACTGACTCTTCTGAATATAAAAAAAGACAGGGGTATGGGAACGTGGTGGGAGATGTGGGAATCTATAAGTCCCAGGTTACTGTGGGCTCACCTCACTATAAAACGCAGGTCAGGAACAGTGGTGGTGGTGGCTTACACCCCCACCAAAGAAGACCGTCAATGGAGGGATGCAGGCAAAGCCAATAAGGCAGATGTCTTCTATGACCTATCTCAGGTGCTGGCTAATGTGACCCCTCGGGATAGTCATCTGGTTAGGTGACTTTATTGCCCGAGTGGGTAATAATACAACAACCTGGGTGGGAGTGATAGGAAGGTATGGGCCATATCAGCTCAACAACAACAGTTGGAGGCTGGTAGACTTCTGTGCAGCCCATGGGCTCGTAATCGCTAACACGCTGTTACGTCATTGGCCCATCCATACCACATCATGGATGCATGCCGGGCTTACGCTAGAACATTTTTTAGCAGCATATATAGTGATGGAATAGCACATGCGGGCCCATGTCCTTACTGCGAAGCCGAGTTGCCCTCCAACCATTGTCAAGATGCATCTGCCCTTCTTCTACAGCAGTGGATGGTATCTACCACGCACCACATTCAAACCCAGAGTGACCTCGTCTTAATTCACTCATGAAAGCACCAGGCGAGAATGTCATCTTCGTTTTCAGCAGGGGTTGGCATCTTCCCTCCCCCTTCCCCCTCAGCTTAATGCTGAGAGGAGATTCTTTAGCTATCAAAGTTCCATTTGTGAGCTGCTCCGATAAGTGAGGCTGTGTTGGCGGGTCACATAGCCTGCATTCCCAGCCACCACATGCCCAAGCAATTTCTATTTTGCCAGATAGAGGGGGCTCAGTGGGCGTGGCACAGGCTGGACAAGCATTGGACTGATGTGACAACACCTGGAATTGACTGGCCATTTGAAGACTGGTACCAGTGGTGTCAAGATTAACTTCTGTGGAGGAGGGTCGTGAAGGATGTCTACAGGTCTTTGGAGGCAGTCATCTTCCAACAACAGTGGAGCGCAGATGAGCGACGCTCACAGCAGTGTCGGGTGGCTAAAACACAGTACGTTCGCATGGGGAGCATAGGTGGTGCATCTGCCAGTCATATCAGTCAGGCAACCCATAACACCTGGGTCTGTCCCATGAGCTCCTGTCAAAGAGCCTTTTACTGACACTTTACGTAGCCTTAAGGTGTACTTGGCCTAGCACCAACGCCGTGGTGACGCCACCTCCATTTAATGGTGAATGGTGGTTGTGATGTATTTTTATGTAGGGCGTGTGTATCGAGTCTGTGTGTGTACAGTGTGTTTGTCTGCCCAGGGTGTTTGTGTCTACAGGGTGTCGATAGAGGGTGTATATATACAGCGGATGTGTGTTTGTGTGGGGGCTGTGCTTCTACACGAAGTGTGTCTGGTGTGCAGTAGGGAGCGGTGGTGCATCAGTTGGCACACTGCATTACGAACCCAGCAACCCGAGAGTTCGATTCCCGCTCATGCGCAACACCACTGACAATTTTCTGAACCGGTCCTGGGCCTCTGCTAGTTCGACTCAGTGGTGCGATGTGCAAACATAGCCACTGGAGAGACAAAGTCGACTAGGCATGGTACTGGCCACCCACCCACACCTTCGTAGGTTTTGCTGGCCTTTATATGTTGTGCCTAACAGCACTTGACGCTACAGTCTGTTAATGCAGTAGTGGGATATTTGTCTTTCTGCTGTGTGTAACGTCTCGGTTTGCTGGTTGAGAGGCATTACTCTGGGGTGTTTTTAGTCTGGTCTATTCTGCATTTCGTATTTTTGTCTTGGGTGCGTGGTTTTAGGGGTGAGTGTTTGTGCTGTCGTGTCTGTATTCGCATTGGGAGACTGGTAGTCTAGCGGTGAGCACGCTGCGCTACAAACCCAGAAAACCCGAGTTTAAAGCCCTCTCGGCGAACACCGGTAACGATTTTATGAACCGCTTCAAATGAGTACCTAGTGCAGTGCGTGGTGCTAGCCACCCACTCCCTGTATGCTGTGTTCGCCTTAAGTGTTTGCCAACAACACTTGACCCTACAATTAAAGGCTATATGGGGGATCTTTGCATTTAGATATCTGTGACTGTGTGGAAGGAGAGTCTGTGCCTGTGGTTTTGCTGAGAGGTGACTTTATTTTATTTTTGGCTCTCGAGGAGAAAGTCGGGGGAGGGGAGCACGAAACTCGACCGTGAAATCTCGGCCGAGTTCTCCACTTGGCAGTCTAAGCCACTGTATCCAGCACTATGGTTGAATGCTGCATCGTGTTTGTACCGCCCACGGTGCCTGCGTACTGGAGCGCGGGAACTGGTGTGCGCCTGCGTCTCAGTGTACACTCCCAACTGCTGTGTGACTGCCCATGTACCCTTCGTACCTCCCACTTCCACGTGAACCCCCAGGCTCCCCCATGGACGAGGTGCTGGCGTCGTTGAAGCGTGGGGGGTTTCACCTGCGCAAAGTGACGGAGCGCCAGTCGGGGCACACAGAGAGCGAGGAGGGCGAAGATGACAGCCTCATGGCGCAAATACGGCGTGGCGTTACGCTTAAGAAGGTGGTGCCCGGCGGCTTGGAGCCGGATGGGCCACGCACATACCCAGACGCCGACCCCCTCACACGCAGTATCCGCCAAGCGATGATGAGGATCAAGGAGGCGTCGCCTGATTCGGACGAGGAGGAGGAGGAAGAAGAGAACATGACGAGTGCCGAGTGGGAGAGCTGAGCGTCGCCTTCCTGGGGATCCGCCACACCAGTGTGGACGGGCGGCAGTGGGGCCGCACCCGTGGAGAGAAGAGAGGAGGCCGCTCGTGGTGCGGCCGGAAGCCGCCGAGCCCTGCGGCCGGCACTGCATTAAAGGGGGCACGCTACCGAACCCGTCACAGTACGGAGCCATAACGGCAGACATTGAGACATCACCAAGTGGGCATGGAGGGGCGGTGGCACTGCCTGTGCTGCATGGCAAGGGAAGATGATGCTGTTAACGAACCTAAGTCGTTGAATGAGACCATGTTATTAACGAGTTGAGGTTCTCGTTAACGGGACCCAAGGTGATGCTGCCCTCGTTTAGCTAGTGTACTCCGTTTCTTTTTATGTTTATTTAAACTTGCATTTTATGATTTTTATGCAAAAAAAAATCAATATTTTTATTTATTGGCTGGGGGAGACCAGTATCCGACTCTCCCATTATGCACCAGTGCCTGGGATCAAACTCAGGCTCCACACTGCGAGGCCTCATCTGCACCACCCGCACCTCGAGTGCCTCGCGGTCGAAGCCGGCTGGGTTCGACACCCGGTCCCTGGCTCTGGTTCGACAGGGGGCGGGGGGGGGCTGCGGCACAGCACGGTCACTTTAAACGTCGTGGGGGTCGCGGTGCTGCCGCCTCCGCTGCCACGACAGGCCAAGCAGGCGCCAGCCCGGCCAGGGGCATCGAAACAGGTGTGGGTACTCAATGCGGACTACACGCCGGCGTCGAGGCTGCGGGACAGTACGAGACGGTACCCGCTAATGGGAGATGCTCGGGTTGCCCTCTGGGAGGAGTTCGGGATTATCCTTTTTACAAATTGGGATCTTGAGCAATGGAGGCACAATGACACAGTTACGCGAGGGGGGCCCACGCCGCGTGGACCGTAGTGGCCTCCCATGGCCCCCGCACTCATCCGACCGTGCGATCAACATTACACATGGCTGTGCCGTGCGGGCGTCGCTATGTTCTTGGATTTAGCTTCTGTGTGTTTTACAAACTCATCTAGACGACTGTACGTGAGAATTCAGCGTTGTTATTTATAGACATCGGGGTTTTGAACGGTTTTGTGTTAACAGAGCAGCACTCTCTCCCCCATGCCCTGGGGGTCAGGGTCAGGTGACCTTGCACTGTGACCGAGTCCAAGTCATGAGATTCTGGAGTCTACGGACCAAGACTCCAATGACAGGGCCAGTTTGGAGCCCCTATTTCGGTGTGCAGTGTGACCCCTTAACCCTGGGTGCGACCCCCACCCCTTTCCAGCACTGGTAACTGAAGTTAATGAAGGCAGCACCCTCGTGTAGGAGATGCAGATCTCTGGTGCTGCTCCCCATGATGGAGCAGGAGCAGCCACTGCTGCACCTGAACTATAAATAGCTAAAGCAGGCGGACTGGCAGCAGCAACAGCACCTGAACGGGTATTGCCTGCAGTTTAAATGAAGATTTCTATTGAGGAGCTGGGTCCGGGTTAGACTTCAGGAGTAGACTACGTCTCATCGTCTTTCCACTGCTGGCTTGCTAGGAGTGCCATGGTGATGGAACATGCATGGCTCCAAGTTTAATAAAGCTCGCTTCTTTCATTCGCAGCAGTCCCTGTGGCCCCCGGACTCCTCCATCCGATACCGGGTTCTCGAGGCCGGGGCCCGTTGATGGTCCCATCTCATGTAGCAACACCAAATGGGAGAGGTCACCGAGACCAGCGGTTTCTCTAATGGGAGGCCTGGAGTTAATTAAGCACACGAATTGCATAACCGACGCGTGTATAAACCCATTTATTCTCAACACTTTCCCCATTTCCCCTGCCTATGACTGACGGCCTCTGTATAAAATAAATATGCTCACACTTGTACAGCCTTTTTAGATGTGCTTGCATTTAGGCGGGATATATATCCATATTGCATTCTCACAAGACACTTGCAGACCTGTAGCCTTGGGCACTTAGGCCATGACGGTTGGCTCTTCCTGTTGTGTTCATTTATACTGCGCACACATGTACGTGTACTCTATACTGTGTACACATCTGTATTGTGGATGTACTTTTGTGTATTCAGCATACCTCTTTCGGGTTTTACTGCGTGCTTGGTATGACACCCGACGTTTTGCTCCATGCGCTGGGTGCTTCAAAAGCTGTCAATTCAGGTACTGAATCCAGCCCTCGAACACGTGCAGGGAAACATCGGCATACGGTACAAGCGAGGCACACGGGGCGAGGCTCGGCGGCGAAACCCAGGCCATGGCGTGTCGAAACCCCCCCCCCCACCACGTGCCTGCACGCCGCTGTTGGGAAGAAGGCAAGAGTGTTCTCTGGGAAAGGGAGCTCCGAGCAGCGGCCCCAGAGTAGAGACATGTCCGTGAGGGCTATTTATACATCGCTGCTGCACAAAGACCCCCCCTCCCTTCTTACTTAGCCTCAGTTGGGTACATTGTTGGTGAGCACCGATTAAGGTTGGCAGGACCTACGGCGGGCCGGCCGGCCAGCTGTCTTTGTTCCCTTGGTGTTGAATATCCGTTCCAACAGGTGTCCAGTTACGGCCGAGTTGACCTAGGAGTGGCTTGGCATAGATTTAGACATTCACCAGAGATACCAGAAGTCACAAATAAATGCCATATTACTCGGGTCCTAGCATAGCACATAAGCCACTGGTAGGCGCGCACGTATACACCTGGAGATATCATCCTTATACTACACTTGAAACTACAGGTATTTTAACACTGAATTGACCTAGGGGACGCCCAGAACAGGTTCAAATACCACTTCATTGTGAATTCCTTCAACACTCTTGGTCCTTCCCCTTTTCTCTTGCACGTGACTAAAAGGGGACTCATTGCCAAACATTTCAGAGGCATGGACTCTGGTGAGCAGTGGCTGAAAACTGCTGGACAATTGAATGAGGTCACAATCCGGTAGCAGGGCCACGGGGGGGGGTGGCAGAAGAAAGGACACAAGACACCATGCGTCACGGACTCGCCATTTATTCGCGGTGAAAAAAAAAGGGCTACGCGGGGGGGGGGGGTCGGGGCAGAACCCGGCGGCATTTCATCGCAGTGGTCACCCCCTCGGTCAGAACTCCACCACCGTCGCTCTCATTTTGATCACAGGCTTCATTGCAGCTTGACGCACAGATTCACTCAACGGAGTTCCACCGCTCCACACTCGCTTCCTCAAACGTCGGCAAAAAGCTTTCCCATGACTGCCCTAACTTAGAACGTTTCTCAAGTTTCCTTGATAAATAAAGTAATACTGCACTACGTAAAACCAACAAATAAAACTTCATACCGCACAGTAGTAATAGGAGCTTAACGATTGGCAGAGTTCCCTTCCATTCAAAAAAAACCAACCAAATGCCCCCTCGAAACGACCCCATGAAAATTACAAAAGAAACACGGTCTCGCCAACTCTGGCGGTGGGGAGAGCTCAAAGCCGCGGCCGCTGTGCCCACATTTCTGTCTCAGCCGTGCCGCCACCACATCCACCATCTCAGTCACCACCGTGGCAGCGATGGCAGCAGTGCGTTGGCTGCGTTCGTAGGGCACGTCCTCCCTGGCGGTCGTCACATTGCGTGAGGGTCAGCACCCAGCTCGACAGCCCGCTCAAGAGGAAGACTGCGAGACCTGTGACTCCCGCCGCGAGGGGAGGGGCTGGAACCCCCGGAGGGTGAAGGTGACATCAAGCCCCCCGCCCCCCCCCCACA
>JAZEWT010000016.1:11941031-11952579 GCA_036362905.1 Mordacia mordax
CCAGGCGAATCTCTGTCTGGTACATGTACAAAGGGAGGCTGATCAATGCCTGGCTACGGTCAAGGAATAGCTCCCTATTGGTCAACCATGTTATGTATGCTGGCGATTGCTTCTCACTCTGACCAGGAGTTGAAGACCCTGTTGCTGAATCTGGAATGCGCCATTAAGAAAGAGGTGGAGATTGACCATCAGCCCACAAAAACTGAGCACCTGCCTGAATATTCTGTGCCATAAAGCACACAGCTCCCCGTGAGTGATGGGGCAGTTGTGGATAGAGTGGATACGTTTCTGTGCCTGGGGAGTGATTTTTTATGACCACTTAGGCAGTAGAGAATCTCACTCCAAAACGGTCGAGCAGCATTGTCTTTTCAGCAGCTGCGTAACGCTGTGTGCGACCTGCCTGGCCTGTCGCTCAAAGCAAAGCTCCTAGCCTTCAGGGCAATAGTGATAGAATATCTCCTATATATGGCTTTGCAACGTGATTTAACATCTCTACCCAATTGAAACTTTTCGGCTGGCCTACCTACAATCCATCCTTGATGTAACCAGACTGTATTGTGTGTCCAAGCAACGTCTATTTGGTCGGATAGAGGGAGATAAACTAGCACAACACGAGCTGGAGAAGAGATGGACTGATGTGATGCAGAAAGATGTGAAGCGGATTGGACTTGCTGATGGCTGGTACAAGCGGTGTCAAGATTGACCTCTATAGAGGTGTGTGGTGAAGGACGTTACTGGGCAGTCGAAGGCAGTGGCCCTCCAACAAGAGGGCGAAGGAGCGACGCAGCTAAAATGCAACGAGGTTGCAGTCATCTTCGTCACCTGGGTCTGTCCCGTCCTGTGAGCTGCTGTCAGCAAGCCAACGACATTTCGCCTGACCTCAAAGTGCACATGGCCTATCGCAGGCGCCGTGGGGACGTCACCGCCACTTAGTGGTGAACGGCGGTTGTTGTTGATGGGGGCTTCGTGGTAGTACGGGCTGTAGGGGCCCGTGGCATCAGTGGCTGTTGTCGTGGTTACTTAAGATTGTGGAATTTCATGAAAAACACGTGTTTTAGTCGCCTCTGCTGCTTCTGTGGCGCAGTTAGTGGCTTCTTGCCACAGAGCATTCTGCTACCAAATATCCGCCGAAACATGCACAGGATCCAAACGACGCTCCGCTCGCTGTTCTGAGCGTCCCTCCTCCGTCCTCTGTTGTTGCTGGATGGCAACTGCCTCCAACTGCTCAATAGCGTCCTTCACGAGCCTCCTCAACAGAGGTCGATCTTAACACCGCCAATGCCAGCTCACTGCTGGGACTGTCCTGATTTTTCAAGAATCTGTGAGCTCCTCGCACAATCCAGTCTTGTTGAAGCCAGAGTGGAATGTAAGCAGGCTAGCATGAGTGTTTCAAACCAGTGCAGATGTTCCTTTAACAGGGCTCCACGTTTAGCATCCGCAGAGAATGGAGATCATGACTGTGGAGCGCAATGCCAGGTAGCTTACACACACCTTCACGCAGCCAATGATTGGCTGTCTTGCCAAACCGGAACTGCTCATAAGCGCAGTGCCCAGGTATCAATATTTCTTCACTCACTCCACAACTACCCCATCACTCATGGGGAGTTTAAGGGGTAGATTATTTGACTATACGCAGGCAGATGTTTTGTTCCCATGTGGGGCTGAGGGTAAGGCCTGGTTCTTAGTGGCATGTTCTTGGTTCGGCGAGTCTCCAACTTATTCTTAGCGTGAGTAGCTACATACAACCACTCATCCACAACCGCTCACAACCACCGTGCGTCGCTGTTGGTGTGTGCTGTGTGTAATCCCATCTGTTTCTCCGCTTGTCTAATTCCATTTGTATGTGTCTCTCAGTCTACAGTGGTGAAACAAAATATTGAGTCCGATATAAGTTCGGGAACGACCAGCTGCCATTCAAGCTTAATAAAAACGGTTGCTTCGATTTGGACAAGATCTTCTTTACTAAGTCAGAATTAAGGTCTTCGAAAACATTCCCACAATATTTCGGAGCCATCACTTCCTTGTGACCAGCTGGGGATTTATTAGCGTACTGAAAAAAAAGTGACAAAACACGATCCTTGCACCCCGTCATTTTAATAGACAAATAAACTAGTTACTTAATATAAAATACAAGTACAGTGTGTGTGTAAGTGAAAAATGCTGTTTGAACTGCCCCAGCGTGACAACGGCTTAGCCAATTGTCTGCAAATTGTGGCTCAGGCGTGTTTTTGATAATATAACATGCTTCCAACAATTTGGGTCCGATGTGACGTCAGCAATAACCAGCTGCCATACAGGCTTAATAACACGGTTCGATTTGGACGTGACGTTTTTTGTGTGCAAATAAAATCAAGGGATGGGGGAGGTGTTACGAGTTACACTAGTTTTACACGTGTATAGATTTTGTCTTTGGGTTGTGTGGGGGTGCTGTGAATGTGAGTGAGCCCGTGTTGGTGTGAGAGCCCGTGTCGGTGTGAGAGAGCCCGTGTCAGTGTGAGAGAGCCCGTGTCAGTGTGAGAGAGCCCGTGTCAGTGTGAGAGAGCCCGTGTCAGTGTGAGTGAGCCCGTGTCAGTGTGAGAGAGCCCGTGTCGGTGTGAGAGAGCCCGTGTCAGTGTGAGAGAGCCCGTGTTGGTGTAAGAGCTCTTGTCGGTGTGAGAGGCCCGTGTTTTTGTGAGAGCCTGTGCCGGTGTGAGAGAGCCCGTGTCAGTGTGAGAGAGCCCGTGTCAGTGTGAGAGAGCACGTGTCAGTGTGAGAGCCCGTGTCGGTGTGAGAGAGCCCGTGTCAGTGTGAGAGGGCCCGTGTCGGTGTAAGAGCTCTTGTCGGTGTGAGAGAGCCCGTGTCGGTGTGAGGGTCCGTATCTGTGTGAGAACCCGTTTTTGTGTGAGAGCCCGTGTTTTTGTGAGAGCCTGTGCCGGTGTGAGAGCCCGTGCCGATTTGAGGGCCCGTGTGGGTGTGAGAGCCCGTATTTGTGTGCCAGCCCGTGCCAGTGTGAGATCCCTTTCCAGTGTGAGAGCCCGTGCCGGTGTGAGAGCGCGTTATGCCCGCACGCTGCGAGCGGGGAGCGTCGCGCTACTGAGCGTGAAGGCGCTAGATCTGATCTCCATCTCTGCGAATCGTAAACAACACTGGGAGGGGGCCGCCGCTGGGATTAAATCTGGGGCCCGGAAGGCACGAGACCCCCCCCCCTCCGGACTGAACCCCTATCACCCTCCCCTCCCCCCAGTCCTTTATTAACGCCCCCGGCCCCCAAGGATCCCCGCTGCCGTCCACTCCGGGAGCAGGGTTATTGGGGCGGATCCGTTTCACCCCCGCGAATTGCTTAATTGTCTTTATTCAGTAATCGACTGTTTGTTGTACATTTTGTGGTGAATGTAGCGGCCTCTAGCGGCTGCTGTGTGTGGGAATGTATGGGTGAGTACGTGTTAGAGTTTGGGGCGGCGCGGTGGCGCAGTGGTTAGCGCTGACGCCTCACAGCAAGAAGGTCCCGGGTTCGAGTCTCTCGGCTCCGGTGCCTTTCTGTGCGGAGTTTGCATGCTCTCCCCGTGTCCGCGTGGGTTTTCGCCGGGTACTCCGGTTTCCTCCCACAGTCCAAAAGCATGCTCCTGGATAGGTTGATTGGCTCGCAGACTAAAATTGTCCCGCAATGCCCGGCGATGGACCGGCGTCCCGTCGTCGGGTGTATTCCTGCCTTACGCCCTATGTTTTCGGGATAGGCTCCGGCTTCACCGTGACCCTATACAGGATTAAGCGGTTTCAGATAATGAGATGAGAGTTAGAGTTAGACCATACTCGAGTTTTAGGGCGGCGCGGTGGCTCAGTGGTTAGCGCTGACGCCTCACAGCAAGAAGGTCCCGGGTTCGAATCTCGGCTCGGGTGCCTTTCTGTGTGGAGTTTGCATGCTCTCCCCGTGTCCGCGTGGGTTTTCGCCGGGTACGCCGGTTTCCTCCCACAGTTCAAAAGCATGCTCCAGGATAGGTTGATTGGCTCGCAGACTAAAATTGTCCCGCAATGCCCGGCGATGGACTGGCGTCCCGTCGTCGGGTGTATTCCTGCCTTACGCCCTGTGTTTCCGGGATAGGCTCCGGCTCACCGTGACCCTATATAGGATTAAGCGGTTTCAGAGAACGAGAGACGAGACTCGAGTTTTACGTATGTTGTGTCGTGTTTGTATAGAGTTGTGTGTATTGGGAGTGTTGGTGTTTGGGTTATGAATGCATGAGTGTGTTGTATGGTTGTGTTGTGTATGAATGTTGTGCGTATGTTGTGCATATTGTATATGAGTGCTGTATACGAGTGTTGTGTGTGCTGTGGGTAACTGTGAGTTGTGTAGTGTACGAGTGTTGTATGCTGTGTGTGCCGTGTGGGTGTTGTGTAGTGTACGAGTGTTGTTTGTGCTGTGTGTGAGTGTTGTGCACGAGTATTGTGTGTGCTGTGTGTAACTGCCTGTGAGTTCTGTGTGTGTTGTGTAGTGTACGAGTGTTGTGTGTGCTGTGTGTGAGTGTTGTGTAGTGTACGAGTGTTGTGTGTGCTGTGTGTTAGTGTTGTGTAGTGTACGAGTGTTGTGTGTGCTGTGTGTGAGTTGTGTAGTGTACGAGTGTTGGTTGCTGTGTGAGTTGTGTAGTGTACGAGTGTTGTGTTGTGTACGAGTGTTGTGTGTGCGTGTTGTGTGCTGTGTGAGTTGTGCAGTGTACGAGTGTTGTGCAGTGAACGAGTGTTGTGTTGTGTGTGAGGGTTGTGCAGTGTACGACTGTTGTGTACGAGTGTTGTGTTGTGTAGTGTACGAGTGTTGTGTGCTGTGTGAGTTGTGTAGTGTACGAGTGTTGTGTTGTGTGTGAGTGTTGTGCAGTCTACGAGTGTTGTGTGTGAGTGAGTGTTGTGTATGCGTGTTGTGTGCTGAATGTGCACAGCTGGGCAAACACTGCTGCATTCCTGCCAGTCAGAGGGGGGATGGGGTCACCATGCCAGCCAGGGGAGCTGCTCCCCCCACCGCTCCTCCTCCCCCCACGTCTCACTCCCTGCTCTCCCCAGGTCTCCCCCCCGCTCTCCCCTATAATTGCCACTGCCCACCCGCATCACAACAGCCCCCCTTTCCATCATTCTATTACGTCACCAACATCCCCCTCATGCCCGCCATAGGAATGTCCAGTTTTTTTTCCTCTCTTCCCGACAGCTGTTGCCGCGATCCCGGGCTGGACATCGCAGGTGCAAGGAGCACAGCTTGATCCCCCCCGTCCCGTCACCTAGCTCCCATGTAACCCCCACTCCACCTGTCACTCACGACCAGGCATACTCATGACCCCCACTCCTTCCCCCCCCCACTCCCTCCACTTACGGACTCTCCTCATCTTCTTCCTCCTCCTCCTTTCTCGCTCCCGTCTCTCTTCCCGTCTCTCCCCACTCTCCTCCTCGCTCGCCATCCCCTTTAGGCCATGTGGCTCGCGCGTGGATCCACGTGGGATGTTTGCGAGCTAATGTTGGTTGCGCTACCTCCACGACGAGGTTCCAGGAAAGGGTGTTCGCACCCCTCGCCGGCAACGCGCCCCCCCCCCCACCATCTTGTCCCCTGCTCTCCCCGTACCGCCGCCCATTCTGGGGGCGACATGGAACCCTGGGCTCATCGTCATCTTCTCACGACTCCACAGGGGGGCACGAGGGCAGTGGGGCCCATGGTGGAAGCCGGTGGGAGGGGTGTGAGGGAGAGAGGTTAGGGGGAGCAGGCGGAGGAGGCCGCGTTCTGAGTCGGGGCATTGTAGCCCAGGGTCAAAGTTCGTTCATGAAACCGGAGGCAGCAGAGAGCGGAGCAGAGGCTCGCGGAGCCACGTGTGGACAGGACGGGCGGCATTGTAAATACAAAGACGAAGGTTCCCGTACAGCCTTCAACAGACTGATTTTTCAAGTGCTGCTAGCGAGCGCCTATGCAATCCAACATCACACGAGTCGAGAGAGACGAGGACCATGCCAAGCTGCCTTTGTCTCCCAACGGCTGAAGTGTATACCTCGCACCGGGTACTCGATTTAACGCTATGTCAACCTAGGGGAATGCCCAGGAACGGGATTTCAGTTCGTGTTCACCGGGTTCGTATTGTAGTACGCTAACCACCACACTACCGCTCCCCATGCGCATATATTCACCTATATGGAGACTCCGAAAAAAAATAGACAGAGTTACGCATACACAGAGACTTACATAAAGACACACACAAAGAAATATAAACAATATCAATCTACAAGCCATACGTTTGGAGTGGGGGGGATTTAAAATTGTTGGCGTTGGAATGTATCTAGTTATGAACAGGGCTTAATTTCAGCGCGGTCTGTGTGTTAACGCCCCGAGATACACGGCACACCACATCCAGTCTACATCTGGCCATGGTTCTGACGATTAGCCACGTGTCACCTTCAGTTTTCTGGCGACCCAGGAAATTATTCGGCGACACCGTGAATCCACCGTCATCCCGCGCGGACTCTATTGCACGCGCGTCGAATGTCAGGTTCCTTGCCCTTATCGAACGTCGTTAGACTGAATCCTACAATACTATATACTGTATTATCGACTGACTTCATAATGCAGAGCGCTCAGAGAGAAGTTCAGACCCGGGAGAATACTGCTGACATGTGAAACAAAGCGGACCTCTAGATTATTGGATAAAGCCCAAACGAGACACAAACATCACCGCACCTCCGCCTGGCTTTGACATTCCTCCTCGGAGACACAGCACTAGAACATCAGCAGGACGATGCGCGCATCTCCACGAATATGAAATGAAAGGCAAGCCACAGCAATGCGATTGTGGCCATGCAGCGCACTTTGTGGATCGTCTCGTAACCCACTGTAGGTCTACGGAGGAGGAATAGCAACTCTTCTCGACCTCTCTCGTGAAGCCACCCATCTCATCGTGGCGAGCAGACCTCCACGCTGCCATCTCGCTCCTCAACCACATTGCTGCTGGCGTTCCCGCGCGAAAGCGGGGAAGAATACGCGCACGCACGTCCACGAATATAGGCAGGGCGTACAGCGCGTGTACGCGTGCACACGCGTGTACTCGTGTGCACGCGTGGAACTGTTTGTCGCTCTCCTCGGGGGGTGGATTCGCGCTGACGCAGCAGATTTGTTCCAATTTAGGAGCAGCAGTGGGAGGGCTGCCCCCCCCCCTCACCCAGCTCTCCCTCGGCAGCTCTCCCATCACACGCGCCTATCACGCACACCCGCGATGGTGCGATATCTGCGATGGTGAATGAGTGCCGATGTGATGGTCAGTGTGTGATGGTTAACGCTGGCGTGATAAGTGTGTGGTGGTGCGTGTGATGGTGCGATGGCGTGTGCGATAGTGAGTGCACGTGGCGTGCCTTTTGTGTATGTGCGTGTATGTGCGCTGGTGTGGTATTCCTCGACTATGAGTACCTGTTGAGGCGTGGAAACGCCTCCACTAGGAAGACAAAAGCGGCCAGGCGTGATGCTAGCCACCCACGCCCTCGCGTGCCGTACTGGGCCTCATAGGTGCTCGTTAACAGCACTTTACCATATGGTGTGTTAAGTCTATACGGGGTATTTGTCTTTATTACCCTGGTGTACCTGTACTGTTGTGTATGTGTGTGTGTACTGGTGTGGAAGGCTTGCTGGTGTGTGTGTGCGTGTGTACTGGAGGCTCAACTGTTGTGTAAATGTGT
Source organism: Mordacia mordax (assembly GCA_036362905.1). Lineage (NCBI taxonomy): Eukaryota > Metazoa > Chordata > Hyperoartia > Petromyzontiformes > Petromyzontidae > Mordacia > Mordacia mordax. The sequence continues at coordinate 11,948,700 of JAZEWT010000016.1, forward strand.
GTGCTAGCGTTTCTTGCTGTTGTGTGTGTGTGTGTGCGTGTGTGCTGAAGCCTCTGCTATTGTGTATACGCGTGCGTGTGCGCGTGTGGAGCCGCCGCGCCGAGAGAGGCTGCCGAGGATCGGGGTGGAGAGGTGACATGCGGTTACGATTATCTGCACCATTTCAGCCATTTCCTCCCGTGTGATCCAGCCTTTCCTGCCCACGACGCGCGCCGCCGAGACGCGCGTGCACGTGCCTTTGTATACACGTGTGTGTGTCTGTGGGCGCGCGTGTACACGCGTGCGCGCGTGTGTCTGTGGACGTGCTCGCGTACATGGTTCAATGTCCAATACACGTGTGCGCGCGTGTGCCTTAGTATTTCTTGACGCGTGTTTATGCACGTGTGATTGTGTGCGCGCGCGCGCGTGTGGGCTAGTGTATGCGCGTGTGTTTGTGTGTACTCTGTGTTCCTGTGCGTGCGTTGGTGCAGGAATGTACGTATAATGTGTGCACGTGTGTGTGCGTGTTTGTGAGGAGCGGTTCTGTAGTAGTTAGCGCGCTGCACTTTGAAACTGGCGACCCGTATTCGAATGCTACTAAGGACTAACACCAGGAGAGAATTTTCTGAACAAGTTCCTGGGCATTCACTAGGTCGACTTAACCTCAAATAAATACCTGGTTCGATGTTAAAACATCGCCATTAGGGAGATAAAGGCGGCTGGGTATGGGGCTGACCACCTAGCTGTGTGCTGTTACTGACCTTTATATGTGCTCTCTAACCGGTCTCCCAAACGTCTGTTAAGGCTAGACGGGAGATCTTTGTCTTTTGTAAATTATTTCAAACGTATGCACATGTCTGTGCGTTGCACGGGCATACGCATCCGCTCTACCACGCGTCTCCCCTTGAGCTCGCACGCGTGTTTACACACGTGGTTTACACACACGTGTGTCTATTTGCAACGCAGCTCTCTTCCTCTCTGTCCTGTGGTCGCACGATCCCACGCCTCGGTGCCCGCTGCTTGAGCAGCTTCACCTTGTGCTCCCCCTGGCAGGGCCACAGTTGCATGGGCCACGATTAGCCTCGTAGACTCTGGGGGGCTAAGCGCTATCCTCCTCCTCGTCCTGCCGACATCACGCTCCTTCCTCTGTTGTTTTATAGCTTACATTATTTATCCCTTTGAAGTCCTCTGGTTATGACTGTTGATGCGGCTCACTGTTGTGCTGGGATGATAGCTCGCTGCCGACCTGCGCCTGCTCAGGAACACTTCGTTTAACAATTATTTTTTATCGCTTATTTTATGCTCTTCTCTAAATTATAGCCATTATTTGACTCTCAATTGAACTGCTCTGATTTCGTTGTTGCTAACATGCCGTTCTCTCCACAGCTCTGTGCAGCGCTTTGTACCCCTCGGGTGAAAAGCGCTTTCGAAGTGCAGTTATTATTATTTCGCGCTCCGACTGCGTGAGGCCAGCACGGCGTGCGGGACGCGCGGCGTGCGGGACGCGCGGCGTGCGGGACGCGCGGCGTGCGGGACGCGCGGCGTGCGGGACGCGCGGCGTGCGGGACGCGCGGCGTGCGGGACGCGCGTGTAAGGCCGAGTCCTCTCGTTCGGCGGGGAGGGGGCCCCGTGTCGCAGTGAGCTTGACTGCTGCGCGACCGCTCGGTGCAGGCTGCAGTATGCGTGGGGCTCATCCTGCACCCTGTTGCTTCATGGGGCAGCAAAGAGTCTGTGCAGGGATAACATCTGCGCTTCACATGAGAAAAGGCCCTGCCCGAGGCGGTTCGTTCCCGCCTCGAGCGTCTTTTTGTATGGAGTTTTTTAGTGTTCTCCCCCTGGTCTGCGTGGGTTTCCGCCGGGTTCTCCGGTTTCTCCGCCAAACTAAAACAGCAGTCATTACTTATTTAATTAATTGCCCGCTACCAACATAATGTTCAGTGTCTGGCAAGTGTTGGCGCTGGCTAACCGGATGGCTGCCTTCCGCCCCTCTCTGCACCCATGTTTTCCCCGCGCCTCCCGAATCGTTCGCTCTCGTCGACACTAAACAAATATGCGGTGCGTTATAACTTGTAATTGTTATTAATTATAACGCTCGCTGCTCCACTCCAGCGGGTTTTGTGCGTGTGTGCTTAGCTGCGTGTGAATGCTGTGCCCGCGTGTGTGCTTAGGTGCGTGTGTGGAGGGGGGGAGGAAGTGGGAGTCTTGCCCCCCCCAAACCCCCTCTGAGATCCAGGTGTCTTCACACAACCCCTCCCCCAGTTCCCAAAACAATGATCAAATCCTCCCCCCCCTTGTGACTCCCACCTCAAGCTACGTGGGGCCCCCGAGTGAGTGATAGAGTGAGGGTGTGTGGGGAGCGGTGGCTCAGTGGTTAGCACGCTGGGCTACAAGCCTGGCGACACGAGTTCGAATCTCACTCCCGGCCAACACCAGTGACGGTTTTCTAACCCAGTCCTGGGCCTCCTCTGGGTTGGCTCAGCCTCAAGTGAGTGCTCGATGCGGTGTGTAAACATTGTCCCTAGTGAGACAAAGGCGGCCGGGCGTGGTGCTGGCCGACCACCCCCTCGTGTATAATCCAGATCTGCTTAAATGTTCGCTAACAACCCTTGACCCGACAGTCTATTAAGGCTATACGGGGGATATCTGTCTTTGTAAACGTGTGAGCTAGCGTTTTAGTTCACATTTTAGGAGCCGTGGCGCAGTGGTTATCACGCTGCGGTCCCAACCCACGCGACCCGCGTTCGATTTCCGCTCACGGCCAACATCAGTGGCGAATTTGCGACTCGGCCCTGGGCCTCAAATATAACTGAGAATCGTGGTGCGGAGTGTGAACATCGCCACCATGAGATGTGTATGTGGCCACAGCAACTCCCTCCCGCGTCGTGTTATCAGGCATAGCTCACCAACAGCACTGCTCAGCACCCTGTGCAGTCGTGGGGAAGTGTGAGAAAGACACATTGCTATGAGTGTGCGCATGCATGTGGGTGTGTGCGTGCGTAAGTGTGTGTGTGTGAGAGCGTGTGAAAGCGGGTGTGGGAGCGTGCGTGTGGGTGTGTGCGTGTGTGTGCGTGTGAGAGCGTGCGTGGGTGTAGGAGCATGCGTGTGGGTGTGTGCGTGGATGTGGGAGTGTGTGTGCGTGGATGTGGGAGTGTGTGTGCGTGGATGTGGGAGTGTGTGTGCGTGTGGGAGTGTGTGTGCGTGTGGGAGTGTGAGCGTGCGTGTGGTAGTGAGAGTGTGCGTGTGGGTGTGTGCGTGGATGTGGGAGTGTATGTGCGTGTGCACGTGTGGGAGTGTACATGTGAGTGCGTGTGTGCGTGTGAGAGCGTGCGTGGGGGTGGGAGCGTGTGGGTGTGTGCGTGGATATGGGAATGTATGTGCGTGTGTACGTGTGGGAGTGAGAGTGTGCGTGTGGGTGTGTGCGTGGATATGGGAATGTATGTGCGTGTGTACGTGTGGGAGTGTACATGTGGGTGCGTGTGTGCGTGTGAGAGCGTGCGTGGGTGTGGGAGCGTGCATGGGTGTGGGAGCGTGCGTGGGTGTGGGAGCGTGCGTGTGGGTGTGTGCATGGATGTGGGAGTGTACGTGCGTGTGTACGTGTGGGAGTATGCATGTGGGAGCGTGCGTTAGTGTGCGTGTGTGTGCGTGCGTGTGGGAGCGTGCGTGTGTGCGGTTGAGAGCGTGCGTGCGTGTGGGAGTGTGCGTGGGTGTGCGTGTGTGGGAGCGTGTGTGTGGGAGTGTGCATGAGTGAGAGGGAGCGCACTGTGCTGTGAAGCCGGCGACCCGGTTCGAGTCCCACTCACGCTCAACATCGGTTACGAATACCTGAAGCGGTAAACACCTCCACTGGAGAGACAAAGACGGTCGTGCGTGGTGCTGGACCTCCCCCCCCCCCCCTCCTTTT
>JAZEWT010000016.1:12003757-12037176 GCA_036362905.1 Mordacia mordax
GGGGGAGTGAAGTGGGGGGAGTGAAGGAGGGAGAGTGAAGGCGGTGGGGGGAGTGAAGGGGGGTGCGAGGAGTGAATTGGGAGTGGGATGTGTAGATGTTCTCCTATTTCATCGCAGCCTCCCGAGCGTCAGATTCTGGTGGGCATCTGTGCCATGGCCAAGAAGTCCAGGTCGAAGCCCATGACCCAGATACTCGATCGCCTCTGCAAGTTCAAGTACATCACAGTGGTTATCTTTGACGAGGAGATCATCCTTAACGAGCCTGTGGAGAATTGGCCGCTCTGCGACTGCCTCGTGTCCTTTCACTCAAAAGGTACCTCCTCAACCCTCCTCAAGCCTCCTCCTCCAACCTCCCCTCCCTCCTGCATTCTTCCTCTCCTCTACTGTCAAACTGCACATAGCCGGATACCTGTGTATGTTTGAAGAGAAGGGCACTGATTAGACCCTAGTGCTACATTTACCCAATCATTAACCTTGTTCTTCACCACAACACAACCAACAACTTGGCCTAGCCCTATCTTTTCCAGACGAATGAACCAGACCCTTCCATAACAACTGCAACAACCGCTGTTCGCCACTAAGTGGCGGTAACGCCACCATGGCGCGTGTGCCAATTCCTGTGCACTCTTGAGTTCACGTCTCGTCATCTCATTGTCAGAAACAGCTTAATCCTGTACAGGGTCGCGGTGAGCCGGAGCCTATCCCGGCAGACACAGCGCAAGGCAGGGATATACCCTCGATGGGGCGCCAGTCCATCACCGGGAACTGAGGGCAATTTAGTTTGCAAGCCAATAAACCTATGGCGCAGCATGTTTTTTGGATGGTGGGAGAAAACCGGAGTAACCGATGAAAACCCACGCGGGCACGGGAAGAACATGCAAACTCCACACAGAAAGGCACCTGAGCCTAGATTCTAACCCAGGACCTTCTTGCTGTGAGGCGACAGCGCTACCCATTGGGCCACCGTGCTGCCCTCTGAGTTCGCGTGATGTGTCAAAAGCTCACCGACAGCAGATCTCGCAACAGACCCAGATTTTTGTCTCTCTTTTTTTGTTTTTTTTTATTATTGGTTGCCTGAGTGAGATGACTGGCAGATATGCCACCTGTGCTCCATACTCTGCCAACTTGTGTTTTAGTTTACTAGTGCTCCGCTCATTGTTGTTGCAAGACTAGTGTCTCCAACTGCCCCATAGCATTCTTCACGATCCTCCTCCATAAAGGCCGATCTTGTCACCACTGGTACCAGTCTTAATCATATCTACTCAGTTTCATGTCCTCACGTGCAGTATCGTTCCATCTTTTCTCTAGCCCATGGCGCACCCATTTAGCCCCCTCTATACAGCCAAACAGAAGCTGCTTGGGCATCCAGCGACTGGGCATGCGGGCTACATGACAGAGCCACCGCAAGCCTCACCTGCAGGAGGAGCTCACAAATAGGGCTTTGTCCAGATCTTTCGAGAATGTATGAGCTCGCACAATCCAACCTATTAAAATCCACGATGGACCATGGGCAATCCAGCCGGAAAGATTCCAAATGGCGCAGATGTTCTACCACGAGGCTCTACGTCCCTCAAGAATAAAGAGAGGACATGACTGCAGCTGAGAATTTCCGAAGATTCGTGTGCAGCGACAGGCCAGGCAGTTTCCATACAACGTTACGTAGCCAATGAAGAGATAATGCGGCCCTACTGATTCAGAGCGAGACCTCCACTGCTAAATTGGAACTGGACCATGTACCCATTGCAGCCATTCCAGCTGTATGAGCCACAGCCCTAAATATCATCCATTTCCTCTTGGCATCAGGCAGAAGGGGGGAGGACAATGTCAGCCCCAGATGCAAACGATGATGAAATTCTCACAGTTTTAATCCGCTCGCCGAGCCCAGGCCACCGTGGGTTTGAATGGGCGCCTTGGTGAACACCCACCACTGCCCTGGAAGAATGGCAGGCAGATCTTAGAAATGACAAGCTGATGTTCAGAGGGCAAATCAACTCCTTGGTAGCTCCTGTTGTCAAAGACATAGGCCCGCATCCACTGCCCTGCCACTATGTAGTTAAGCAGATGTTGTTTCTTGGATCCGGCATGCGTCCATGATGTGTACATGTGCCGATGATGGAACAGCTTTAATACCTCCTGTGTCAGCCAGCGTTCCTGGGGAGTTCTGGACCATGAACCCAGTGCAGCCGTTCCAGCTGCATGAGCAACAGCCCTAAGCCTCATCCGTTTCCCCTTGGCATCGGAAAGAGTGGGCGAGGATGATAGCCCCAGCTGCAGACGATAACGAAATTATCACTTACAGCTTATATGATCTAGCCAAGACCAGGCCACTGTGGGTTTCAATAGGGGCCTTGGTAGATGCCCACCATTGCCGTGGAAAAATGGCTATTGATCAGAGGTCAGATCAGCTCCACGGTAGGTCTTGGTTTCAAGGACATGGGCCCCGCATCCACTGCTCCGTCACTATGTAGTCCAACAGATTTCGTGCTTGGAACCAGCTTGCATCCATGATGTTGTGTGGATGCACCGATAACAAAACAGCATGTTGGTCATTACAAGCACATGGGCTGCAAAAAAGTCTATCCGCCTCCTCCCATTGTTGTTGAGCTGACCCATGCATTCCAATCACTTCAGCCCAGATGTCTGCGGCATGACCCACTTTGGCATTAACGTCACCATGGCAGGATGACTCTATCTCAAGGGAACACTATAGCCAAGACCTGGGACAGGAGGTGATGAAAGGCATCTGACTCATCAGCCTTGCCTGCATCCTTCCATTGATGTTCATCTACAGTGGGTGCGTAAGCTACCACCACCATCCTTTGCATCTCATGTTTAGGGAGGCAGGCCCACAGTAGCCTGCAAAATAGAGGTTCCCAAATCTCACTGCCTCGCTCTCATGCCCCCATCATTCTTAGAAGAAGATCCACTCCCTACTGTTTGGCAGTTTCCTTTCCCGAGTGGAGGACTGTCCACCCCTCCTGATGACTGGAGCCAAAACCAGTCCACCAGACCTCTTGTATCCCACAGAGGTGCAGGCAGTACCAGTCCATTTACCGACGTATGAGTGGCAGCCTCTCCTTCGTAGCGAGCGTTCGAACGTGGCCACATCGAGTAGTTTTCTTTTGTTTCTGGAGGAACCCTGCGGGTGGGTATATAGTCTCCTGGCTCCACCAAATGGAGTTTGGTCAGGAGACGTAAATTTCTGTTTCCCCGGGTCCTCCGGCACAAGTTTACGTGTTTCTTTTCCTATTCTTCGTGGCTGAGTGGTAATTTAATTGAAGGTGGGGGGTTACCAACCCCCCGCATCCATCCAAAGTCCCTTTTGACCGCTGTAGAGGCTTTGAATGCAGCCACCACAGTGTTGCTTACTTGCACCACGAGGGGAAGGGGATTGCTTTGCGGCCATACAGACCCTACCAGTACCCCTCACACAAACCATATTCAGACACTTGCCTTAGCCTATACTGTAACAACGCAAGCCAACCAGAAACTAATACCTCCAGTAGCCTAGAGCTTTAAGAAACCCGCCAATTAGACACAATCTTTATCCCTAACCTTAGTCAATTAGACCAACTAGAAACTTCTTTCTTGCTTATGGTTATCCATCATATCTGATGATGACCATCTCCTTTATTTATTTGTCTTGATGTGGCTGAAGATGTCCATTCTGGATGCACAACTGTGGTTGCAGATTTCACATGTGAAGGCTTGACTGCAGAGGGCAGTTGTAGTTTTGCGTGCACGCCTCCTTGCTTGCTCTTGTTTCCAGATGCTCTGTGCGTTGGTCCTCCATGTTTTGTTTCCCTTGCATGCATTGGTGTCGCCAGAGGTTGTGGCAGGAAGCCAGCTCTTCCACCTTTAAAGGATCGTTGTTGCACCTCTTCAGGGTGGTTTTCAGCTGGTCTTTGAACTGCTTCTTCTGGCCCCCAGCAGCACGCTGGCCTTGATGTAGTTGGCTTGATGTAGTTGGCCATAGAAAATCTTTCGCGGGGGTGTGTCGCTGGACATTGTGAATAACATGCCTGAGTCAATGTAGTTGGTGATGGTTAAGTATAGACTCCACACTGCAGGTGCCTGTGCACTTAAGTAGTTCGGTGTAGGGTTTTATGTCCTTCTATAAAATGCCAAGGAATTTCTGGAGGCAGCTAATGTGTAAGGCCTCTCGGGCTTTCAGGTGGTGGCTGTATGTAGTCCATGCCTCACAACCGTAAAGCACAGTGGAGGGTGCAGACTGCCCGATACACAAGCACTTTAGTGTTCAGTTTTAGCCTGCTGTTCTGGAACACTTTTTTTCCTAAGGTGACCAAATAAGGCAGTGGCTTGTTTCAAGTGGTTCTGAATCTCCTCGTCCATGGTGGCATCTTCAGTTATGATACTGTTGTGGTATTTAAAGGTTGTGACAGTATCTACCTGTTGCCATTGCACTGTGACGGATATTTGGTGAGGTGGACGACCTGTGCTCCATTGATAGATGCTCTGTTTTCGAAGTGGTTACAGCACTAGAGATGGTGTGTTCCACGGCCTCTGGCATGTGAGTTACCAGGCACAGTCATCTCCATATTGTAACTCAACTAACTATTTCTTTAGAGGACAACTTGGAGGTGGCCTGTAGCCTTGTGATGTTAAAAATGTTGCCAACCAGCCGGAAGCCAATGGAGACCTCTGCCCATTTCTCAATCCTCTTGACGTAGCAGCATGCTGACGCAGACGATGAAGATGTTGAAGAAAACTGAGGCCAGCACGCAGCCCTGCCTGTCTCCCAACTGGTCAAAGAAAGGTTCAGAGCTCTGAACTCCCACTGTTACCTGTGCCATCATCCCTGTATGAAACTGTTTCAGGATGTTGAGACGCCTGGGTGGGCAACCACATTTTGCACCTTTCACAGAAAGTCCCTGTAGACTGTATCAAATGCCTTGGAGAGGTGAAGAAATGTAATGATGTAGGTTTTTCACGGCTCGATGCATGATGATTGCTTCGAAAAGCTGCTCTCTCGGGACAGCCGCGTCGATGGCTCTCTCTCCTCTCCTCGAGACGTTTCGCCTCACACGTTGGAGGCATCCTCAGGCGAAGTGTTCGTGTGCGGCTTCTATTGTCTCCTTATATGTGTGGGCGTGATGCGTGTGTTCTTTGTTGTGTGAGTCCGCTTCTAGGTCAATGAATAGGTTTTGGTGCTGTTCTCGGCATTTTTCCTGGAGTTGACGAGGCACAAAGAGCGTGTCTACTGTTCCTCTGTCCTTTTGGAAACCAGAATATGATTCTGGGATAATGTGTTCAGCCAAAACACTTGTAAGCCTGCGGAGCATAACTTTAGCTGGGATCTTTCCAGCGATGTCCAACAAAGTGATGCCCCGACTGAGCAGATGGATTGGTCTGCTTTGTTCTTATATATGGTGACAATATTGCCTTTTTTCCACCGTTGGGGGACCCACTTTTTAGTTCATACTTTGATCATGTAGAAGTGGAATATTCTCAAGCAGAGGAAGCTTTCTTCCTTCAGAATTTCAGTTGATATGTTGTCAACTCCCAAGAGCTTTTATTTTTACTTTTAAATCTTTTGACTGTCAGAGCAGTTTACAAAAACGTTGGTGGTAGGTCAAGGTTGTGAAGAACAAGTCATTGGAGAGCTCCTCCAGAACGGCTTGGTTCACTGGGGTAGGTTGGTTAAACAAAGAGTTAAAATGCTCAGCCCAGCGCTCCACTATCAAGGCCTGGTCTTTGATGAGCTCGGTCCCATCAGCAGATCGTACAGATGCCAGGGCACAATTCTTGGGACCGTAGATGGTCTTGATTGTATCATTGAAGTTGTGTATGTTTTTTCTGTCAGCATTTGATTGGATTTTTTTGACTTTTGAGAATTACTATTCGTTCTGCAGGCTCCACAACGTGGCTTGGACCTCTAAACGAAGGGCTTGCCACTGTTTATGGAGGGTTTGGGATGATGGGTTGTTGAGGGCAGCTCGGTGTGCATTGTGCATTTTATTGAAGAGGATGGAGATTTCCTCAGCATTGTCATAAATCCAGTTCTGGTGTTTTTTTTTTAAGCCGATGGATTGGGCTGCAGCATCATCGAGTGAGCTACTCAGCAAGGCCCACTTTTCTGCATCCAATAGCTTGTTAGATAAGGCACGGCGGAGAATGTTCCTTATGTCCTCCATTTCAGAGTCTGGCACAGTTCAGTGATTTCTATTTGGGCCCGCCTCTGCATCTTATGGGATGAACTTGCAGCCAAACTTTTGCCAGGATCATCCTGTGATCTGTCCAGCTGTCTTCTCCATGCATTGCCCGAGTGAGGAGCCCATCCTTAAGATTGCCCTGCATCATGATGACATAGTCAATCAGGTGCGATTGTTTAGACCTCGGATGCACTGAAGATGTTTTGCACTTGTCCTTTTACTGGATAATGGTGTTTGTGATTGTGAGATCATGTTCTGTGCACAGACTCAAGACTCTTATGCTTTCGGAGTTAGCATGTCAAATGTCATTATCGCCAAACACCCGCCAGGTTTGATTATTTCTCCCAACTCTCGCATTAAAGTCGCCGAGCAAAACTACCTTGACACTTCTTGGGATAGAGTGGAAAACTTCATCAAGTGCCTGATAGAAGCGGTCCTTCTCTTCACTGTTCGATCATCAGGTTGGTGCATAAGTGCTAATTAGGGTGATATACCATCATTTTGCAAAGGGAATGCGGGGGGACATTAATCTTTCATTATTGCCCACTGGTGTTTTTGTAAGCGTTGGTAGGAGGCTGTTCTTACCTGCAAACCCAACTCCATGCAGATGTTGCCCACTCTGGCGGTATCTTTTCAAAAAGAAGGTGTAGCCCTCACCCATGTTGGAGAGTGAGCCTTTTTCAAGTAGCAAGGTCTTAGAGCTGCCACGTCCACACTGTAGCACTTCAACTTCTTGGCAACAAGTTCTGTTCTGCGTTGGGGTCTGTCGATACCGTGCATCACATCTAAAAGTGTGCTAATGTTCCAAGTGTCAAGTCTCAGAGGTGTTCTTCTTGTTCGTATTTTACGACTGCACGTAGAATGACCCGAGTGGGAAGCCTTTTCCCAGCTGAGGTCAGCAGTGCGGTCCCTCAACAGGGCTGCACTGGGGTCTGCCGGAAGCATCTGCCACTCAATCACAGATGCTGACGACTGTTGCCCTGAGCCGCTGGTGTGCAGAGGTCTTGACTAGAAGCTTCCAGCTCAAACCTGCCTCTTGTTGCCAGACACTCCATCGCCATGAGACTTAGTGAGGTTGGGGATGCATAGTTGCAGGAGACGATACCTGCGGGGTCATGTTTTTTTCGAGTGGCATTAGGGTTGCGCTCATCCCAGTACCATTATCTTGGTTGTAGAGGAGATGGTCCCAGTTGCAGGGAAGACCCTGGACGCCTGGCAAACAGGCTGCTGTAAAACCGGCTTGTTGGAGAACCTCCTTAAAGCGTTATCACCACAGGTTGCTTTTTTGTCAGGGTGAGCTCCCTTAGCGTTTGTAGACTCACACATAAGGCAGCTGGGCAATGGTTGGACGACGCAGGGCATGCCACATGGAATGTGTCTGCGCATCGCACCTCTAAGGATCACTGTAACTGCGAGATTCCCTACTGATCAGTCTGAGGTCGTGTAGACACTCCGTTACCATGTGTGCCATGAGGAGTCCCGGCAGGAGTCTTGGTGAAGGAGAGGCTATATGCTGGTAAAGGAAGGCTTAGGCACTGGGCTGCTTCCCGGTTCATCACGTGGGCTAGCCATCGGTATCAGGCTGCACGCAAGAGGGCCGCAAGCACTGTCGCACTACACGCATGACAACACCCTATGGGCGAGCGGTTAGGAACTAATACTGATCCAAACCCCAAGCCCAAGGATTGGGAACGTGCAGTGCACATCTTAATTTCATAGGGCCCGTGGCCACATGAGGCTTACCACTTAAAACAGCCTGCAATTGATATTTATCACTGCAAACATTTTAGCTGCACTAATTAGTTCCTGGAGGAGGAATGTAAACATGGTCATGGGAATTAGCGGCGAGCAGTTGCAGGCAGCGCGCTCGTGCGGTAAAGGTGAGATTACGATACCAACGCCCTGACCCCAGCTCTCGTGTGCGGTACGATTGACGCTGACATCGCCACCTCCTGCATGCTCGGTGGCAAAGCAGATGCGTGCGTAGCAGCGTTTACGGTGACTCAGTGAGGAGGCTTGACTCGAGCCCTGATAAAGTAAACCCTTAACTTTCGCTTATTTAACCTTCACTGTTTCACAAATTCGCGATTGCAGTACTGTTTTCCAGGTGGGGCTGTTGCGTGACCGCATCATGAGAGAACGCGTGCGAGCAAATTGCAGCATCACTCCACGCCGGCATCTACAACCACTAGCGCGTGTTATAGTATTTGTTCTGCCATTGTTCACAGTCTCGATTGTACCTATCGCCATTTGCGGCTCATAATATGGCCCCTAAAAGAAAAGTGAGTGCAAATGCTAATTAAATGTGTAAAGCGTAGTTGCGATTTTTGGGATTCACATGCATTCTGGAACCTATTTGACGCGAAACATCAGGGTTTACTATCCACACACAGGCGCGGTGTGTGTGTGTGTGCATCCAGGAGCGAGTGGGATTGTGTGCACGTGTGCGGGAATTACCCCAGGATGTAAACCTTATGATTGCACTGCTTAGCAGGCTTCCCGCTGGACAAGGCTGTGAACTACGCGAGACTGCGCAACCCCTTCATCGTCAACGACCTCAACATGCAGTACCACATCCAGGACAGGTGCGCAACCGCCATGCCCGCGGCGCACGCAGCACGCGTACGCACGCACGTTCACGTGCAACGCACCTGCATGTGGCACAGACGCACCTGTCTGCACACGAGAAATGGACATGCTATGGGTCACAATGTGTGACTGCCCTCGCTGCGTATCCGGTGGTGACGTTTGGTACGGAGTTGCCGTTCTGTGTGCGGTTGTTGGAGCCTGCATCTGTGCGTTTGCCGGAGCAGGCGCGAGGTTTATCGGATTCTCAAGGAGGAGGGAATCGACCTTCCTCGCTTTGCCGTCCTCAACCGGGATCCGAACCGTCCTGAAGGTAATGTCTGCGGCAGCTCCTCTCTGTTCTGGAGCCTGGCTCCTCATGCGTGTTAGAGCTGAAGTTTGGTTTGAGATGGTATATTAATAAAATAGATTAATTATCCAAGTGATACTTGTGCTTACCCAAGGACTGACCCGCGCTGTTTCCAACACAAGTGCCGTGTAAAGTGTGAAGCTTTCCTGGGCTGCTGCTAAGGCAACTCAGCCTTAACTGATTAGGTTTTACGTGTGTATAAATATTAATGATTAGGGGATGAATGTGTGGTACTTGCTACAGTTTATCCGGCCCTAATTGGTAATATATTTAGCAGCCTGTCAAGATTACGTGTGATATTTTTGTCTTGTGTTTGTGCCCCCCTTCCCCCCCATGATGGTACATGGTCCCACCCGGATTTAGACTGTAACCTGGTAGAGGGAGAGGACCATGTGGAGATTAACGGGGAAGTTTTCCAGAAGCCCTTTGTGGAGAAGCCTGTTTGTGCTGAGGATCACAACGTGTACATCTACTACCCCACGTCGGCTGGGGGGGGCAGCCAGCGACTCTTCCGCAAGGTGCGTGCAACATGGGCGCGGGGCCAACAGGGATGTTGGGCTCAAAGGAACAGGGAAAGTCTGTTTTTCCATGTGTGACCTGGGCCATTATACTGACAAATGAACTAATCTAAAATCTAGTACACTCGTATAAAAATGAGTAAGAGTTACTGTAAAGTCCAGGAATGTGTGTGCATGTGTGCATCTGTATTTAAGCTGGCTGGCTCAGTCAGGTAGCCTATAACGCCTGGGTCTGTCCCGTGACTTCCTGCCAGCAAGACTTTGACACTTCACATGGCCTCAAGGTGCATATGGCCTGGCACAAGCGTCGTGGTAACGTCACGGGCAATTAGTAGCAAATGGTAGCGGCTATTGTCTTTGTTGTAAAATCCCATGTGGTGACCAATGGGCTCTGCCACTGGTGGCCAAGGGTGACTTTCGCTGACCAGTTACATTGGAGCACACCATGCTAACCAGATTTAAATTGTTTGTTTTATGACTTTTGTAACCGATATTAAGTTATGATATTGATCAGGAATGTCTCAGTCAAATTCAACCAACAGCCCTAGTGATGTGTGCATGGCGAGCTGTCGGCGGTGATGCGCGTGTCTGTTTAGATCGGGAGTCGCAGCAGTGTGTACTCTCCCGAGAGCACCGTGCGCAAGACCGGCTCCTACATCTACGAGGAGTTCATGCCCACGGACGGGACCGATGTCAAGGTTGGTGGACGCCTCCCGAGGTGGCCGTTCACGCAAAAACGACACCGTCTGTTGTATTGGGCACTGTGCCAGCCTGACGTGTTCACTCACGGCACTTGCCCCAGTATTGTCCGCAAGGTCACTCGGTGGAGCTCTGCCCTCACATATGCACTACACGCGTGCCGGGGGCAGGTGTACACAGTGGGGCCGGACTACGCGCACGCGGAGGCGCGCAAGTCTCCGGCACTCGACGGGAAGGTGGAGCGTGATTCTGAGGGCAAGGAGGTGCGCTACCCGGTCATTCTCAATGCCCGCGAGAAGCTCATCGCCCGCAAAGTCTGCATGGCCTTCAAGGTACAGGCGAGATGCTCAGTGTCGGGTGTGCGCTTCCTCTCGGTTCGGTCGTTTCCTGCCTGGCCACGGGTGAGGCCGCAGGCGAGGCCGCGGGCGAAGCCACAGGCGAGGCCGTGGGACGACGTTTTCATGTGTCTCCATGTATGGTGTGCAGCAAACAGTGTGCGGGTTCGACCTGCTGCGCGCCAACGGAAACTCGTACGTGTGCGACGTCAACGGCTTCAGCTTTGTCAAGAACTCCATGAAGTACTACGACGACTGTGCCAAGATCCTGGGGTGAGCGGCAGGGCGATGCTGCATCGCACCGCATCGCGCGCTCTCACTCGCGCGATGCAGGGCAAAATGGGTTTTAGCGGCACAATGGAGTGTAGCGCGCGCTCGCGCAGCGCAACGCGAGTACACCGGCACGACGGAGCATGGTGCGCAGCGAGCAAAGCGGAGAAAAGTGCCGTGGATCGCAACATGGCGTAGTGGTGTTGGAACACAGCACGACGTGATAATGCAACACCGCGGAGCGGGGGTTGTAAATCCTGGCGCAGCCACTGCCTGATGAGTGTGCATTGATCGGTAGACACGAGAATGCGCTTGATAATCCAATCAACAAGCGATCTCTGTATAGCCCCTACCTTTAACACAAGCCTTATGCCTAATCCTAATCCTAACGCTACTCACTTACCCTTAATCATAATCTTAACTCTTCTCTTAACCTTTGCTCCAGGCATGCTCGGGATTTTGATGTCGCATTATTTTCCATTAAGCCCATCTCTGGACTCTGTAACGGCTTCTCTATCTGACCATACGGTGTGATTAAGAAGGCCTCGGTTGCCTGAGAGCAATTGCGAGCCTCACGATTGGGCCTCGCTTAGCCTGGTAATCTTGTAAAGTGGCACTCCCATCGTGCGTGGTTAAGAAGATTGCCTGGGATTTAATATCGCGATAGGCCTTAATATCAAGTGGTGATCAATGGGGTGTGTGTTTAAACCCATGGCGCGCTGCCCTGTGTTTGATGCAGAAACATAATCATGCGCGAGCTTGGCTCGCAATTCCACATCCCGTGGTCGATCCCTACGGAAGCGGAGGACATCCCCATCGTACCCACCACCTCTGGCACCATGTGCGTACCGCACGTCTACTGGCACCGTGCTCGCACCCACCTCCACACGGCCTTTTCCGGCCTCGTGCTCGTTTGCACCGTAGTCATACCCTGGTCACCTACTCGCACGGTCACTCATGACCAACGCTACTCACAAGGATGCCCATTCATTTCCAGGGTTTCTGTCTGCCGTTGTGTGATTGCAATGAAGGGTGCATGCGTGTGTGTGTGCACGTCTGCCAATCCAGCGCCGTGGGGACGTCACTGCCACTTGGTGGCGAATGGCGGTTGTTGTTACCTGCCAGTCATCTCAGTCAACCCGTAACACCTCTGTTTGTCCCATGAAGCTACCAGTGAGCCTTCCACACGTCACGTGATAACCTCAAAATGCACCAAGCCTGTGGTTATGTCACCGCCGCTTAGTGGTGAATGGCGGTGGTTATTGTTGCTCCCGTTGTGTGCGCGTGCAGGATGGAGCTGCGGTGCGTGATCGCCGTGATCCGGCACGGCGACCGGACCCCCAAGCAGAAGATGAAGATGGAGGTCCGGCATCCACGGTGTGTGCCACCTCTTCACGGCTGCCACATTTACCGACCCCCCAAGTCAACAGCCAGTCTCGTGTGATAATGGCGGGCTCCTTCCAGTCACTTTGCAGCAAACGGTTGATGGTTGATGGGAACCAATGCGTGGCATTCCCGGGGAATGCGTGGCCACCCACGGTAACTAGCAGAAACATTCGTACAACTCGTGTTTGGGCATTGTGCCCACCATGCCATGCCGTTCTAACGCGTGTCGTTGTGCCAGCTAAAACATGTGCTCGCTAACAGCATTTGCTTGTGTGTGTGGATGCTGCTCCTGTGTGTGAATGCCGGGCGTCAGGTTTTTTGAGCTGTTCGATAAATACGACGGCTACCGCACGGGGAAACTAAAGCTGAAGAAACCCAAGCAGCTACAGGTGAGCAGGGATACACCCCTCCATCCGCCATGCTGCACCACCCCTGCAATGATTGGCGGTTGTGCTGGGTGTCTGCACGTCTGTCGTGTGTGCTGCAGGTCGGTGTGATGGAATGTGGTGGTGTGTCCATCGGTGTGGCCTGCTGTATTACTTGTGTTGTGTTGTGGTACAGCGGTTTGGCTCATGGATTAGCTTGTAGCGCGGCACAGTGTGTCGTATTGCACACGTGGTGGCACGTGACATGGTGTGCGGCGCGTGGCGTGGGGCATGGTGTGGCGTGGTGTGCCGTGTGTGTAACGTTGACACAGTATCATACACGTCGTGGCGCATCACGTGGTGTGGCGGCGTGGTGTGGCGGCGTGGTGTGGCGGCGTGGTGTGGCGTGGTTGTCCGTAACGTGGGCGCTGTGACGCGACTAGGAGGTGCTCGATATTGCTCGGCTGTTGCTGTCGGAGCTCGACCAAAAGAACGACACAGAGATTGAGGAGAACAAAGCGAAGCTGGAGCAGCTCAAGACCGTCCTGGAGATGTGAGTGAGCAACCTCGACTCTGCGCTTCACAGCAGCACTCGGCACGCACGCTGCCACGCGTGTGTGCTCGCTGGGTGCAGACCACGCGTGCGCGGACACGTACACACTCACGAAACGACCACCCAGGAGGTGCGTGTCCTGTTGCAGCTGCTCACCTGCAAGGCACGTGCGTGCCCACCGCGTAACGTGTGCGTGTTCACACTCGCACACGCTCGCCCGTCTACTCACGTGTGTCATGGTTCAGTTAATTTTAACCGGATGAGCGAGGCCAGGAGAGCCTCATTTAAAAAAGTGAACTTGATCATTACAATAACTATAAGAACTAAACAGAAAAGGCTGCGAGGAATAATAAACAATGTCGCAGGATAAGAACCTCGTAAAAGATGAAATAGATCATACTGCACGAGTACACAGCAGCGTTAAAAAAGATAACATTTCCCTGAATGTCGGGCAGCTTGGTCAAATCACTGTTATCTTTGTGGTCGGCTCGCTGTTGTTGCTGGAGTCGCTCCAATCGAAGGAGGGAGCCCGTGCGCTGCAGAATCCCGCGAGGGGCTGTCGCTCCTCGTAGCGCCTACAGCTTGGAGATGCATCTCATTAGACACGGCGTGCCCCCTGACTGCCTCCCACCCCCCCCCCTGCTCGTTACGGAATGGGATGTTCACATCAGCTCCCAGCCAAGATTGCCGTGCAGTCCTGTCACAAAACGTTACTTTGTGCTTGCGTACGTGCGTTGGGTTCCTCTTTTATATATATGCCTTTTGGAGAGCAGCTGTTAGCTGATCTGCTGCTGTTCAGCTGAAGCGATTCAGCCACTCTATTGTTTGGTCTGAGAGTTGGTGAACTGCAGGCACGTCCACCCATTGACATCACGAGCATGGGAGGGGGTTATTTGTGTCACGGTTTGGAGTTTGAAGCTTCATTCATAGACAGGAGTGATTTTTTTTCACCTGTGGCTTTAGGTGTCGGAATCATCTGTACCCCTTCTGTTGAGAAAAGTGAACATCTGGAAATGCATCTAAATAGCCGCTTTTCGGGATAGCTATGTCGAACGCTCCCCCTCTGTCCTTCGAGATGGAGAAATTCTTGCGCATCGAGCCGTGAAGGCCTACATCAATATACAGGAAACAAATTCAACGGGGGGCCCCTCTGAATAGACCATGCAGATTCCCAGGAGCGTGTTCATCGCTCGTTGGAGGTGTGTCAATGTCAAAGGTCGCAGTGGCTAACTGCGTCCTGTGGTGCGTTGTTGGGGTTCCATATGAATGCCCGCTTGTGTTTTTATTTTAGAGGGCCGTGTGGTCACAGACGGGGCATTAGGGATTATGGTCGTGGTGTCTAGGAACGTGGTTGTGCTTGACCCATGTTACGTGCGTAGTGCCGTGTGCGTGGTGGTGTTGATGGGGGGGGTGCTGTGTTTGGCTGTTGGGGCGTGCGTGGCGCTTGGTTCACAGAAAATATCAGCCACAAGGGACGCCGATGTCCTTGTTGCTGCTCGCGTGGTGACCCCGTGGGTTTGATTGCAGGGTAATTATGTCATGTGGTGAGATGATAATTACCATATGGCCATTCACATTGTGCCGTGGAGCACGCTACTGCATCCGCATTTAGCTTTCGAAATGAAGTTGCCCAGGCAACCGGGAGATTGGTTAAGTCAATCGTGATAATTATAAAAGAAATTAGTATGCTAATTATCCTGAGCCACTTCCATTAAACAAGGCCGTTAATGGTTGACAAAGGAAATAACTGATCATTTGGGATAGGATGCGTTGTGTCCAGTTTTAACACACCATTGGCGTGTGCACACATAAGTGTGGCGTTGTCTGTGTGCGTATGGATGGTGGATGTGCCGTGTGTGGGCATGTGTGAAAGTGTGGGGTGGATGTGTATGGTGTGTGGAGTGGGTGTATGTGGGGTGCGAGTGTGTGGTGTGGGTTTTTGTGGCGTGCGAGTGTGCGTGATGGGTGCGTAGTGTGCGGGCATGCAGTGGCCTTGACTCTGGTGTGCGTGTGTGTGGCTTGCTTATGGTATACATGTGCATGTGTGTGTGGTGTGTGTGTGGTGTGCTGTAAATAGCTGTATGTGTGGTGTACACTCAAAATAAGCCTGGCCTGACGCAGGCGCCGTAAGTACCACCGAGTGGAGAATGGCTGTTGTTGTTGTGGTCTGCGTTTGTGGTGTGTGGGTGCGGTGTGTATGTGTGTTGTGTTGCGTGTATGTGTGGGATGTATGTGTGTATGGTGTGCGTACGTCTTTGTGGCGTGTGTGTGGTGTGCATGTTTGTGTGTGTCGTGTGCGTGTGTGTGTGGCATACTCTGGTGTTTGTGTGTGTTTGGCTTGAGTGTGTGACATACGCGTGTGGTGTTTTTGTACATGTGTGATGTGGTGGGCGTGCATATGTGGTGTGGTGTGCATATGTGTGTTGTGCGTGTGCAGTGTGCGTGTGGTGTGTACATGTGGTTTGTTTTGTGTGGCGCCTGTGTGATGTGGGTGTGTGCGTGTTGTCTGTGTGTGTGTGGCATGCCAGTGTGTTGTGTGGCGAGCGTGTGTATCTAGCATGCGTTTGAATGACATGCTTGTACATATGTGGCATGCGTGTTGTGCGTGCGTGTGTGTAATGTGCGTGTGTGTGCTTATGTGTGTGTGCTTATGTGTGTGTGCATATGTGTGTGTGTGTAATGTGCGTCTGAATGGTATGTGTGCGTTTGTGCGTGTTGTACACATATGAGTTCGAATCCCATTCACTGCCAGCACCAGTGACGATTTTCTGAGTCGGTCCTGAGCCTTCTCTTGCTCATTTCACCCTCACATAAATATCTTGTGTAGTGTGTAAACCTTGCCACTAGGGAGACAAAGGCGGCCGGGCGTTTTAGCTGGTCACCCACCCTCTCTGCCTTTGACCTTCATAGGTACTCGCTTGGGCGGCGCGGTGGCCCAGTGGTTAGCGCTTCCGCCTCACAGCAAGAAGGTCCCGGGTTCGAATCTCGGCTCGGGTGCCTTTCTGTGTGGAGTTTGCATGCTCTCCCCGTGTCCGCGTGGGTTTTCGCCGGGCGCTCCGGTTTCCTCCCACAGTCCAAAAAGCATGCTGCTGGATAGGTTGATTGGCTCGCAGGCTAAATTGCCCCGCAGTGCCCGGCGATGGACTGGCCTCCCATCGTCGGCATATCCTTGCCTTGCGCCCTGTGTCTGCCGGGATAGGCTCCGGCTTCACCGTGACCCTGTATAGGACTAAGCGGTTTCAGACAATGAGATGAGATGAGAGGTACTCGCTTGTGGCACTTGACCCTACAGTCTGTCAAGGGTACACGGGGGTCTTTAGCCTTGTGTTTGTTGCCCGTGTGTGTGTGGCGAGCGACTTTGTTGTGCGGCGTGCTTGTGTGCGGCGTGACCATGTGCGGTGTGCGTGTGTGTGGCGAGCATCTTTGTTGTGCGGCGTGCATGTGTGCGGTGTGCAGCGTGTGTGTGTGTGTGGTGTGCGCATGCTTTTGTTTGCTTTCTAGCTGCTCGTAGTGCGCTCTCGCTGATGTGCACCCTCCCGTTTTTTTTATTTTGAAATCCCTCTATTCCACAACAACAACCTCGCATTCACCATTACTGATGCATCCTTGACATTGCAACAGCGCTAATACCCGGTTAGGTGCGCATAGAGAATTTCACAGCCTCGTCTGGAATGCCCGAGTGGTGGCGCTCTACTCCCTGCATCGCACTCTCCGCCGAGCACACCCCGCCCCAAACTCCTGCACACTCCCCACTCTCCCTTGTCCACGATGCACATCCCGCACTTCCAGTCGCACTCTGCCTGTGCTGGTCCGCGCTTTGCTGTGGTTACAAAAGCGGGCATCTTCGCCGTGACGCATGGCGCTTCATTTAGCGGCCGGGCAGCTGCGTGTTCTGTTTGTGGGGGGGGGGGACTGACGTCGTGCCCCCCGTCCGCGGGGAGGCTCCCCAGGCATGGAGCGCTCGTGTCTCTCCACCGCGTCATTCCTTCCACCGCTAACGATCGCCCCCTTTACGTCATAGAATCCATTCTCATTAAAAGGCGATGCGCGCACCTTGCCCGCCGACCCCTCGCGTGTC
Organism: Mordacia mordax; assembly: GCA_036362905.1. Lineage (NCBI taxonomy): Eukaryota > Metazoa > Chordata > Hyperoartia > Petromyzontiformes > Petromyzontidae > Mordacia > Mordacia mordax. The sequence goes on from JAZEWT010000016.1 coordinate 12,021,070, forward strand.
TCTACCACCCACGTCCCAAGGTTAGCGAATCACGTGCCGCGCAGACGCCACCCGGAGCACCGGTGGTTTCCGTGCCTGCGCAGCCACTCCCCCCAACCTTTCGCCACCCCCGCCCGCCGGTGCCGCGTTGGGTCTCTCTGATACCCGCTGCCCCCCCACCCCTCACCCCCGTGCTTTTGTTCTGACTGCCCCGCCGTACTGCCAACAAACCCCACCCCTCTCCCCCTCTCCCCTGCAAAGGGAGACCAGTGTTAAAGGCTGCCAGTGTGACCTCGCAGAGTCTGCAATCGTTGTCGACAGCGAAAGGTTTCCGCATCATCTGTAATGACTGTGGCTTTCTTGCCGTTCTGGCAGTTTATACCATGGAAACATTGACTGCTGGTAGGTGCCCTCTTTAAAATGAACCCTCATCAGTGCTCATTCCCTTCGCCGTCTCTCCCCGTTCACATTCTGATCTCTCAAATTCACGGTTTTCATTAGTACTGCCTCCAGCGAGTGTTGACAAATTTATGTACCTGTGTTAACGGCGACTGCACGTCGTATGGGAACCATAATGTGCAATGCGGAGGTACTGTGACGGTACACTCATTTACGCGTGTGCGTGCGTACGTGCGTATACGCATGTGTGTGTGCTTGTACGCACACGCACGCTGTCCCGTCGAGTGGCCATCGACGCGGCCGTGCCCGTGGGTGTCACGCGCCAGGCTAAGCGCCGTTGGCTCCGGCTCCCAATTCACCGTCGTAACGTAAAAATACACTCCGGGTATTACCATTCCAGCCTGTGCTGTTGAATCTCACAACGTGGTTTGAGCACGAGGCCAGACGAGGTGAAACCGGGCAAGGTGGCGGCTCAAGGATGAGGAGCGTGCGCGCGAAGCCCCAATTTCCGCGCTGCGAACCTCGCAGATCCGCGCCTCATTAGCCCGGACGTCTCATTTGAGCCTTTGCCACCGTCGGAGCTGACGGCGTCGAAGCTGCTAAATCTTGCCTCGACGGCAGCATCCCGGCGCTGTCACCGCTTGTTACATCTGCTTTGACAGCTTAATTGGCCGTTAATGCGGTTACGATCTGACTGCATTAAACCGAGCGGCTCGCCCAGCTCTTACGAGTCGATGCGAATTAAATCTTGGTTAAAAAACTAAAAGGCGGAGGGAAACCCGGAGTGGATCTGTTTGGAGGTGGGAAGCAGGTGGGGGTTGTGGCGCTGGAGGCGGCTCCATCCTGGCTGTTGTGTTGACCACGCGAGCATTGGCTGCTGGCCGTTGTCCCCGTCTCCATGCGTGCGCTGTGTCCCTCCAGAGCGGCTGTGCTTTCCATGGTATAAGCCAGTGGTGGCTGTCTGCATGTCCTGTCCACATTGCCCTGTTTCCCCCTGCCTGCCCCCCAATCCCCCCCCCCCACCCCTGGCTATGTTGTGCAGTGCGATCTGTGCTTTTTCCTTGCCCTTTTGCCACCCTGCATCTGTGCCTTGCGATTCATCGCCAGCCTTGCCCACTCCCACCCAGTGACTTTGATCTCTCCTTGTATTGTCATGCCCATGCCTTCGCGTGTTCCCTCAGCCTCTTTTCATGTCTCTGTTCATTCTTCACTGCTTCCCCACCTCCCGGCCCCATCTCAGACTCCTGTCGTCCTACCTCCTCTTTACTGTACACGCGTCCACCTCGCCCCCAGGCCACCCCACAGCACAGAGAGCTGGTGGTGTCCCCACCACCACCATCATCACGTTAACATGTTTACTGTTGGGCTCCTTACACAGCACCCGCACGTTGTGTGGTGTGTGGTGAGCATGGTGCGGTGTGAGGTGTGCAGGGTGTGATGTTCAGGATGTGGGGTGCGTTGTGGTGCGATGGGTGTGTGATATGTGGTGTACAGGGTGCCATCAAAACAAACCCCCTCCTCCCAATGGTGCCGGTCGGTAATGCTGTGGTGGCTGCTTTCACAGACTATACAGTAGCCAAGGGGGCCCTGGATGGGTGTGGGGGGGCTGGTGACCCCTACACGCTTAATTAAATTACCACTCGACCACGTGAAGATGAATAAAAAGAAAAAGTCAAGCTTGTGCCGGAGGCCCTGGGCGGACAGGCGTTTATGACGTCCCCTGGCCAAGCCCCATTTGGCGGAGCCAGGAGACTGAATACCCACCCCCAGGATTCCTCCAGAAACAGCAAAAAGCTGCTGATTGTGGCCAATTGGAATGTTCGAACGCTTGTTGCAGAGGAGAGGTTGCCACTCTTCTGTGGGGAATTGGATCAGAACCGCCTGGATCTCTGTGGGATACAGGAGGTCTGGCAGATTGGTTGTGGCTCAAGTCATCAGGAGGGGTGATCAATCCTCCATTCTGGACAGGAAACTACCAAGCAACAGGGAATGGCTCTTCTTCTAAATAAAATAATGAATGGGGTGTGGGAACGTGGTGATGGGGTGTGGGATCCTGTGAGTTCCAGGCTACTGTGGGCTCACCTCCCTATAAATTGGAGATGAGGGATGGTGGTGGTAGCTTACGCCCCCACTGAAGATGAACATCAGTAGAGGCATGCAGGCAAGGCCGATGAGTCAGGTGCCGTCTGTGACCTCCTGTCCCAGGTGTTGGCTAAAGTGGTCTCTTGGGATAGAGTCATCCTGCTTTAATGCCCGAGTGGGTCCTGATGCAGGCCCCTTGTGCTGGAGTGATTGGAAGGCATGGGTCACATCAGCTCAACAACAATGGAAGGAGGCTGATAGACTTTTTTGCAGCCCATTTGCTTGTAATATCCAACATGCTGTTTTGTTATCAGTGCATCCACACAACATCATGGATGCAAGCTGGTTCCAAGCACGAAATCTGTTGGATTACATAGTGACGTAGCAGTGGATGCGGGGCCCATGTCCTTGAAAACAGGACCTACCGTGGAGCTCATCTGACCTCTCATCAATAGCCATTTTTCCACGGCAGTGGTGGGCATCTGCCAAGGGCCCCATTGAAACCCACAGTGGCTTGGTCTTGGCTAGATCATATAAGCTGTAAGTGATAATTTCATTATCGTCAGCAGCTGGGGCTATCATCCTCCCCCACTCTTTCCGATGCCAAGGGGAAACGGATGAGGCTTAGGGCTGTTGCTCATGCAGCTGGAACGGCTGCACTGGGTTCATGATCCAGAACTCCCCAGGAACGCTGGCTGACACATGAGGTATTAAAGCTAGTAGAGGGGAAAAGGCAAGCCACCGTTTGCAACATCCCGGGCCTGATGATGAAGAGGCGTACCGCAGCCTCCGCTCGGAGGTTGCAAGGATGAGTGGTGGTCATGATCTGTTGAGGAGATAGAGTCTAGCACAGCAGCCCGTGATCAGAAATCAGTTTTTAAAATTCCATTAAAAGACTGACTTGCAATGCTGCACCAATTACCTTTCTTAAAGTGGAAAATGGTGGTCCGATCTCTGACACCAGGAACAAGTTCGCAGATTTCTAGTGCATGTATGTGAGGTTTTGGGTGAGGGTAACCTGCTTAGCTTAGCTAACACCATGGGACAACATGGGGGTGACCCTGCTGGAGCTGCTGTACCTCAGATAATGGAAAAAGTAGCCACCCCCTGTCAGTGGCTGGCGGAGGTGTGTCTCTAGAGGATGTATGTTAGGCTATCCAGAGCCTGAGACCAAGAAAGGCACCGGGCAGTGATGATCTTCGAAGCGAAATACTGAAGGAGGGTGGTGCATCTCTGCAGACTGCCCTATATGACATAATTAAAACCGTTTGGAGCACAGGACAGGGCTCGCAAGAATGGAAGGATGCCTTAGTGGTGGCCCTCTTTAAGAAGGTGACGTACGGATTGCAATAACTACAGGGGTATATCGCTCTTCATTGTGCCGGGAAAGGTTCTGGAAAGTATTATTCAATATTGCCTTGCAAAGCACGCTAATAAGATGCTTACACAACCCCAATAATAATAATAATAATTGCACTTCTAGAGCGCTTTTCACCCAAGGGTCACAAAGTGCTGCACAGAGCTGTGAAAAGAATGGCACGTAGTTTCCTGCCTGGGCGTACTTTCACAGATGGCATATTCTCTGTCCGGTTGATACAGCAGAGGGGTACGTAATTCCAACTGAGCCTACATCTCTGCTTTATTGAACGTGTCAAGGCCTACAATACCATCTGTAGGTGAGGGCTCTGGGTTGTTCTTCATGCTTTCGGGATCCCTAACACTCTGCTCATCATCATTAAGGACCTTCATGAGGGTGGACAAGCCCGGGTAAAGCTATGTGGTCAGGAGTCAAAGCCATTCCCTATTCACCTTGGGATGCGACGGATGCCCTCTGGCGCCTACATTATTCAACATTTTTTTGACACGTAGTTCAGAAGGCTTTCCGTGGATGTTCCAGTGGCATTTCTGTCCGATACAGGTGTAATGGGAGGCTGATCGATGCCTTAGTGCGGTCAAGTGGTGACTCCCTATTGGCCTACCAAGTTATCTATGCCGACGATTTGGGAATTGCTGTTCACTCTGAGTAGGAGTTGGGGGCTCTGCTCTTGAACCTGGAGCATGCCACAAAGAGGTGGGGCCTTATTATTAATCCTCCCATAACCAAGATCTTGCCTGAGTATTTTGTGGCACCAAATACTCCACCTCTCTCAATTAGTGGTGGGGCAGTTGTGGAGCAAGTGTGAGAGGTTTGCATACCTAAACAGTGTAATTATGGCCGTTTCCCGTTTTGCAGCGAAGGTCTCCGATTCATTGGGGCAGCATTATCGTTTCTACGGCTTCTTAATGCGTGTGGAAGCCTCCTGACTTGTCACTCCACACGAAGCTTCAGGTCTTCTCAGCTGGAGTTATTCCCTCTCTTCTCCATGCTTGTGAAACGTGGACCCCCCAGATGAACATCTACGCAGTTTCGAAACTTTCCGGTTGGCCTGCCTATAGTCCACCCTGGCTTTAACTAGGTTGGATTGTGTGAGAAGCTCCGAAATTCTCGAAATGTATGGGCAAAGTCCTATTTGTGAGCTCTTCCAGCAGGCGAGACTGTGGTGGCTGGGTCATGTAGTCCGCATGTCCAGCCACCGCATGCCCTGAACAGGTACAGCTTGGACAAGAGAAGAGATGGACTGATATGCCACAGGAGGACCTAGAGCTAAGTGGACTTGATGAAGACTGGTACCAGCGGTGTCAAGATCGACCTGTGTGAACTGCAACGGAGGGCACTGGAGCAATGTTCACAACAACGACTGGAGCGCCGGGTGGCTTAAACACAGGAATTTAGCATAATAGGGAGCACAAGTGATGCATCTACCAGTCATCTCAGTCAGTCAACCAATAACACCTGGGTCTGTCCCTATACCTCATGTCGGCGAGCCTTCAGCACTTTATGTGGCTTCACAGTGCATATGGCCTGGCACAGGCACGTGATGAAGTCACTGCCACTTGGTGGCGAATGGTTGTTGTTGTTGCAGGATGCCGTGTGTGTGGCTCAGAGTGTGATGTGGTGTGCATTGTTTGTGGTGTGATGTCTGGTGTGAAGGGAACGGTGTTTGGTGTCCATGGTGTGATGTGCAGCGTGTGGTGTGCTGGTTTCATTGTAAGGAGCCCCAATCACAACTCCCTTTATCACCCGACACAGCACTGCCCTACAACCACTCCTGTATTATGCCACGTGCCCTCCTATATAACAAAAACAACAATAATGTTACTACGGATAACAGTAATTGTAAATTTGGAAGTGATGCGTTGTGTTCCATTTAATACTGAAGCTAACGTTCCTCATGTGTGTTGTGTGAGATACTGTAACCCGTGTTGAGTGAAGCCTGCGTCGCGAAGTGATGATCGTTTAACCCCCTTCAGCTCTGGTGACGTCCTCACCGCAACACTTGCACCCCGACCACACACCGCCGTACGTCTCGTAACTTCTGTACCTGACCGCCACCACCCATGATCTATTAACTCATCGTAATCTCTCGCACGCGTGTGTCACCATCTCCTTGTGTCCGTAACTCCCTCCGCGTGACGGCAGACGTGATGACCGTGACTGTCCGCGCGAGCATCTTCAATGTCATCGGCATACGAGTCAGCGTTGTCAATTCAGCGATTGTGTTCCCAATGAATTTTGCGACTTTTCTGGATTTCTTATCAGCAACGAAAATAATAATAAAGCGACAAAAGACTTTTTGACATGAGGTGATTATGCAGATATAGGAGCGATTTCAGGTACACATTAAGATGATGTTAAATAACAAGGTCTTTGGGCAGTGGCCATCATTGATAGGAACCTTCTTTCAGTTACCTGTAATATTGGCTAAATTGTCGAGTTGTTTATTTTGAAGGCTTCAGAACGCCTGTCTAGCGATGTCCATGGCTTGACGTTTGGCGACGTCCCACGTTCAATCGCCGGCAACGCCAGTGACATAGGTCACCGCGCCCTATGTGTGTTCATGACCAGGCGCGTGCGTGACCGCGCGCACACACATGCACGCAGGTGACCTTACGCACGTGTTGGTGACGGTGCACGCGCACCAGCGTGCGGGACACGTGCCGGACTCCTTGCGCCGCACGCGGTGGCACTTGACCACGATGGGAGAGCAGGGGCGTCACCGCCCTCTCACCCGTTCTCCCAACCTCCCTCCCACCCGCATGCGCATACGCGCGTGCGCAGGTACGGACACTTCTCGGGGATAAACCGCAAGGTGCAGATCACCTACCTGCCGCACGGGCGGCCGCGCACCTCCAGCGAGGATGACGGTACGGCTCCTGCGGCAATCTTCCCTGAGCCCTCGAGCTTCCCCCATTCTGCTTGATGATCCCGGGGTCTGAGCGAGCGTCTGTTTCATGAGATGTGATGCCCCACCTTGTGAAAGTTGTTGAGAAATTACCGATGTTTTAGTCTGAATCCTTTGAAAAGATCCTCCTCCAACTGTACCTGATCACCTCCCCCCCTTCCCCATCCTCTGCTGCCTTGAGCTACTTTGTGACCCCCGTTACCTCGTGCCCCCCATCCCTTTCGTTAAGTTCCGTGTGTGACCTCATCGCCTGTTAACTGATTGCGATCGTGCTGTGAGACGTGGTGGTCGCGTTGTAGTGGCATGGAGCTTAGTTGTAGTGGCACCAAATCTTGCAGCGGTCGTGGTAATAGGGTGCTATGGCTCTGGCGTAGCCGCCGTGTGACGGGGCCGTTGTGCGGGCGTCGCAGACGTGCGCAAGGAGGAGCCGTCGCTGCTGCTGGTGCTCAAGTGGGGCGGGGAGCTGACGCCGACGGGCCGCGTGCAGGCCGAGGAGCTGGGCCGCGCCTTCCGCTGCATGTACCCGGGCGGACAGGGTACGCGGAACACACCCGCATCACATTCGCTCACACGCCACGCTCGCACACCGCACTCACACGCGGCGCTCGCACAGCACGCTCACACGCGGCACTCGCACCACACACTCACACCGCACGCTCACACGCCGCACTCGCACCACACGCTCACACGACGCACTCGCACCGCACCCTCGCACACCGCACTCACTGCACTCGCACACCGCAGGCTCACACGCCGCACTTGCATCACACACTCACACCGCACGCACGTTCACACACCGCACACGCACACCGCACTCACATGCCGCACTCGCACCGCGCGCTCACACGCCAAACTCCACGGCACGCTCACATGCCGCACTCGCACGCTCACACACCACGCTCGCACACCGCACGCTCACACACCGCACTCGCACACCGCACTCGCACACCGCACTCACATACCGCACTCGCACCGCACGCTTACATGCCGCACTCGCACCGTACACTCACATTCCGCACTCGCACCGCACGCTTACAAACCGCACACACACACTGCACTCACGCCGCACACTCACACACTGTACTTGCCTGCGCACTTACACACTGTACTCGCCCGCGCACTCACACACTGCATTCGCACCGCACGCTTACAAACCGCACACTCACACCACACATTCACACAACGCGCTCGCACCGCACACTCACACTGCACTCGCACCGCACGCTCACACGGTGCACTCACACCACACATTCACACAACGCCCTCACACCGCACGCTCACATGCCGCACTCGCACACCGCACTCACACCGCACGCTCACACGCCGCACTCGCACTGCACTCACCGCACACTCACATCACACACTCACACTTCATATTCCCACCACACACTCTCATGCCACACTAACACCGCACACTCACACACCGCACTCACACGCCACACTCACACCACAGACTAACACCCCACACTCATACCGCAAACTCACACCGCACACTCGCACCGCACATTCACACGCCACACTCACGCCACACTCACACCACACGCTCACACCGCACACTCACACTGTACACTCACACTGCACACTCACACTGCACAGTCACATCGCACATTCACATTCCACTCTCACACCACACACTTACACCACACAGTCACACCGGACACTCACACGGCACACTCGAACTGCACTCGCACCGCACACGCCGTGCTTGCACTCCCCACTCATGCTGCACTCACCGCACTTACACACTGCATTCATACCATACACACTCCCGTCACACTCACACCGCACTCACACCACACACACCGACTTCATGCTCACGCGCCTGTGTGTACATGCTGTGCAAGCAAGCACCATGCATGCAGCACCTGGATGCTCACACCGTGTGCATGCCCCTGGTGTGTACAGGGTCACGCTGTGTGTACGCAGACTCATACCGACATGTCATTTACCGTACACGCACACCATTACAAAGACACTAGTGGCAACACACAAACACGTTTGGACCTTCATCCTGCTATGCAGTGGTGACAGGAGGCCACACCACGTCGTTTTTACCACACACATACACCACCTTACCTCATCGTCACCACACATACACACCAGCTCACCCCATCCTCACCACACACACACACCAGCTCACCCCATCGTCAGCACGCACACCAGCTCACCCCATCGTCACCACACGAACCAGCTCACCCCATCATCACCGCACACACCAGCTCACCCCATCGTCACCACACACACACACCAGCTCACCCCATCTTCACCACACACACCAGCTCACACCATCATCACCACACACACCAACTCACCTCATCATCACCACACACACCAGCTTACCCCATCACCACCATACACACACACCAGCTCACCCCATCATCACCACACACACCAGCTCACCCCATCATCACCACACACACCAGCTCACCCCATCCTCACCATACACACCAGTTCACCGCTCACCCCATCCTGACCACATACACCAGCTCACCCCATCCTCACCACACACACTCCTATACGTTTGTACAACATCAGACATAATGTTGTACCAATGTATAATCTCACCATTTTCGCCATACTTAGTACGTCAAACACCAAAGGCAAAGATCCCCCATATAGCCTTAATATGCATAGAGTTAAGTGCCGTTAGTGAGCACCTATGCGGGTCGACACGGACATGGGAAGGTGGGTGACCAGTACAACGCCTTTGTCTCCCTAGTGGCAATGTTCTACAATGCACTAGGTACACTTTTGAGCTGGGTCGACCTAGGGGGAGGCCCAGGATCGGTTGAGGAACTAGCGAATGGTGTTGGCCATAAGCAGGATTCCAACTCGGGTCACCATGTTTATAGCCCAGCATGCTAACCGCCGAACCACCATTACCACTCACGCCAAACGCGCACGCAGTGAAACACAGCGCACACGCATGCCGGGCTCTACTAATCAACGCGCGGTGATGGATGTTTCGGGGCGACTCTGCGGGCGACTGCGTGGGCATGCTCACCCTAACCCTGGCTCCCTCGTGGTGGTACTCATCCCCCCCTCCCCCTCACAGACCCCCTGGAGTGTGTGACACCACCTTTGCTCACAGACGACGGTGGGTAAACCCGTGGGGGTGCCGCTGATTCCACAACTAATCTCTCCCCTAAACGCGACGCGATCTGAGACGCCCGTGCAAATCCTGACGAGTGGCGCTGATTCACGGCAGCCGATTGGTCCTCCATTGTTGGGAAAATTGCAAGGGGGGTAGGGGGGTTAGATGCCCCCCCCCCCCCGAAAGCACCTGCCTCCATATGCTTGCTTTACCTGTATGAGGAACGAGCGGAAATCTTGCTTCCCTGCGCACTTAAGCTCGCATCTGAAACTCTTTGCTACCAATGCCAGCTTCCTTCCCAATTCATCTCTTTGTGTTTCCAGGGACAATGATGTTGATGGTTATGTTGACGATGATGATGATGATTTCGTAATGATGTTGTTTCCGCTTAAATCTTTGAGTCCTTTTAAGCCGTGATGATTGTCCGGTCGTCATCCTGTGTGTGTCCCCGTGTACCTTACGGCGGCTCTCGCGAGCGCCGCGGCCACGGTCCCCAAATGGTTTTTCCATCTGCGCCGCGTTCTTTGGCTGCAGCTGTTGGGACCGTGGGCACGGCGAGCGGAGCATCGGCGCACCGTCCGTGAGGAGAGCTGCTCTTCACACGCTAATTGCCCCAACCTGGCTGCTTCGTCAAAACCACTTCGCAGCGTTAATTGCAGGGCCCCCTCGTGGGTCTGCTGTCTCCGGGGGTGAATGGGCTGTGGAAGTTTCCGCGTTGCTTTTCGCGCTCGTCACGTCCCCCCCCCTCCCTCACGTCCCCAGCCTCCTGTTGCTATGCACTACCTCCATCCCCGTGTCCCCCACCCTTTTCCATCGTGCCCCAGACTCTTTCTCCTACCGGCTGCCGGTTGTCGGTCGTCTGCGTGCACGGCGCCGTGCGTTACTGGTAACGGAACTCCCTCGCCGCGCGTGTGAAACCTTAATCGCATCACTCCGAGTTGTGACGTCGCAATGCTGCGGCCACAGTTGAGTCATTAACGCGGCCCTCCCAAGCCCTGCACAGCTTGTGTTTATATAATCCTATCCGTCTTAGTTTTGTGAAGCGTCAAAACACTGCATAATGCTGCGGATCGGGCCAGGCAGTGGTCCAGTGAGACCACCTGACTCGCGATTTGATGGTGGAGAATTTAAATCTTGGGTTGGAAGTCAGCTCAGCCCATTCACTCTTTGGAGCTTAAAAAGTAAGTTTCACTTTGTGAGAAGGCGACTGGTCGCAGTATAGAGGGACTGCTCACTGCCGTGGAAATATGGTGTGTTCTCTGCTACCAACAGGGATGATGGCCACCGGATGTTCATTTTATAATGGCGTCGCGCGCACTTTGAAATAGAATTAACGTACAATTGTATTTCATGTTGACTTCTATTTCACTAAGAATGGAAATGCAATGGCTTTTTCAAGGTTGTACATGAGGAAGGCGTCTGGTTTGAGAGGTGGTTGTCATCAGAAACAAGCAGGAACATTTGCATTTTAAACATAGCCTTTGTATATGGGGGAGGGGGGTTCTTGTGCAAAGAGCGTGAAATATCAACCTCTTACTCTTGAGTGGCAATCCCGGTCTGCCCTCCACAGTTATCGCACCACGGGATGTGCGGCTCCCCTATAACTGGGGCATCGCCACTTCCTTCTCAGTGTCCCAAGCCTAACCCCCTTACCTTTCTTCTGACATCATGACCTCTTGTGCCTTTCCTGTGTGATCTTTTAGTGGAGGGTAGAGGCAGGTGTGGGTGCGAGTCGCCCATCAGCTGCGGTAAGCCTTCTCTGCATCCCTCTCTGCCCCCCCTCCGTCTCTCCCTCCGTTTCTGCTCTGCCTCTCCCTCCATGTTTCCCTCCATTTCTCCCTTCGCCTCTGTCTCTCCCACCATCTCCCATTAACCCGGTGTGATGCGCCTGGCGTGTACGCGCAAGCTCGCGACGCGTGACGTGGCGAAGGCAGCTCTTAACAACCGTTTGCCTTAACGGGGCTTTTCCTAAGGGAGCCATCTCCTAACGATCAATTCCTCTTGCAGCATTTCTCCCTGACGCCGGCTCACGCGGCATGCGCGTGCCCCCTATTTACATTTCCAGGCGCTTTCCTTCCGTACCTCCTGGCGTCGCGGTCTTCTGTACTAATCTGAGAGCCTCTAGGGAAGAGCGATCCTACATCATCGCTCACGGCACCCGCTGCTGGCTGTCGTAAGCACTGCCCAGCGCCACAGCCGTGGAGACGCCATTTCACACAAAAACTCCCACGTGAAAAATGATGTCTCTCACCCACGGTTGCCAGGTTACTTTAGATCTTAGCTGCCTCGTTCATGGATGATATATATACTTCATTGCAAATCATAGTGGTTTTATGAATATATTCGTATCCACCATGGAAATGTAGAATGGTCACCGTTACACCAAGCAGATGAGCGCTCTCCAGAGCTTATTTCAAACGAGAAACTCTTCAGTAATATTTTTTACATTTTATGTAAAAATATGTTACTACTGATCGCTGAGTGTCTGGATCACAAGATTGCAGGGAAATGCAGCGACAGGGTTACAGGGTGGCATTGTGGTAGGGTGGCATTGTGACAAGGTTGCAGGGTGGCATGGTGGAAGGATGACCGAGTGATGGAGTGACAGCGTTGCATAGTGGCAGGGTGGCTGCGACACTGTCGCAGGGTGATTGAGTGACGGTGACAGGATGGCAGTAGGCTGATGGTGTGAAATCAATACCCCGTGTGCTGCGCTCGGCGTCTGTGACCCTCTGTGTAAAGCACAATGTGTTGCTCTCCTGTATAATACTGTAGTTTTAATGCTCTCTGGATATTGCTTTCATACAACTCACTCGTGCTATTTCTGCCTATAACGTTATACCATATATTATATGTATATATATATATATATAAAAATAATGGTGATGAAAGTAATGCTGGAGGCAGTAAAAGACGTTTTGTGCGGTGATAGGTTCCACATTTTCCGCATTGTGTTTTTATTTTTTATTGTCTCGCGCTGAACGGCTCGTAAAACATTTGCTACATTCGCATGTGGGAGTGATTAAATAACCCGTCGAGATTTCAATATCAATTAATGCGCTCAGGATTTATAACTCGGAAAGTCAAGGGCACGCATACGGCCGCCTTTTAAAATGGGATAAGTTTCCCATGACACGCTCTCGCCTTGCGTGTCCAGAAAAGAACCGTTTACGGCCCCTGTGAAGGTCCTGCGTTGTGTGCGAGTCTCATGGCTTTGCGTAACGCCGCCGTCTGTTTTGCAGGCCTGCTCGTAGCAGTGCCAAGTCAGCAGTGTTTTGTGCAAAGTCATTTCTTCTGCGCCATCTGTATGTTTTATGTGAGCCAAGTCCGTGTGTCTTCTGTAAGGCCTGTTCTCTATGTAAGCCTTGTGCTGTTTTTTCACCCACTCCTGTGCCCTGTGTGTAAGTCATGGGGTCTTTGCAAGTCGTGTGCTCCGTGTGATTCTTACGTCGGTCAGGTGCTTCTCATGAACCGTTCATTTCTTGGAAGCGCTCCCTCTCATGGTTCAACTTATCTTGAACGTACAGCTGTATGTAATTGCGTGTGCGTTTATACATGTGTGTTTTGCATGTATATGAAAGTGTGTGCCCGTCTGCATGATCCGCAGCACTGGGTTTCACTGTCTCATTTAGAGGTAGTGTGTCGACATATGTGTCTGTGCGTGTGTGTGCTTATACACGGTGGTGGTGGACGTCCATCTAAGACCCCATTCAAAGCCACAGGTGTCTGCTCTCGACTATCTGATGAAGGCTGTAAGCAAGAATGTCATCGTCATGTGCAGCTGGGACTGGCATCATCCCTCTCTTCTGATGCCAAGGAGAAATGTTTGAGGTTTAGGGCTGTGGCTCATGCAGCTGCAATGACTGCACTGGGTACACGGTCCAAACTTCCCCATAAATTCTAGCTGATGGAGGAGGTGTTCTAGCTAGCCAGGTCCACTCTCACTCTCACTGTCCACAACACCCCACACCCGAGATGAGGAGGCTTACTACAGCCGTTAACACGAGATTCGGAGAGCTGTTCGGAACTGCAAGGATGAGTGGTGGTCGCGGGCTGCTGGGCAGATGGAGTCTGTCTAAGTAGCCCATGGTCACAAGTCATGTTTTTTACCATCAGATTATTGGCTTACAATGCCGCACCCATTGCCGTCCTTAAAGGAGGAAATGGTGATCCAATCGCTAATCCCCAGGAACAAGTTCGCAGGTTCCCTGAGCATGTAGGTGAGGTCTTGGGTGAGGGGAACCCCTCCTCATTTGCGGAGCATGCCGCAAAGGTTTGGGGTCTTATCATCAGTTCGACCAAAACCAAGCACCTGCCTGGGTATTTAGTGCCACCAAATATTCAACCTCCTCAGCTCTCCATGAGTGATGGGGAAATTGTGAAGACAGTGGAGTAGTTACCTTACCAAGGCAGTGTGCTTATGGCCGGTTCTGGTTTGACAGCAGAGGTCTCGTTTTGAATCAGTCCAGCAGCATTATCATTTCATCGGCTCCATAACGCTGTGTAGAAGCTGTCTGGTCTGTTGCTCCACACAAAGCTTCGGGTCTTATGAGCTGCAGTCATACCCTCTCTTCTCTATACTTGCGAAAAGTGCCGTTTAGAAACTTTCTGGCTGGTCTGCCCACGATCCATCCTGGGTTTAACCAGGTTGGATTATGTGAGTAGCTCACACATCTTCGAAAGATTTGGACAAAGTCACCATTTGTAAGCCCCTCGGGCAGGCGAGGCTGAGGTGGCTGGGTCTTGTAGTCCGTATACCCAGCCACTGCATGCCCAGGCAGTTACTGTTTGGCCGGATAGAGGGGGCTAAATGGGTGCGGTACGGGCAAAAGAAGAGATGGACTGATGTAGCACAGGAAGACCTGGAGTACGGTGGACTTTCTGAAGACTTGTACCAGCAGTGTCAAGAACGACCTCTGTTACGCTATGGGGCAGTTGGAGGCAGTCACCCTTCAACATCAACGGAGAGTGGAGGAGCGATGCTTACAACGAGCGGAGCGTCGGGCGGCACAGTAGGGAGCATTGGTGGTGCATCTGCCAGTCATCTCAATCAGGCAACTCATAACTCCTGGGTCTGTCCCATGACCTGTCAGCAAGTCTTCGACACTTCACGTGGCTTCAAGGTGCACATGGCCTGGCACAGGCGCCGTGGCGACGTCACTGCCACCAAGTGGTGAATGCCGGTTGTTGTTGAGGGGAACCCCCTCAGCTGAGATGACATCATGGGACCACATGGGGATGACCCTGTTGGTGCCTCAGATAATGGAATACATAGCCCTCCCCCTGCGAGTTGCAGGCCAAGGTGCCATTTGTAGGTAACATATGCAATGCTACCCAGGCCTGAGACCAGGATAAGCACCAGGGAAAGATGATCTCCCAAGCAAAATACTGAATACAGGTGGTATATGTCTGCAGACTGTCCTTTATGACATCATAACCATCTGGAGGACAGGACAAGTCCCACAAGAATGGAAGAATGCCCTAGTGGTCCCCTCTTTAAGAAAGGGGACCGCATCGATTGCAATAACTACAGGGGCATCTTGCTCCTCAGTGTGCCGGAAAAAGTCCTGGCAAGGATCATTCAACAGTGCCTTGCCAGGCATGCAGAGAAGGGCTTGCAGAACCTCAATGTGGTTTTAGGCAGGGGCTGTCTTGCAGAGATGCCATATTCTCTGTGCAGTTGCTACAGCAGAGGTGTAAGGGATTCCGACAGAACCTGCATCTCTGCTTTATTGACCTGGTTAAGGTCTACGATATCATCAATAGGCCAAGGTTGTGGATTATTCTTCGTGCTTATGGGGTCCCTGACTCTCTGCTCACACTCATTAAGCACCTTTATGATTTTGGACAAGCCCAGGTAAAGCTGTGTGGTCGGGAGTCAGAGGCATTCCCTGTTCACCTTGGAATCCGACAAGGATGCTGTCTGGCTCCTACATTATTTAACATCTTTTTTGACCACGTAGTTCAAGAGGCTTTCCATGGATGTTCCAGTGGAATTTCCATCTGGCACAGGTACAATGGGAGGCTGATCGATGGCCACGTGTACTCAAGGGATGGCTCCCTACTTGCCAACCATGTTACGTATGCCAACGATTTGATGATTACAACTCACTCTGAGGAGAAGTCAGGGTCTATCCTATTAATCCTGGAGTGTTCCACAAAGAGGTGAGGTCTTACTGTCAGCCCCGCCAAATCCAAGCACCTGCCTGGGTATTTTATGCCACCAAACACTCCACCCCCTTAGCTCTCCATGAGTGATGGGGAAGGTGT
>JAZEWT010000016.1:12037588-12061512 GCA_036362905.1 Mordacia mordax
CTCACAACAATGAGAGAAGCGCCGGGCATCTAAAACACAGCAATTTGGCTCAGTAGGAAGCACAAGTGGTGCATCTGCCAGTCATCTCAGTCAGATAGCCCATTTCAGCTGGGTCTGTCGTGTGACCTGTCGGCGAGTCTCTGTCACTGCACGTGGCTTCAAGATGCACCTGGCCTGGCATAGGCACCGTGGTGACGTCACCTCCACGTAGTGGCGAATGGCGGTTGTTGTTGTTGCTTGTATACAAACACGTGCGGTGGCTGGATCTGGGGCTACCCACCCCCTCTGTGTTACCCTGTCAACTTTAATACCTGCTTGCTAACAGCACTTGTTCCAACAGTCTATTAACGGCTTTACGAGGCACTTTTTATACATATGCTTGTGTATTTGCTTTTGCGTGCGTCTGCATAGATGCTTGTATCTGCCTTTGTGTGTTGTATGTGCTGCACTTGTGTGAGCGTGTGTGTATTCAGATGCGTGGTGAGAACTTATTTGTGAGCTTGTCTGTGTGTAAGTGTGCGCGTGTGTCCGTACGTGTGTGTATGTTCGCGGGAGCAGGTGACTACGCGGGCTTTCCAGGCTGCGGCCTGCTGCGCCTCCACTCCACCTACCGGCACGACCTCAAGATCTACGCTTCCGACGAGGGACGTGTTCAGATGACGGCCGCGGCCTTCGCTAAGGTGACGCCCACACGTGGTGTTCACACACTCACCTGGACACACACGCAAACACCCATGATCTCCTGTATAGCCTTAACAAGCTGTCGGGTCAAGTGCCATTAGCGAGTAGCATCTAGAAGGCCAGCATGGCACATGAGGGGGTGAGTGGCCAGCACCACACACGGCCGTTTTTGTCTCCCTGGTGGCAATGTTTGCACACGGCACTAAACACTCATTTGAGGATGAGTTGATCTAAGGAAGACCTAGGACTGGTTCAGAAAGTCTCCCCTCGCGTTCTTCGTGAGCAGGAAGCGGGCTCGGGTTGTGATCTCGTAGCACAGTGGACACATGCACGCACATGCAGACATATGCTTTCACACACACGCACTTGTGAGCACAGACACGCAGACTAGGGACGCGTGCACGCTCACGTTCGGAGGACAAACGCACACATGCTTACGTGTTTAGATCAACCATGCGCACGTGCACACACACGTACGAACACACCACACATGCCACACAGTCATTCCCTTAGACGTAGATACACTGTACAAATGTATGGACATGCCCACTAATGCTCGCACGTTCACTTTTTTTGGCGGTGCATTCGTGTAGGGCCTGCTGGCGCTGGAGGGGGAGCTGACACCCATCCTGGTGCAGATGGTGAAGAGCGCCAACATGAACGGGTTGCTGGACTCGGACCACGACTCGTTGAGCACGTGCCAGCAGCACGTCAAGCAGCGTCTGCACGACATCCTGCAGAGGGACCGCGACTTCATGGATGACGACTACACGAAGGTGATGCCCGCCCACTCACGCATTCTCTCGCTTATTTGTGCGCTCACTCAATCACTCGTCTGGCTACCAATCCGTCCACTCACTCGTCTACTCAGCCACTTGCTCATCCGCTCACTTGGGCCCATACTCGCCCACTCACCGACCCGCTTGCCTGCTCGCCCGCTCACTTGCCTGCTCGCCCATTGACGAATACGTACAACACAGCTGCTTACATACCCACCACCATCGGTATACTCGCCCATCAGCTTGGTTGTCTATAAACTCACCACTTTAAATACACTCGACCAGCACAAAACCAACAGCAACAACATTTGGGGACAATTGCTGTCTACCACCACCACCACTGTCAATAATACATTTAACTGCTCACTCACGGTTACCAACATATGTACCTGTATGCTCAGCCATTACCACCATCATCACTACCTTCACTCACGTGCACACTCTGCCACGGCACACTCACTCACCCACTCATCTCAAGCTGCTGCCGGTGGTGGTGCAGTCCCCTGTGTGGTAACGTAATGCCTCTGCTTCTGCTTTCCTGGCGCTCGTGCCCAGCTGGCTCCCACGGCCAGCATATCCGTTATTGCGTCGATGCGCTCGATCCGCAACCCCGTGCAGACCTGCAACCAGGTCTATACGCTCATCCAGAGCCTCACCTCGCAGATCCGCAAACGCATGGAGGACCCCAAGTCTTCAGGTGTGTGTGTGCAACGTGGGTGCGTGTAGGCATGTGGGTGTGTGTGGGCAAGTGGACGTGTGTGGGCACATGGGGGTGTGTGGGCACGTGGGTGTGTGGGAGCACGTGGGTGTGTGTGTGGGCACGTGGGTGTGTGGGTACATGGGTGTGTGTGGGCACGTGGGTGTCTGTGTGGGTATGTGGGTGTGCCTGGGGCCACGTGGCTATGCGAAGGGGCATGTGAGTGTGTGAGGTAACAGGTGGGTTTGTGTGTGGGCAGATCAATAATAGAAGCCTTGCCCACCTCTCCTGTGGTGCCCTAGGGGGCACTCACGTGGGCATGCGTGCTGTTATCCTGTATTCAAGTGAATGAGTTGTAAGACAGAAGCAACACGTATTTCATCATGCCACGGTGAAAATATAATGAAGCCATGTGCACACCCAAGCACGCGCCCGCACCGTCCTGTCATCATGCCGCCACTCCCCTCCTTGCAGATATCCAGCTCTACCACAGCGAGACGCTGGAGCTTATGCTACGGCGCTGGTGCAAGCTGGAGAGGGATTTCAAGCTGAAGAACGGGCGCTATGACATCAGCAAGATCCCCGACATTTATGACTGCATCAAGTACGACACGCAGCACAACGCCTCGCTGGCACTGGAGGACACCACCGAGCTGCACCTGCTATCTAAGGCACTGGCAGACATCGTCATTCCGCAGGTGTGGCAGCCGTGATTCGCATGCCCACGTGTGCCTACGGGTGCTTGCGCCCGTGCGATGATTTATTTACTCCCCCCCACTTTGCCGTCGCGACTCCGTTGCTGCTGAGCCAGCGTGCGGCGACACGTGACACATGTCGAATGTAAATGGCGCGATAGAAGTATGCCGATGCTAATAATGGCGGCGATGAATCCCGCGTAGAGTGACAAAACGCACCGAATGTGACAGCTCCCGATTAACCTGCACGGACGCGAGGGCACTCCATCCGTCCATTTCTTTCATCGTGTGGGAATAATAATAATAATTGCACATCTAGAGCACTTTTTACCCAAGGATCATAAAGCGCTACACAGAGCTGTGGAGAGAATGGTATGACAACAACAACATCAGGACAGCCGCGTCGATCGCTCCCTCTCCCTCCATCACGACGTTTCGGCTCACACGTTAGAGGCATCCTTAGGCGCTTCAGGATACCTCTAACGTGTGAGGCGAAAAGTCACGAGGTGGAGAAAGGGAGCGATCGACGTGGCTGTCCTGAGACAGCAGCTCTTCGAAGCAATCATCATACATCATTACAGTTTTACTGAAAGTCAAATAATGGCAACAAATTATAGACGGACATAAAATATGCCATAAAAAATAATTCTTCAAAAAACAAGGACCCCTATACCCTCCAGTTGCTTATGTAAGGCTGAGTGGTCCAGGATATCAAAGGCAGCATTCAGGTCCAGGAAGACAAGGAGACGCTGTCGCTGCCGCGTGGCTGTGCCGCTAGGGCATCATGGTGGGACATTGGGGCAACGGCACCGCTATAGATCTGTGAAATACTTCACATTTCAGCAGTGATGAGCTGGAACAAATTCGACTTTCATCCCGTTCTCTCGCCTGTTTAATCAAAATTGAATCGAAACTTTGCGCTGTGCGTGTGCGCTGCTCGGGCCACAGGAGTACGGCCTGAGCCGCGAGGAGAAGCTGGACATCGCATTCAGCTACTGCCAACCGCTCATTTGCAAAATCCGCTCAGACCTGCAGCGCACACAAGATGACGACACCGTGAACAAGTTGCACCCGCTGTACGTACACGCTTGCACGCGCACGCGGACACGTGACCGCGCACGCGCACGTTCATACACACGCACACACAAAAGACAAAGACAAAAATCCCCCGCGTATATCCAAACAGACTGTAGAGTTAAGTGTCGTTACCGAGTACCTATGAAGGGTGGCATGGCACCTGAGGGGGTGGGTGATCATCAGTGCGCCTGGCCCCTTTTGTCTCCCTAGCGGTCATGTTTACACATTGCACTCGGTGCTCATTTGAGGCTGACACGACCTTGGGGGAGCCCATCACCCCCCTTTGTCTAGGGGTAATGGTTACACACTGCACTAGGTGCTAATTTGAGGCTGAGTTGACCTAGGGGAGGCCCATGACCGGTTCAGATAATCGTAACTGGTATTGGCCAGGAACGAGGCTCGAACTAGGGTCACCAGGTTTGTAAGCAAGCCCGTTAAACACTGAGCCACTGCTCCCCACACGTGCACGCATGTAAACACACACACCCGGTGTATACACGCATGCGGGCACGCACACCTACATGCGTGCATACACACACCCGCTGTATGCACGCACACACGCGCATGATATACGCATTCACACACGCACACACCCATTGTACACACACACACTTTGGGATATGAGTTCATATAGATACAAACTAAGTCAGTAATAATCCCTCGTACGTTATAGTCTGTTGGGCACAGTGCTGTTAGTGAGTACCTTTGAAGGCTGGTACAGCACCACATGGCGTGGCCAACACGTCACCTGGCCGTCTTTGTCTCCCAAGTGCTGATATTTTATACACACCACACGAGGTACTCATTTAAGGCCGAGTCGACCTAGGGAAGACGTTAATATTCGTCCACATTGACCACTGTTATAGGCGGTGAATGGGAATCGAACTCGTCTCTAAGCTCACTGATTAAAGGAGCGGCTGAGCGGGGGTCGCTGTGCCGGCCAGCGTGAGGCCTGCGCTCCGGCCACACGCCCATGCCGAGCGCGGTGGTGCGCGCGCCGCGCGCGCATGCGTGCGCTGTGCGCGGCCGCAGGTACTCACGCGGAGTGATGTCGCCGGAGCGACACGTGCGCACGCGCCTCTACTTCACCAGCGAGAGCCACATGCACTCGCTGCTGTCCCTGCTGCGCTACGGGAGGCTGCTCGACGTGAGTGCGCATGCGTGCAGACACGCGTGCAGCTTGCAATGTACGGACACATGCTGCGAGCATGCACACACACACACAACGAGCACATGGGAACACACCCACACAGCGAGCATGCACACACACAGCAGATATACACACACAGCGAGCATGCGCACACACGCAGCGTGTACGCATACACACAGTGAGCGCGCGCACACGGCGAGTATACACACACACAGCGAGCATGCACACGCAGAGCAAATATGCACACACAGTGAGCATACGCACACGTGCACCATGGCACACACAGTGTATACAGACATACACTCAGCGTATACATACAGACACACACATTCACCATACGTGCACACACACAACGTGTACGCACACAAAGATGGCGAGCATGTGTAGTCACAGCATGTACGCACACACATACAGTGAGCACGCACGCACCTAGTGTGCACGGATGCACAGGTCTACGTACCATGCTGCACGCAGAAGCTGTGCGGGTTATTAAAGTGCGTACGTGCGTCTGTGATGCGCGTACGTGCGTCTGTGATGCGTGTACGTGCGGCTGTGATGCGCGTACGTGCGGCGGTGACGCGCATACGTGCGGCTGTGATGTGTGTACGTGCGGCGTTACAGGAGGAGAAGGACGAGCAGTGGATGCGTGCCATGAACTACCTGAGCGAGGTGACGGAGCTGAACTACATGACGCAGATCGTCGTCATGCTCTACGAAGACCCGAACAAGGTGCCCCGCTTACCCGCACGGGTCCATCCGGCAGTGCCAAACACGAGCGTTTGTGGGTACGGCTTGCGTTTGAGTGTATCGCACATGCCGTCTCGGTGGCAGGCGCAGTCCGATGCGGCGCGTGCGCGGGGTTTTGAATGCACGACGTGCCGTGACGCAGGATCCATCCTCCGAAGAGCGCTTCCACGTGGAGCTGCACTTCAGCCCTGGGGTGAAGGGCACCGAGGGGGAGCGCAGCCACCCGGCGGGGTCAGGCTTCAGGCCGGCCTCCCGAGAGGTCAGCGCTTCCCGGACACCACGGACGACACCCTTCCCCCCTCGTCTTATGCGTCTGACTTAACCGCGCGACTCTGCTCCTAAAAAATATGCATTTTCTCATCGTCGTCCCCTTTCCCTGCATCCCTGGCTCCTTCCCCCCCTGCCCCCCGCAGAGCGAAGGAGCCCCCCCAGAACAAGGCCCCCCGCATCAGGACGCGACACCACTTGCTCGTGATGAGGTGGACAATGCCACGGTGTGCCGACCTATGACCTCTGACCCCATATTCATCCATCGTAGGTCGCCCCTCTGTAAGTCAAGGAAGGTCGGTTCCTTGGAAGTAAGTTGCCTCTCACACCTGACTTCTTGCCTCCCGCAGGACACCACCACCACATTTGACTGCAAAGCGGCATACGTAGATCGTTCAGTAACTTTCCGTGCACTACAGCGGGGGGTGGCTGCACGTCGTGATTGACTCGCGTCCATCTCCACTCGTGCATCGCGGACACAAGTACCGCGCTGCGAGCCGCACACCACGCTCTGCAGTGAGCATCTCGGTGTTGCCCTTGAGAGATTATTATTTGGCAGATGCCCTTGTCCAGGGCGACTAACAGCATTACAGAGGTGTAGCGAGCAAAGCAGACCGAGGCGGGAGGAGAAGGCAGCCATACAGTCAGCCAGCGCCAACACCTGCCAGACACTGTGTTCTATATTATGATGTTATCGGCCAATTAATTAATGAGTGTGATTTTTTTTTAGCTGTGGAAGGAAACCGGAGGACATTCACGCAGAACAGGGGGAGAGAACACACAAACTGCACACAGAAAGGTGCCTCAGGCGGGAATCAAACCGCCTCGGGCAGGACATTCTTTATGTGAGGCGCAGGAGTTTCCATTGCGCCACCCAACACTCCTGCCTCTGCCCTTCCTCCATCTTTTCTTGCCCCTCCCTCTGCTTTCCCCGCTGTCTGCCTCTCTCACTGGATCCGTCCGCTCTCCGACCCCTCTGCTTCCCCTTCGCCGTCTGACCTGCGAACCCAGGACGAACCTCCGCACGGTGGCTTGAGCCCGGAGTTGGGCTGCGCGTGGGCGCCGCCCCTACGGTTCCGCAGCACGTCGGCCGAGTACCCCGCCCCCGGCTCCCCAAAATCCCTCTCCTCCATTCTCACCTCCTGGCAGCAGGTGTCTGCATTGTCTCCCGCTTCTCTGCTCTTCTCTGTCCGCCCACCTCTCGCTCGCTCGTGCGATTCCCACCGCCATTGAGGTCGTCCTAGAGAAGTTCGACTGCCCCCACCCCCTCCTCCCGCCGCGCGTCGTGTCCTGGCGCGGTTCGTGGTGGGGCGGCAGGCGCTGGTGGGGCGGTAGCGCGTGGCAGTTGAAGCGGCCGCACAGCGCGCGCGTCGTGCGGTGAGAGGCGGTGGGTGGCCTGTCGCCTGCGCGTGTTTGCCGCCTGCATGGCTGACGTTCACTAACCCGCGGTGCGCCGGGGGGTGCTGGCAGCGAACGCGTTGTTGTGGGTTATGGCTAACGGGAGGTCTGTGACGTAACGCTCGTGCGTTGATGTTTGCAGTGGCACGTCCAGTTTGTTGCTGTTCCCACTGGCACGGCTGCTGTTGCTGTGAGGAGATAACCTTGGTATTAACGGTGGCATTGTCACTGGAAACCAGCTCACCCAGTGGGAGTCTGCACGCGCGTGCGTGCATGAGTTGTGTCTGTGAAATCTGTTGTCGCCGATAGCTGGAGTTGTCAAATCTACCACCAAATCCCAATCTCCTTCCATCCCCCGCATTGCTCCACCTCCCTCCCCCACCTACCTCTGCCACCCCCCCACCCCATAGCGTATCACGTGAAGCATGTGCTAACGAGCAGTGCTTCTGGTTCTCTGTCCCTCCGCAGGTCTTATCAGAAACGTCTGCGTTTCCGGGTGGCGCGCGGCGGCTCACCGTGGCCACCCACGTGGGCAACGTCAAGCATGGCCAAGAGCCCAAGCACAGCGGCCTGGGTACGTGCCAGGGCGTCGTGGCAGAGGCTTGAGAAGCGCCACCGCGTAGCGACAGCGCCTGGTGGCGCGCGGGGAAATCGTTTTGTTGGCGGGAGGGTGGGTAGCTGGGGGTGAGACGAGAGCAGTGACCACCAGAGCTAGCGCGGCGCGGACGGCGTCCACACGCTGGCGACAGCCGCGGGCTGTCGCCACCGACGTAGCCTCAGGTTAGACTAACGTCGCGTGAGCAGTAACGTGCATGCGTTACTCGTGTGTAACCTCTGCGTTTGCGCATCGGTCACGGAGATGATTAACTCGAGACGTTGTCAAGTCCTGAGCCCAGGCGTGCCATAACCCGGCGTCACCGCCAAACGATCACGGCCGTCACGGCAACCGTTCGAACACCATCGAAATGACCGTGTCGGAGTAGCCGGCGGGCGCAGCCGATGTACTGTGATCACCGTTGATCTGTCCGGCCTGGTCTGGTGAAGGCCTCTTGGCTGTCAGGCAGGAGAAGTATTTCTTTGCTCTTAATGGGGTCATGTGGTTCGCGCTGACCCAGGGCTTGACGCGAGTGACACGGCCGCCCTGTGCTCCACTGCCTTGTGCCACCGTCTCCCCGGGTGCCGAAGTAACAACGTCCTGTCCCCATCCTGTTAAGGCAGAGCACCCCCCTCATCCCACATCTAAAACCTTTCTCAGCCGCCCATCCCCCACTCACATTTTCTAATCAAACTCCCTCCCCCGCCCCTCCTTTACCCACTTAACCCCCGACCTCCCACTCACAACCTCTCTTCTGTAACCCCGCGAAAATCCTTCCGACCGCCCTCGCGGGCCGTCGCCAACCGCTTGCCCCTGGGCCTCTCGCCCCTCCGCTGCCCCGTGTCCCGCCCACCGCCCTCCCCCCCCATCCCACCCGCACGACCACGCGCCGCACCCCCGCGCCACCCCGTGTGTGCCACCGCCAGGGTCGCAGTGCGCTGGTCTGTTCAGCACCGCAGTGCTGGGGGGCTCGTCCAGTGCCCCCAACCTGCAGGATTACGCGCGAGCCAGTCGCAAAAAACTGGGGACCGCCACCCTGCATTACGATGGTACGCGCACGCGCCCGCACACCGCGCCCGCCACACAATATCCGCGCGCACGCACGCCGCGCCCGCCGCGCAGGGCCCGTGCGCATGCACGATGGTACGAGGCCACCGTGCGGGGCACGCACGTCGTGCTGAACCGGGCCATCTGTGATAGAGCAGAGCAGAGGCAGAGATACCCCGTGTAGTCATACTGCTGGTGCGAGTACTGTGAGCACCTTTGAAGGCCGATACGGCACAAGGGTGGGTGGTGTGGCGAGCACCACAGCCACCCGCCTTTGCCTCCCCAGTCCTGATGTTTAGACATCACACCCGGTACTCTATGAGTCGACCCAGTCTGTGATTAGAGCGAGAATTGAGTCGCTGGCTTCGGAGCATTTCCTGCACACCAAGCGCGCGCACCTCCATTCGACGCAGGACACGGGCACTATGGCGTTCCTCGTGCAGGAGACTCCTAGGATTCACACGTAGGTGAGCTCGTGGTTGGACCCGGAGGCATGCGCGCGGGACCGTCGTGATGACGGTAGCCCGTGCCGCTCTGGTCCGTCGCCCGGGTAGTTGCGGGAGGGCATGCGTGCCACCCTTGTTAAATCTGTGGCTCGCAGCCAAACAGTGGGATAGGATTAAGCGGCGTGAGCCGGCGTGGGACCACGTGCATAGATGTGTTACCCCGTAGATGGAGGCAGGTGCACACCTAGTGGTGATCGCGGCGCGGGTTGCCCCGTTCGCGTGGCACGTGGCACGGTAACCTTCCACTCCTCGCCTGCCCACTGACGGGGCTGCACGCGCTGCCAATATCGGCGAGCCTGGAGAAGCTTCGCGCACGTGTCGGTGTGCGCACGAGGCGCGTGCGGTGCGCGCATGCAGCGGGCACGGCGCGTGTAGCGGGCACGGCGCATGTAGCGAACACGGCGCGTGTGTGGTGGGTGTGGTGAGCGTGGCGGAGCGTGGCGGAGCGTGGCATGTCGGGTGCTGTGTTGGACCTACGTGAGCTGCGGCCAAGCAAAGTCTAAATTCCCTGTCACACATCATAGCTTTGTCGCATTATCCTGCAGCTCTGATTTAATAACTAACACCTAACACACGCGTGTGTATTCTGTAGACATTTACGCGTTAAAAAGAAGAATACAAAAGAGATATCTAAAGGAGGGTTTGATTTCTTTTTTGTCTGAAATGTAAAACAGGGGAGTGCAGCGGTGGTTGTGGGAGGTTGCCTCACTGATGTGATATTTATTTCACACCTCTGGGTTTTATTTCCTCACTTTTTGCACACAGAGTTGACAACTGATCAAAAACATCAGGTTTGGCCGCCACGACCTGGGCACCACAGAGGGGGACTGGGTGTTAATGCCGATGTGTTCTGTACATTTGCACACATACACAGCTTGTGCTCCTGCATATGCTTACTCGCATGTGGAACTGAAGCTGCTGCTGATGTTGCTACAGATGCTGTTGCTGCTGCTGCTGCTACAGCTGTTGCAGCTACAGCTGCTGCTACAGATGCTGTTCCAGCTGTTATTGCTGCTACTACTGCTGCAGGATTTTATTGGCAGCTTTTTCTGACCTGGTGTGTAGTGTGATGTGTGGTGCGCTACGTGTGGGGGGTATGCTATGCACCACACTGTTTGGTGTGGTGTTTGCGTGTGACGTGGTATGCTGTGTGTAGCGCGTGGCGTGTGGTGAGTTGCGAACGGTGCGTGTGGCGCGGTATGGTGTGTTTGATGCAGTGTGACGTGTGAGGAGTGATGTGGTGGGTTGCATGCGGTGCAAAGTGACGCGTGGGGAGTGACGTGTGGGGAGTGGTGTGTGGGGAGTTACGTGTGAGGAGTGACGTGTGGGGAGTGACGTGTGGGGAGTTACGTGTGAGGAGTGACGTGTGGGGAGTGACGCGTGGGCAGTGACGCGTGGGGAGTGGTGTGGTGCGGTGCGGAGTGACGCGTGGGGAGTGACGTGTGAGGAGTGGTGTGGCGTGGTGGGGAGTGACGACGTGTAGGGAGTGGTGTGGTGCGGTGTGCAGTCACGCGTGAGGAGTGGTGCTGTGCGGAGTGATGCGTGGGGAGTGACGTGTGCGGAGTGACGCGTGGGGAGTGGTGTGGTGCGGTGCGGAGTGACGCGTGGGGAGTGATGTGTGGGGAGTGGTGTGGTGCGGTGTGGAGTGACGCGTGCGGAGTGATGTGTAGGGAGTGGTGCGGAGTGACGTGTAGGGAGTGGTGCGGTGCAATGCGGAGTGACGCGTGGGGAGTGACGCGTGCCGAGTGACGTGTGGGGAATGGTGCGGTGCGGAGTGACGCGTGGGGAGTGACGTGTGGGGAGTGGTGTGGTGCGTTGCATGTGGTACGGTGCCACGTACGGTGCTCTCTGTGCTGCGGGATGCCCTGCTTAGCTGGCTGTGTCCCTCGGAGAAGCAGCGCGGTTGCACGGCTCACACGGGGCGGACGGCTAGCGGCGCGGCCCGGGCCACCGTTCTCGCTGCCGCGTCGGTGTGCAGCGTTGTGGGTGGCGTTGGCGAGGATGTTGAGTTGGCATTTTCTCTCTTCCTCAGAGGCTTTGCTCAGCTCTCCTATAAAGCGGTTTTCTATCTCGTATGCCTGCTGCCCGACCAATGGTACGTCTCGCTTGACTTTTTTGCCTTGACCAGCTGAGTCAAAGACTAACCCCAGCCCTGCCAGATCGACAGCCTTGGTGTCCTCGCGGGTGAGACTATGGCCTGGCCGTGCGGTCTCGGTTTGCCTGAATCAATCGAGAGACTCGGCAGGGGGAGATGGGGGTGGAGGGGGTCGGGGTAGAGGCACAGTGCCTCCACAGCAAGCCCTGAATTTCGAAGTAATGGACCAGGGAACGCGAGAAAATTACATCCTTCGCACGAAGTGGAAATTTCCGTGCAGAAATATTGATGGCGGTGGGTAGGGAACGTCGAGAGTCCCGGGTGGGATCTGGTAGGGCTGTGACCGGTGCAACGGGGCGGGGTGCGCCCCACCACGGCAACTAATTAACGTGCCATGCCGTAACGATTAACGAGGGCTGTCGCTCACCGCGCGCAACCGCACTGCTCCCCCCGCGCTTGACCTCACGCAGTCATGACCCCAACGCCTGCGACCGCCACAACCGCCACCACCACCAGCAGCGACGCGCAGCCTTACAAACACAACCCTGACGTCGTAACCTCACGCAGCCCCCTGCTCGCGGCACGAACTAAACCGCACTTTTGGATGCACACACACACGGTGGTGCGTGAGCCCGCCCTGGCGCATTGCCGTCAGCTGACTTGAGCAGCCCGGTCAAGGTAAGGGGCACTGTTGTTTTGCCTGGTGGCCTGAAGTCAGGGTCACCGAGCTCCTTACCTTGGGTCCGGGCTCACGGTGAACACCGATGCCACGCGTTCCCCCGATGGTGTGGACAGAAGTTGTGGGTGTGCCGTGGACTGGGCATCGTGACGCGTGTCTTCCTGTCTTAAGGGTGGAGGCTTTGTCCGCATTGGTGAAGGCTGCCAGAGTGTGTGTGTGTGTGTGATGGTGTGCTGGTGGGTGGGTGGGTGTGCTGGTGTGTGGCTGTGTGTACATCTCGCCTGGCATAGTGAATATGGCCTGGTACAGGTGCCATAGTGACGTCACTGCCACGAAGTGGCGAATGGCCGTTATGTGTGTGCTTGTGTCTGGTTAGGGAGCGGTGGCTAAGCTGTTAATGCACTGTGCTGCAAACTCAGCGACCCGAGTTCGAATCCCGCTCAAAGCCAAGACCGGTGCCGACTTTATCAACCTGTTCCTGGGCCTCCCCTAGGTCGACTCGGCCTCAAATGAGTACCGAGTGTAGTGTGTAAATATTGCCACTCAGGAGACAAAGGCGGCTGGGCTTAGTGTTTGTTGGTCACCCACCTCCTCGTGCTTCATTGGTGCTTGGTAATGGCACTACTCTCAGTTGTGGCTACTCTGGGGTTCTTTTCTGCTGTCTGTACCTTATGGGTGGGTATGTCTGTGAGTCTCTGCTCGTTTCCATGCCGACCCTAATTTGCCACTCTGACATCTGCTGCCATCCCCAGACATGTGGCTGAGGCCGAGGCTTCAGGGCTTCAGATCTCGGGTCACACAGCTTTAATAATTGCCGGTGGGCATGGAGGGGTGGGGGGGGGGGGCTTGTATGCTACATGGTGCGCAATTTTGGGTGAAGGGTTGGAGGCACAGCACGGGAGGGAAGGGAGAGGATGGAACTCGACTCTAGCCCATGAGAGAGGTGGGCGAGGAAGGGAGAGAGCGAGGTGCTGCGTGGAGGCCGTGATGTTGTTGTCATATCCCCAGGAGGGAGTGGGGGGGAACACGTGATTGATAGGCACCAATTAAAGAAAGTCCCAGAGCCGCTGGCTGTGAGCGCCCATCAAAGCCAGGTCTATTTTCCTTCGCTTGTCTCGTGCCACTCGTTAACCTCCCCACACTGTTGGCAACAAAACCTGCACCTGTCGCCCTTCACCTGCTTATTTTGTGATCTCTAAACACGCCCTGTCCTCCCAGGCGTCATACTGCTCTGTGCTGTCACCCGTGGCTGTCACCCGTGCTCTCTCCCATGCTGTCACTCAGGCTGCCTCCCGTTTGCCGCCGTGCGGCGCCACGTGTATGTGTAGCGGTGTTTCAAACACGGCTTCATGGGGACTGCCCTCCGTGCGCCTGCCAGATGGAGTCTCGTCTCCAGGTTCACCGGAGGGAGGGGGTCACCACGTGACCTCCACTTTCAGGGGTCACAGCGTGACCCCTGCCCTATCGGACGCCCCCCGTGTTGTTGCACGCTTCCCGTTGTTGCCATCCTGCGGCCGAGGCCATAGAGACGGACGCGCTGATGCACGGCCGCGCGAGCCCCGGTCCCGCACGACAGTCTCTATGGCCCGGGGGCCTCCCTTCCCTAACACCGTCGCTTCCTGTGGGGCAGTTACCACTTCCCTTTCACTTGGTCCGTCCAGCCCTCACCACCTGCCCTAACGTTTCCCCATTCCTGGCATTCCCTCCCTCCCCGCTCCTCCTGGCCCCACCCCCGCGGCCCAACAGACATCCCCCAGGAGCTGCTGTTCCTGCTGTCCCAGGGCAGCGGCTCAGCCGACAGCTCGCTGCTGCAGCACCTGTGCCACTGCTCCGAGCACCAGAAGCTGCTCAAGCGCTGGTCCATCTCCAACCTGGACCTGCTCGCCTGCCTCTACGGGGGTACGCGCGGGCGGCACGGCGCTCCTCGCTTGCCGCCGAGCCCCCCCGCCCGCCCCCCCCTCCACCCCCCTCCTGTCCATTTTCCCATCGTCCCTCCCGCAACCCCTTGCCATCTATTACCATTTACCTCCACCACAGGGCATGGGTTAGATGCTTGGCATGGAACGGATGTCGGGAGGGGCTTTGTGGCGTTGAACGACAGCCTTGCGACAAGATCGAGCGCGCTCCGCCGCAGCGTCAGCCCGGTGCCATTTACGCCGTCGCCGAGCTTAATTGACGCGGGGCGTTAATTGGCTTCATTAGAGGCGACCTCGCCGAGGGAGGCCCCGCATCCCTGTCTCATCGACGGTGACACGGTGCTCCCACCGCCCGCCCCATCTCCTCTCCCGCCTGTTCCCCCCCCTCCTCCTCTCCCTACGCTCCGATCCCCGCATGGCTGACTTGCCCACTGCCCGGGGCTCTTCTATTAACCACCTCTCCCCGGGAATGGCCGTCTGCTCTTATGGCTGTCGCCACTATGGCTGTCGCTCGCTGTGCGTGACGGTGCGATCTGTCATCTCGCTGAGACAGAGTGGAAAACCCTTGTTTCATCACGGCGCATTTCATGCCCATTATTGCTGCTCGTTGCTGTATCAGATGCATCCTGCTGTGTCAAGTACGCTCTGGCTGTGGCAGAAGCACACTCTGGATGCTGTCTGATGTACCTTGGCCCTATTGGATACGCCGTAACCATGCACTCCGCATGGCCAGAAAGGCCCCATTTCCCCACCAAATCCTGGTGGGCTTCTCAAATTTCTACGAAAACTGACGTTTAATTGTTCAGGAGAAAAAAAATAATAACATAGCCAATGTAAATGGTATGCTAAACCAAGCTCAAATTAGGACACTTCAGACACTTTAATATTTCCCTTTATAATCCAGAGTGGAAAAAGCTAAATAGAAAAATCAATTGACGTGCATAATTTATATGATGGCACAGACACGACTCCTGCCGGTGCCTGGAGACGTTTCTGCCAAGTTTACACTTCTTTATTTTTCTGATAACCTTTGCCAATTTTTGGCTGGGAATCTACGAAAAAGCAATTTCCACTATCGCATGAGTGTGGATGCACGTGACCTCGGCCTCTAGGTCACGTTCCATCCCACTGGCAATGTGGGCCGAATGGACAGAGCGGTGCAATGTGGCCTCCCCGCTGGATGAGCAGCTGAAAGTGAACGCGATTCCCGTTTCTATTTTGCGGTCGGTGGGGAGGTGGGCCCCCCCTCCCTCCTGGGCTCCACCACAGTGGCCCCCACGCGTCCTCACACCCAGGCCACCAGGCCGCGGCTCTCACACGCAGGAAGAGGCGGCGGTGGCCACTGCGGGCCCGCAGGATGCGAGCTGCAGCGGTCGAGTCTCGGTCGCCTCGTGTCTACGCTCGGGTGTTTTAGCCTGATGCGGTCATGTAGATTCAACTTGAAACATCGTGTGCGTGCGTGTGCACCAGTGTTTTGGAGGTTGCCCGCCGTGCACATGACCTGCTTTGTGTATAGCGTTGCTGACATCCACCTGCCTTTAGACGCTGTATAAAACACTAACTCTGTATTGTCTTCTGAGACTTTCATGGGGCGAGGCGCTTTGCGCCATGGTGGCTGTTTGGTGGTTTTGGAGCTGTGGGTCTTTCCCCCCTGGATTAATTATAGCCATGAGAGGGCTGAGCTCTCTGGTTCTGGGGATCAGCTGTCGTGGTGGTGGTGGTGTGAGAATGGTAATGGCAGTGGTGGAGAGGGCGGCAGTGGTGGACAGGGCGGCTGCGGTGAGGTTGGCTCTATGGCATGTGAAGGCATAGGTTTGTGGCCCGCTCGACCGATCCCCCCCCACCCCACCCTTCGGTCTGAGTTGTCCGCAAGCTGCTGGGCGCTGTGCCGCCTGGCCCCACCGTCTCTTGGCCCTGTGGCCACATGTGGGCCCCCAAAGGCAGGCAGTGTGGCTGAGCCTCTTGATCACACGCAAGTGCGAGTGCGCATTCGTTCAACGCTGCACGCGGCCGCGTGCAGAGCGTTCGATTGGCTCTGAGAGGTGCCGCACGCGCGCGCGTGTGTGTGTGAAGGGCCCTTGTCTCTGTGCGTCTGGGCTCGAGTCCTAATCCGTGGAGCGCCCGGGAGCTGAGTGAAATGCACGGAGTGTCCGTGTGTGTGACGAGCGTCGTGTGTGTTGAGGGTGGGGTTCTTGTGTACGTCCTCGCTGAGAGCGTGGACGTGCCGAGTTCCGCGAGAGTGCCTGTAAGGGGGTCGGGGCGCGGTGGAGGAGAGGACCCGCTTGTGCGGCGCGAATAAAAATAAGAGGCGAAGGCAGCAATACGGTCACTCTGTAATTCTAAAGCACCAACGACCGGAAAAAACCGCGTACACAAACGGTACACGGACGAGTGGTACGCGGACGAGTGGTACGCGGACGAGTGGTACGCGGACGAGTGGTACGCGGGCCAAACGATCGAACGAATCTGCCGCTGACTGGAAGAGGGCGGCTTATATAGCTGCCGAGTCTGCCCCTGATTGGGAGACCGTGCACAGGTGAGTGGCCAATTAAGCACCTGTGCGCGGGTAAGTGAATAATTGAACAGGTGTCCCAATCAGGAGCGGACAGGACCGCCATACAGTTCTAATAGTGCCGAGTTCCGCTAGAGTGCAGAGTTCCGCGAGAGTGCCGAGTGCCGCGCGTGTGCCGAGTGCCGCGTGCAGGCTTCGAGGGCTACTCCATGGTGCCGTCGATCTGCCCACTCGAGACGCTGCACAACTCGCTCTCCCTCAAGCAGATGGATGCGTTCCTCGCCACTGTCACGCACCTGAGTTGCGCCGCTGCCGGTGAGCGCGCGTGTGCGGTCACCGCACTCCCCGGTCACCCCGCTCACCTGACCACCCTCCTGTCCACTCACCCGTGCACTCACCCATGCACTCACCTGTCCGTCTGCTCTTTCATGCACTGCTCCATATGCCACCCGTGTCCCTCACTGCAGACTCGGCTATTAAACGGTTCACCTGCCCAGTCACTCATTTACATTCTCTGCCAATGATGGGCTCACGTTGCATGGATGCTCAATCACAAGTCCATCTACTGACCCGTGCTAACCTTCTGGGCCACTCACGGCGTCACTGGTTCGTTCGTCTACATACATGTCTACTCACCTGTCTGCTCGCCTGTCTACTCGCCTGTCTACTCACCCAGCTGTCCGCTCGTCCGTCGAGCCGTATGTGTGCAGGCGGCCGCGGCCACCCGTGCCATTGCCAGGGGGAGTCGACGGGGGTTCGGCGCTCCCCGCCATCCTCCCTGCCGCTGCCGTGCAGTGACAAGCCACCCTGGTGTAGGCGCGCGCACACACGTGCTCACGCCCGCCCACGCACATCCCCGCACGCCGCCCCCCCCGTCTCCCCGCACGCACGCGCTCACAATCCCGCTCATACACATCCCCGCCGCCGCTGTTCCCCGTCTCTCCGCTAACTGAGCAGCGCGCTAAAGCGCCACGACCGTGTGTGCGCCGACGCGCTTCGCCCTCATCAACCTGCCCGCAGGAGCAGCTCGCATGAAAATCGAGAAAACTTAGTGCCGGTCAATCGGTTGCACGCGCACACGCGTTCACAAGCGCGTGGGGGGAGTGCAAAGCCCCACGGGCAAACTTCGACCGAGCTTGTGACCGAAGTTCCACGTTCCTATGGCAAGAACCATTAGTCCCTCCCCCCCCTTCGCTGGGGGTCGCGATGTTCTGCGAGCGTTACCACGCCTCGACGCCGACCTCGACTCTAACCTGGACTCTGACCTCGTGCGACCCTTGCAGGCAGCAGCGGGCCCTCGAGCGCGGTGTCGAGTGCGGGGCCTTCGTCCCCCATGGCCTCAGAGCCCTCGCTGCAGTTCGGGGCCTCGCTTACATCGCAGAGCTCCGACGACAAAACCGTGGACCCGAGGCACAGCTCCGAGCTGGGGCTCGTGGTCCCAGGGCAGGGCTTTCAGGTGGAGGCCTTGGGGTCGAGACACACCTCCGACGGGGGGCTCACAGACAGCCCTTCATTCGACTCGCCGGAGGAGCGCAGTTTGTCTCAGTCCGGCAGCACGGCCAGTACGGACCCCGGCGAGTAGCCCCCGCCAGACGTTAGCGGTGCCGCTGCTGCCACCTGCAGCATTGCCTTTGCTGCCAGTGTGGTGTTTCTGTCTTTTGACTGCGGGGTGCCCCGTGCTATGTGCAGGATGCTTGCCACGCTAGCCGGGCGCGTATTCATCGCCGCCCGAGGAATGATTCTCGCGCCGCAGGCATTGCCGTACAATGAAGAAACTCTTGTCGACTGAGAAGCACCGACGCACGCGCATGCGCACGTGGTGACGGCCACGCATGCGCGAGCCGTGCAGAGTAGTCACAAGAGAGTCCCACACGTGCACTTTAAGGCCATGTTAAGTGTCGAAGGCTCACCGACATGAGGTCACAGGACAGACCGAGGTGCTGTGGGTTAACTGAGATCGCTGGCAGATGTGAATACCGTCGCCTATACTCAAGCCCAATCATACCAGCGTACAAACGTGCAGATTCACCATCGCGTACATGGCGACACGCGTGCGCGGAAGGTGTCATATACACGATCACACACATTCGCTTGTCCTCACGGACACAGACACGCACGTTCGGACACTTAATGCACAAAGCTCCCTCGTGTATCGTTACGGGGCTATTGGGGCACGCCCTGCTAGTGAGCACTGATTAAGGCCCAAACGGCACACGATTGTGGTGGTTGCAGTGTGCACCACGCCCGGTCGCCTTCTTCTCTGTTTTAATCAAGTCTACACGCCGCAACACACTCGTTTAAGTCCAAGTCGACCTCGCGGAGACCCGGGGCCAGTTCAGGTATCCGCTGACACCGACAGCGTTCCGTTCGTGGACCTCGTCTGGCTAGCGGCACGCTCCCCACTGCGCCGCCACTCGCCACGCTGTCACGCGGGAGGAGTGGACGCGGTCGGCGCCGCTCGCCGGTAATCGCAGCGCCCTGCACGGTGCTGCAGCGACGCACGGGGTTGCAGCGACGTGTGCATTTTGCGGGGGTCCAGGCTCCAGGGAGTTGGCGTCGTCCTCCCAATTGCGAGCGTTTTGTCGCAGCAACCTCGAGCTCAAGGGCGGGCGGGTTTGACTCCAGATCGGGTTTCGCCGGCGGTGGCGTTTGCGATGTTTTCGCCGGTTTTTAAGTTTTAAGTGTTCCGATTGTTCTACCCCCCCNNACGTGAACCGCCGTGAGCCCGCATGCGTGCGCGTCCTGATTAATGAGTGGCGGGGAGCCGGTGGCATCGAGGCGGGGGCCTGGCGTGGCGCGCGCGCGCGCTCAGCAAGACGAAGCGCCGCTCGCGTTATTTCCCAAAGCGTGAATTACGCAGCGTCGCGAGAGAGGCGGCTTAGTTAAACATCTTGTTCAGGAGGGTTTCTCATTCACCAAACATAATTATCCCGCCATCATGACAAACGGTCTCGTATCATGTATACATTCAATCTCATAATATTCCGTGTGTTTACCTAGGAGAGTCATCAGCTACCAGCTTCTATCCCCTAGTAGAGAGGTGATGAAGGATTCCCCGTGCCACCCCCCCCCCCCACCTTTCACGGTCACGATCCCATCTCGCAGCTGAACGTTCGTCGACATCCTCGCTCCATCTCTGCGGCCGTCGTGGCTTCTGCCATCGCCGCTCCATCCGCCGTCTTTACGTCCGGCCACGAGGCATCCAGCCAAGGTCCCCTTTCATTCAAAGCCAACGACGTTTCTCTTGACATCACCAGGTCCAAACATTCATTTCTCTCCGTGATGCTTTGTGCACTTTTCAGCTTTTGTTCCGCCCTTACTGCCGATGTCTGAGTGTCGGATCTGTTGGCCCAAGTGTCGCTAGCTGCTACTCGGCCAAACGCCTGTTTCCACGAGCACTGCAAGTCGACTCATATTTACATCTCTACGCTCACATTCGGATTCCAATCCTCCAGTAATTGGCCCGGGTGCACTTACATCAAGTGACATCCAGCTGCATCTGTTGGCCAATTAAAATAGAGAAAACTAAATCGGGAATCTCAGGCGAAGATGATTATTCCGTCACCAAAAACGGGTCGATGCAAACGGCACATTGGAAGTTGATTTGTAATTCGCGAGCAGCAGTAGCCGTTTGACATGGAGCCGTGGTGCAGGCAGGAGAGACAGGATCGTAAATCCAGCAGAGCGATTCTATGCAGATCTTTATAGAAAAAAAAATCAGTGCATGTACTGCGGGAAACAAATCATTATTTCAGGTAAGGAGCACCTTTGAAATGTCAGACCAAGATGTAACTCCTGCCTTGCCTGTTACATTATGACAACGGAGAAGTGGTGGAGCCTATGAACGGTTATAATTATCACGATGCCTGTTTGCCCCAAGAGGACCCTCTGAGCCTCACACTCTCCTTGCAGGAGGGTTCTGTCGGGTTTTTTTTGCCGTAGGGAGGTGGCAATGGTGCTTCCGCGTGTGATCCATATTGAGCAATCTGCAGATTCATTTTTCAACATTGGGGTTTTGATCAATCCCAGTGTCCGTTCTTATTCAGTAATCGCAACTTTCGTATTCTATTTAGCGGCCCGATTTACTTAACCATTACCCAGATCTGAGACACCTCCTTCGTCGTGAAATTATTTTAAAAAGAGGAGACAATCTATTTAAATAATTTCAGAGCACATAATGGCCCATTTAAAATTGTTGATGAGGAACACGAGGAACCAAGCAATGAGGGCGGCCACACCACGTGAGCCGACTGGATTTATACAAGGCGTTTCTTCAATTGACCACATTACATTCTTGACTATCAATCACATCTCAGGGAAAAAGGCTCGGATTTACAGGGACCTGTTATGTCTGGCCTCTGTAGATTACGAAAAAAATCATCTGATTCAATAGAAACTGATGCAGCCGTTCAAGAAGCCGCCTTGCAAATCAAAGCCCTTTGAAAAAAAAAGGAATGAAGTAGAAATGAAAACCATCTATAATAATGAGAGGGCAACGCTGCAGCTGCACAAAGGTAATAATGACCACAAATCAGGAGTCGCACAAGCGGATATGTTCGAACGAGACCGTAGTGCGCGGCAGTGACGTCAGAGGTCTGAGCGTTGATGCCCAGCCAGGTTCAAGCGCAGCTCTGTCTGCATCGGAGTACGTGGTTGCGCATCAGTGGAAAGGTCACTGTTACAAGGGCTCGGGTAGATAGATGGCGATGGGAGTGAATTCCAGTGATTGAGTGAGGAATGAAGCAGAAAGAGAAGAAGTGTTGTGTCCTGCGGTGTGGCGAGTGAATGACTGAGTGAGTGACTAGGTGGGCGAGTGTGGTGAGTGGATTGCTGGATGAGGTGAGTGTGATGTGACCTGCGGTGTGGTGAGTGGATAGGTAAGTGTGGTGTTGTGATCTGCGGTGTGGTGAGTGGATGGGCGAGTGTGGTGTTGTGACCTGCGGTGTGGTGAATGCATGGGTGAGTGTGGTGTTGTGATCTGCGGTGTGGTGAATGCATGGGTGAGTGTGGGGTTGTGACCTGCGGTGTGGTGAATGCATGGGTGAGTGTGGTGTTGTGACCTGTGGTGTGGTGAGTGTATGGGTGAGTGGTTTTGTAACTTGCTGGGTTGATGGCCGGGTGAGTGTGGTGTTGTGACCTGCAGTGTGGTGAGTGGATGAGTGGGTGGTATTGTGAGTAGATAGCTGAGTGAGTGAGTAGGTGGGTGAGTGGTATTGTGACCTGCTGGGTTGATGGCTGTGTGATAGTGGCTTTGTGACCTGAAAAAGTGGTTAAGCACCGTGTGATGGATGGCGCGAATCGGTGTCTGGTGGAGCTCGTCCTCAACATGGGTGGAGGAAGCAACGCGTGACGCTCATGGGGAACAGCAATCGTGGTAATAGCGATGTAAGTGTCATAAGGGATCCGACTGACCGCTGATGAGTGAGGGAGTGAATCTTTGCAGTGCTGCATCATGAATCAACGCCCAAACATCGTACCCACTGGCTGTGACATTCCTCCTCTAAGATACTGGTGGAACCATCAACCGTATTATCAGAACACCAACAAGCCGATGCTACACCAAATCCCTTTCACAAATGGGGGGAAAGACAGACAATTCACAGCAGTGCGATCGGGGCCACGCAACACAAACCGTGGATATCACATTACAAGGGTAATCATAATAATTGTATTTATAGAGCGCTTTTCACCCGAGGGTCACAAAGCGCTGCACCGCGGCTTGCGCTCCTACAGTGAAAGACGCACAGCGAATTTACCCGAACTCGCTCGCGAACGACGACGCCTCGACACTGGCATCGGGCTCCCGAGCGCATTGCTGCCGCTACTCTGCCGCTGCTGCAAGCATTGTGCACGGGCGTCGCGACGTGCGTCACGTGCCTGCGAGCCACTGCTGGCTGACCCACGGTCACCTGCAGGGTGCGGCTTTCTCGGCTCGGGGTCCGGGTCACTCCTCTGCTCCTCGCTCGGCTTCCCTCGAGGGAGATTAAACCCAAAACATTACCCTTGCGCCCCCCCCCCACACACTCCGCGTACCGCTCCGTAATTTGTTTTTGTGGGGGTCGCGACCCCGCCAGGAACTCGAGACCCCCTCCCCCTCCGGACGCGATCACCCTCCGCCCCCTGGGATGGGGGGGTCTGCAGCTGAAGCGTCTGACGGGAGAAGACCCTCGGTTTATTTCCCACGTGAGGGTGGGGGTCTCGACCTCAGTCAACCGTCACCAAAACCCCTGCTCGCCTGGTTCAACTCCCGGTCCAATAAATTGCCGAGGTCTTTTAACGTGGCTTCACCCACCACCCCCTAGGTCGACTAGGCCTAGAATAGAAGGATTATTGTTAAACGGCGGTGGGGTCGTGGTTGCGGGTGCAGCGCTTATGTGCAGATTTGTGCAATGCGACAATCTGAATCGTGTAGCCAGGAAGTCTTCAGAGTCTCATGTGACTCAGGAAGGTCCTGCCATTTGGGGTGTTTGGCTAATTTTTACTTAGTCAAACTACAACTGCCAGGGCGGTCTCTAATATTCCCATTCATTTTGAAAAATTGCCGTTTCACTTACCGGACTTTATTTTTAATCAGAGGCGATTTCTTTCTTTAGATGAGAATCCTCTAACGTCACCATTCTCAATCAGAGAATGGCGAGCGCCACCTAGTGGTCCGTGGATACCATAGCCAAGGAGGCCATGTGGGCTTTGAGGAGTAGAAGGTTGAGAACCCCTGCTCTAACCTCATAATCAGCCAGCTGGGATCTAGTTGCTCTGGCCTCCTGGGTGTGAAGAAGGATCAATGTGCTCAAGCCGCCTCCACCGCGTGTTATGTTGACAGATATAGGAGGGGGGCTTAATATCGTATCTAGTTGTGGAAAAATGATAAGTAATAATAGGTGCTCCCAAACAGTATCTCCCCCAGGTATTTACAGAGACTGCGAGCGGGGTGTATGTGTGATGTGTGGGGTGTGCGTGGATGTGTGTGTAGTATGACCTGCAGGCAAAATCACCCCCTCCTGATGCCTATCGGTAACGCTGTGGTGGCTGTGATCACAGCATCTACAGCGGCCAATAGGGCTCTCGACTGGTGCGGGCGCCTGA
>JAZEWT010000016.1:12091061-12104110 GCA_036362905.1 Mordacia mordax
GGGGGGGGTTACCAGCCCCCCGCCCACCCGTCCAGAGCCCCCTTGTCTGCTGTGAAAGCTCTGAGAGCAACCACCACAGCGTTGCCGACTAGCACCACGAGGAGGAGGGGGGTTGTTTCACCAACCTACCCACCACGCTCCGGGGAACGAGAGACAAAGGCAGCCGCGCCACACGTTGGTGATGCATTAATGAGGCCACGCAGCCCTCCTCCCCCAACTTTCTCCCTCCCCCATCCTCCCCGCTTTCTTTATCTCTTCCCCATCTACATTCTCCCTCTCCCCTCTCCTTCACGCAATCTCCATCCCCCCCACTCTCTACCATCCGCCCCTCCCACTTTTTTATATTTCAATTTTTTTTATTATGAACAGAACATGGATCGTATAAGTGGTTTTTTTCTCTCCATATATCCTACAGAAGTCATAATACAACAGCTAGGCACACAAACTCTGACCTTGGTTCCATCAATAGTTAAAATGGAATTTAAAAATTTGGAATTAACGTTGACTTTAACAACGTGAAATTATTTTGTATTGTAAAGCCTAAAACACCAGCATAACTCCTCACATAAAACCAATGCATCTAAAATTTTGTTTGAAATCTACAACGGGTTTCAACCACTTGACATGCATACAGGTTAGATAATTCAATGGCATCCCATCACTAGCCTTTCAAACACTTCATATTCTTGGGCAAGGCACCAAAAACAACAAGTACACCCCATCTCCCCCTCTCTCTCCCCATTTCCCTTCCTCTCTCC
Source organism: Mordacia mordax (assembly GCA_036362905.1). Lineage (NCBI taxonomy): Eukaryota > Metazoa > Chordata > Hyperoartia > Petromyzontiformes > Petromyzontidae > Mordacia > Mordacia mordax. Next base: position 12,091,820 of record JAZEWT010000016.1, read on the forward strand.
CCATTTCCCGTCCTCTCTCATCATCTCCCTCTCTCTCTCCCCATCTCCCTCCCTATCTCCCCATCTCCATTCCTATCTCCCCATCTCCATCCCTCTCTCCCCATCTCCCTTCCTCTCTCATCATCTCCCTCTCTCTCCCCATCTCCCTCCCTATCTCCCCATCTCCATTCCTATCTCCCCATCTCCATTCCTATCTCCCCATCTCCATTCCTATCTCCCCATCTCCCTCCCTCTCTCCCTATCTCCATTCCTCTTTTCTCATCTCCCTCTCCCTCACCACTCCCTCTCTCTCTCCCCATCTATATTCCTCTCTCCCCATCTCCCTTTCTCTCTCCCGCATCTCCCTTCCTCTCTCCCCATTGCCCTCTGTCTCTCCCCATCGCTTCTTGGCCTTTTTGCCCAAGATCAAATTTAGTATCTTATCTCTCTCACCATCTCTCTTCCTCTCTCACCATCTTCCTCCCTCTCTTCCCATCTCACTTCCTCTCTTCTCATCTCCCTCTCTCCTCATCTCCCTTCCTCTGCTTGGTACTCTCATAGACTCGGAATCTCTCTTTTTTGCCTCTGACGAGGAGGTCAAGATCAGCGAGGTAAACGTCTTTCAAATGAAGAGCGACGGTGAACAGTATGGGTCAGGCTAGGCTCAGGACTTCCTGAAGTTCACCTTTAGGAAGCGGGGGGGTCATCATTGAGAACTCTTTTCCAGACATACTGGGCTTCCTAGAAATATCAAAAAAGATTTGCCGTGATCCTGCTAAGCATGGTTTCACCGACAAAGAATTTTTCAGACTCAAAGCGCTGATGAAAAACGCTAAAAATATATGTTTCTGTTAACGAGGAAACTTTTTTTTATCATGCATTTAGAAATCTCGCGTGGCTGCACAACTTAAAATAATTATCCTCAATTGTAATAGGGCTCCGAGTAACCAACGAAGGCACCGAATTAGTCGCTTTCTGCGTGATGAGAAAGCAGATGTGGCTCTCCTGCAGGAGACATACCTCGATGTCTCCTTAGAAGCCACATGCAAGACACATTTGGGTGGACAAACCCTCTTCAGCCCACGCTGAATAATACCGCTGGGGTGGCATCTGGTTCAGTGGCAGGTGTGCGCCTGAGGGGAGAAGTCATGAAAGGCTGCTTAACGTTGGTCCACTTTTTTTCTGAGTAACACAAACATCTGATTGGTTAATGTATAGGAACCGAGCAAAAGTGTGCAGTCAGCCACCTTTGTCTCCACACGACTAAGCACCTTAACGGAGGCCATAAACTCGAACGGGTGCACAGTCATGGGTGGGAGTTCAACTGCATCGCGGACTCGGCGCTCTATAGTAACACTACCGAACAGCACGCAGAATCCACACGGATGTGGAAGGATCTGATGAACAACCTGGGTCTGGTGGACGCGTGGTGCCTGCACACCCTGCCCAGAAGCAGTTCTCGTTCACTCGTTTCACCTAGAGGAAGAGTGAACCTTGCCAGGCTGGATCGTTGCTACGTTGTTACTAGCTGTGCAAACTTGCGTTGGGGAGTGACATCATTCCATCCGGCTTCTCTAACCATCACGCAGCAGCAATTGCAATTAAAATTTCCAGGACCGATCAGGACACAGCCTACTAGAGAGTCAATGTGTTGCTACTAGACAATAAAGATTTCACCTTTACCTTCGGAACCTTTTGGGATACCTGGAAAGTAACCAAGTGAGCCACAGCCCTCTCCAGCAGTGGTGGGACAACGGAAAAGCCCGAATCCAGGTCCTCTATTCACACTTCTTGAGTTAGGATGCCTTAGCCAAGGGGGAGAGAGTGCACCGACTGAAATGTGAGCTAATAACACTGGAGGCCGAGCAGGGATCCACTCGAACAGAAGCAAACAGTAGTGCACTGCTAGAAAAACACCAGCTCCTGAAAGCAGTCACAGACCAGCAGGCAAACCACTCACAAACAGAAACATGCAGCACCTAACACACACGGACTTCCCTACAAAGTACTATTTCACTCGACAAGACAAACCATCCAGTAGCAACACCATCACGAGCTTGCAGAGACCAGACCGTGAAACACTTTTCACACAGGAGAACATTGCTAACATTTCACGAGACATTTATGCAAATATTTATAGATCAGAAACGACTCACGTCAAGGCGGCCAAGGAGCTCCTTGAAGAGGCGTTCCCATCCTGAGTGGTTCGGACAGAGAAAAGCTTGACCAGCAGGTAAGCCCCGCAGAACTTGAGACAGTTCCGAAGGGGTTGGCGATGGAAAAGGCACCAGGTCTTGATGGTCTCTGGACAGAATCCTAGAGAGCATTCTGGCCTGAGCATGGCCCTGCCTGCTGAAGGAGTTGACAGGGAACCTGGGGAAAGGTTACCTACCACAGAGCTGCAAGAGAGCAGTGGTCGCCCTTCTGCCCAAAGGGGGCGACCAACACCTCATCGACAACTGGCGACTCGTGTCACTCTTCCGCACAGACTACAAAATCATGTCGAAAGTTCTAGTGAATGCCGCTGTCTGTTATTAGCAGAGCTGATCCAACCTGAGCAATCTTACTGCAGTCTTGGTCGATGCATACATGACAATATATCCACAGTCAGGGATATGTTGGCTCTGACCGAGAGGCATGAGCTATAGTTAGGTCTCCTCCTCCTAGATCACGAGAAAGCCTTTGACAGGGTTAGCCATGACTACCTGGACAGGCTGTTGCTAGCATTTGGTTGTTTTGGCGAGAGCTTCAGAGAATACACCAGGCTCCTGTATACAGACACATTCAGCCTTTAAAAAATAAAAACAAACAGCTCAGGACTCCCTTTCCAGTGACGAGGATAATGAAGCAGGGCTGCTCTTTATTAGGGCTCATTTACAACCTGTCTATTGAACCGCTGCTGTGTAAAGTACGGCGGACACTGTCCAGCTTCACAGTTTCCGGCTTTGAGCCACGTAGTCATTAATGTCCCTGCTTACTCGGACGATGTCTGCGCAGTAATCCACGATGCACACGACCTGTCCGCTCTCCGCAGGGCCGTTGACCTCGATGAGAGGGCTTCCCCTGCACGGGTGAACTGGTCGAGCAGGGCATTGTGTATGGGGCCACGGTACGCGGTGCGGTCCCTGCCCCTGCAGGCTGAAGTTGACTGGGAGACCGACGGAATAAAATACCTGGGAGTCACCCTCCCTCTCTCTCCATCTCTCTCGAGCCCAGATAGCCCAGCTGGAAGAGCATCTCCATCTCCCTCTCTCTCAACTCCCACCTCACATGCATCCCGAGCAGCGCGGTGCTGTCCTCCAGCGCTCTGGAGGTGAAGACTGTTGGATCCAAGCACGTGGGGCTACGAGGTGTCAACAGGGGTAGTCTTAGTGATTCTGGAATCGCAGGCTAAATTCAATGACAAACACCTCCCCCCACCCACTAATAAATGGTCCTGAGACACAAACTTCCCTCGACCGACCATAGGGGCCACATGGGGGATTTTCTAGGTTGACCATGGTGAAGATTGCTAATGGGTGTCAAGTACAGGAGACGGCAGCAGTACAGCAAGTGGGTTCGTGAACCAGTCTGTGTGGCCATATGGGCGCTATCCCCTTGTATTGGTGGTGGGTTTTCTCCATACACTCTCGTTTGCTCCCACACAAAGCCAACGTGCATTTGGCCTAACGCAGTAGCAACTTCCTGGATGATATCCTCGAAAATCCGATTGGCTCTTCTGCGTAACTGAGAGCTTCCAAATCTCCACCGCTCCCTCCTCCTCCCCTAGACTCCTTCCCCCCCGGCTCCCTCCACCCCCTGGCTCCTCCTGCCACTCCCCACTCACCCCTCTCTCAATTCGACGCTTCGCTCACGTGAGCGTCTTTATTAAAGCTTGGCGCCGCCATTGCGCAATTAACCCGGATAATTAGTGGGGTGGGGGCAGGATGGAGTGGAGGTTGGAGGAGACCTTCGATATTTGGAGACCGCTCCTCCCGATCCTAAACACCATCTGATCACAAACACTAATCCCAAACAACCACTAATCCCAAACACCCACTGATCCTAAACACCCACTGATCGCAGTCCCACCTTGCAATTGTTGCGAACGATCTCCCAATCGCAACTCTTGAACCGACCGGGTCGCCCCCCCCCCACCACATTAATTACAAACATAACAACACGGATATGTGCAGCGCGCTGCCAGGCGCGCTTTTATTCCGTGAATCACGCGGGCGGACCTGCGCTCCCCCCCCCTAACTGATAATTAAACAATAAATAACACGGGGGTGCGGCGGGGTTGATGGATGGGGTGCGTGCCCCCGCTCACCTGTGCCCCCCCCTCTCCCCAGCTGCCGCAGGTAATGAATGCTCGCTGCGGGAGCTGCGCCGCCGGATAACGCGACGCTGATGGTTTATTTAAGCAGCAGCAGACGCGATGGATGAGGGTTTTTCTCCTTCATCATTTCGTGGCGTCTACGAGTATTGGGGGGCGGGGGAGGGGCGGGGGCTGCGGGGGAGGGGCGGGGGCTGCGGGGGAGGGGCGGGGTACACGGGGAGAAAGGGTGGAGGGTGGTCTGATCTATAAAATATACAACCTGGGAAAACTGGTACCCGATAGACAGACAAGTATAACCCCCTCCCTCTCTCTCGTGTAGCATTTAACAGACTGTTGGGGCAAAGCTACTGCTGTTAGCGAGCGCCTCTGACGACGGGGCGCCACACGATAGGGGGTGGGTGGCTATGACTGTAACTTGCCCGGCCTGTTTTGTTACACACACCGCATCATATATGCATTTTTTTAAGGCTGAGTCGACCTGGGGCAGGCCCATGACCGAATCATATATTGGCTATTATTAATGGTCATGAGCAGACATCGAACTTGGGTCGTCAATGTTTTTAAGCGCAGTGTGCCCACTACTTAATCACGGATCCCCACTGTACGCACACGCAGACCTCTACCAAGGTTCATAACAATCGCCTTTTGCCACGAATTGGCGGTGAAGTCAAAATGGTGCTTGTGCCAGGCTAGGTGCACCTTGAAGCAACGGGAAATGTTGAAAGCTGGCTGACAGGTCCACTCGACAGATCTAGGTACCGAGTTGACCTACAGACGTACCGCCAATGCGCGCCACTGCGCCAGCTCCTTGTATTTATCCGCCCGATACTCCGCTCGTGAGCATTACTCCTGTCTCCGCCGCTGTTTTAAGGAGAGTGACTACCTCCAGGGCGGCGCGGTGGCGCAGTGGTTAGCGCTGACGCCTCACAGCAAGAAGGTCCCGGGTTCGAGTCTCTCGGCTCCGGTGCCTTTCTGTGTGGAGTTTGCATGCTCTCTCCGTGTCCGCGTGGGTTTTCGCCGGGTACTCCGGTTTCCTCCCACAGTCCAAAAGCATGCTCCTGGATAGGTTGATTGGCTCGCAGACTAAAATTGTCCCGCAATGCCCGGCGATGGACTGGCGTCCCGTCGTCGGGTGTATTCCTGCCTTACGCCCTGTGTTTCCGGGATAGGCTCCGGCTCACCGTGACCCTATATAGGATTAAGCGGTTTCAGATAATGAGATGAGATGAGACTACCTCCAACTGCCCAGTAGCATCCGTAACGAACCTCTTTCATAGAGGCCAATCTTGACTCCATTGTTACCAGTCATCAACAAATGCGCCCGGTAAAACATCCCTGTGTACCACATCAGAGCCCAGCTCTTCTTTAGCCCCTGCCGTATCAATTTAGCCCCCTCTATCCGGCTAAACCGAAACTGCTTGAGTGTGCGATGGATGGGCATGCGGGCTACATGACCTAGTCAACGCAGCCTTACCTGCCGGAGAACCTTACTGATAGGGCTTTTCGAGATCTTTCAAAGACTTGTGATGGCCTTACACAATCCAATCTGGCTAAACCCAGGATGGATCGTTGGCAGGCAGCCTGAACGTTAAATTCCGCTGCGGATGTGTGTTTAAAGGGTTCCAGGTTTCGCGAGTTAGAGAGACGGGTGTGAACGAGAAGACTGGCAGCTTCTGATGAAGTGATCGTTGAGATAACGTCCACAGCATTACGCAGCTGAATAAAAGATAATCCAGGCACATCAACGCCTCCAACTGATTTTCAAAGTGAGCAGCAATTTCTAGATTATCGGAATGCACTCCACATCCATCAGCCGCCCATTGTATTTCTAGCAAATGGAATTCCACCCTTACATCTATGGAAAGCTTCTCGAATTACGTGATCAAAAAATATGTTAACTAGTGTAGGGGCTAGAGCACACGCCTGTCGTACCATAAGATTAATAGGAAATGCATGTAATTTCCACCGTCATGAAGGTGCTGAAAAATTCTGAGTTGAGGGTCATAGATACCGAAAACACGAATAATAACCCGTGACCTGATCATGTTAGTGTAGGCCTTGACCAGCCACCAGCACAGGCTTACGCAGCTGATGAAGGGATGATATCCGATTTAATCGGAGTGAGACCCCTGTTGCCAAACCAGAACCGGTCCCAGCGACGGAACGTTGTCCATTCTTTCTACAACTGCCCCATCATTCATGGTCAGCTGAGATGGTCGAGTGCTTGGTGGCAGAGAATATCCACGCAGGTGCTTAGCTCTGGTAGTGCTGATGAAAAGTCCCCATCTCTTAGTGGCGCGTATCAGGTTCACGATTCTACAACACCTCACTGAGCAGCAATGACTAAATCATCAGCAGATATGATATGTTTGGTCAATAAAGAGCCATCCCATGACCGCACCCGGGCATTGCTCAGCCTTCCATTGCATGTGTACAGATGTGCATTCTACCAGTACATGTAAAGCCTCATGAAAAGCTTCTCGAAATACATGGGAAAAAATATTTTAAATAATATTGGCGCCAGAGAGCAGGTCAACAAAGCAGAGAATTTTTATTGGAATTCCCTACATTTCTGCTGTAGCAGCTGGACACTGAAAATGGCGTCTATGTGAGACTACACCGGCCTGACACCACAGTGAAGTTCGGCAAGTACACCGAGAACCAAGACGCCCTGTGATTGTTACAATCGGTGCGGTATTCTCCACGTAGATTTCACGACAACACTCCACCAACGCCGTGCAGGTGCAAATGCTAATTGGAGAAGCAACAGCAGCAGATGTTTTCTTTTACAAGAACAATAAGAAGGCAGGGAGGGGGGCGACTGGGGGGGCAAGGCAGGAATCCTTTCGTGTGTGGGGAGGGGAAGTGGGAGGAATTGGGGGGGGTGGGTTGGGGTCGCAGTCTGCTCCACCGGTGAGTTATTGGAATGCAGTGGCGATTGGTGGCTTTCTTTTATATATTTGGGTCCCAGATTTCCGCTAAGGTCTTTTCTCTACCCTTCACTCTCGCACTGAGGCGTTCCAGGGCAACTGTTTTATTGATCATAACGCGCCATACATGCGGAAATGGGGGGCATGGGGCTTTCATTCCTGAATAATTGCCTTCTTCGTATTGTGTTAAAGGTTTGGAGGGGTGTAATAGTTTTTATTCTCTATAAACCTTGGGGCTGTAAGCCCAAGTGTAGTGTCCGCAGTTGGAGTTAGACTCATTTCGGTAATTTTATTGTATGTGGCAAAGTGGTAGCTATATCTGGGTATTCCCAAAAGGCAAGGGTGTATGTTTGGGGTCTACCTGGAGTACATTAAGGGGCAGTCTCCTGATACGTCCTCGGTGAATTGTGATCTATCTTGGGTGGAGAGGTAAAATGCGTGTAATAATTTGTAATGGGGGTCCTGTAGGGTGAACGTGTGGAGATAATGGATGTGGCCATTCCATATCCGAGATCGAGTAGAGTCGATTCTCCCAAGAGAACATCCCATAATGCCTCCATAGAGTCTGAGTATGGATCTGGTTTGGATCAGTGGAAGGTTTGTTCCCGTGAGTTTATCGGGGAATTCTAATTGTTGAATTTGCTCATTGTTTAAAGAAGAGGGGGTTGTAGATAAGGATAGGGCTGCTATGCCATACCTAAGTTGTAGGTATCTAAATGCATGTGTGTTGGGGATGCCAAATATCTGTTGAACTTCAGTAAATTGGAGAAATCCCCCTGCGGATTGCAGTAGGTGGGCTTTGATGCTTATCTCTGCCTTTTTGCCTGTCGCCCGGTGGAAAGGGCATTCGTTTATTTTGAGAGATGAGCAAAATGGGTTAAGAGAAATGAGAGATTGGTTTCTATTCGTATGGCTCCAGGTTTTAATTGTAGCACCCGTTGACCACGGGAGTGAGGTGTAAGATGGTGAGTCTTCTTGTCTGGCTGTGGCAATGCCTCGTATCGAGAGAGGTTCCATTAGTTCCTTGGTCCAATGGCACCAATGCAAGGAGGCCTGCAATATCGGTTGGGATAAGTATCGTAGGTAGTGCAGCGTAATTATCCTACGGTATTTCTGGAAGTCTGGAAAGGTGCAGCGACTTTTGTTTGGGGGAGAGGTCAAGGTCTTAAGGTCAATTCTTCCGAGGCGTTGTCCCTATATACGTGATGAGGAGGTCAAATTCAGTTTTTTGAAAAAGACCAATGGGATTTGTATGGGTAGTATTCATCAGTGCTTTGTGACTCTCGGGTGAAAGGCGCTTTAGATATGCATATATTATTATAAGCGGAATGAGAATCTTGACGTTTTCGCTATTTGGGTACATGTGGGAAAAGAAAAGCCATGATATTTCCATGTTCCAAGTTGTTTTTAGGCAGTGTTTAAGAATGGCTGGGGGGGGGGGTGACTGAGAAGAGGTGTTCTAGTCAGTTTCGGATGTTTATGGCCAGATAATTGATTTCATCTGTTGAGCAGATATGCTGTGATGAGTGGACCAGAGGGGAGGGAAGGCCCACTTCTCACTTCTAATGGCATCATCTTAGTCTTATGGAGATTTAGTTCATACCCAGAGGCCTCACTGAATTGGTCGATTGTTTTCCAGAGGGAGGAATTTATCTCAGCTGGTCATTATTATTAGTGCGTCGTCCGCATATAATAGTATGTACAGTTCCGAGTTTTGGCGGGCTTTGAGTCCTGAGAAGTATAATGGGCCCCTAATTGCTAATGCTCGTGGTTCAATGACTAATGTGAATAGCAGGGAGGTCATTTCTGGTTCCCCTCGACAGCATAAATGTGTGTGTGGGGGGGGGGCGTTAAAACCATTCGTGAATGTTGATGCCAGAGGGACCTCGTATAATAACGTGTATATCTGGATAAAGGGTTCGGGAAGGCCACAGCAAATAGGAATTCCTGCTCTATCGAATGCTTTATATCCGCGATAAGAAAGGGCATAAGCCTTGACTTGTCTTCTTGGTATTGTGAATTATCTCGATTAGAGTTCTGGGCTATGTCCCTGCCCCTGATGAATCCTGTTTGGTCCTGGTGTATTATCAACGGAAGGACTCAGTCCAACCTCTTTTGAGAAGATTTCGTAGTCCGAGTTCAATAGCGTTATATAGACCACTAGCTTTTATAACCCTCTGGGGGAGTGCCCGTCATTTGTGAATTAGTAAAATTCTTGCTTTCCTTATGGAGAGTAGGAGAGTCTTAGAATTGATAGCGTCCTGCAAAGTGCTGTGAAGGGACCTTAAGATGTGTAGTCTTAGGATTTTATAAAACTCTGCTCGTAGGCCATCCGGCCCCAGGGCTTTTCCTTCCTGGGTGCCCATGGCAGCTTCGTAAAGTTCCTTTAGAGGGGGTCAGATAAGGCATCCCACCTCTCCTGAGCTAGTTTATAATTTTAGAGTGGAAACAAGAAATTTTCAATTGATAGATGTCAAGGTGAGTCTGGGGTTTCTCCTTAGGGAGTATCCAGGCTGTATTTTTATGACGATTAGGTTTATAATTTCCTTTGCTGTTCTGAAGGATAGGTGGGAGTATCGGAGGAAGGCTCCTAGTATCATAGTGTGAGTTTTTGTTGTTTAGCAGTTGGGTTAGCTTCAAACGTGCAGAGTTATTTTTTTGGATTTTTTTCATCTGTGTAGGCGGCCGAGAGTAATAATGTCAATTATGTTAGTTGAGTCTCTAGGCATAGGCTTTCGGCTCATCTGGATTTATAGATATTGGAGGTACATTAGATGGCTTTACCTCTGAGAACTGCCTTGAGGGCATCCCACATACCATTCCTGTTGTTACTGGGTTAGTAATAAAAGTATTTGTCTTCCAGTCGATTGCATTTTCTCACTCAAATTGCTTCACACTTTCAGGGTTGCAGAGTGTTTTTATATGTAATGATCAAAGTCTATGCTGGGCCATCTCTTTGTCAAGGACGAAGGTGAGGATGATTGGTGCATGGTCAGAGGATTTTGATTTTTGACCTCTTAATACCAGACTGGAAGACCACGTCCAGTGGATTCACTGTATAGCGGTCAGAAACAAACTATACATTTCGGAATCTGGAATGTGCGAACCCTTATGGACAGTCCAACAAGTGACCATCCTGAAAGGCGAACGGCGTTCATTGCAAGAGAGTGTTGGAGGTGTGAATTTGACCTCTCTCTGCTCTCCGAAACACGTCTGGCAGAGGAAGGGCAATTGAAGGAGGAGAGCGGCGGCTACACCTTATTTTGGAAGGGAAATTCAGCTGAGGAACCCAGGATCAATTGAGCAGGATTTGCTACCAAGAACAAGCTCATCAGCCACCTCTACAAACCTCCAGTGAGCGCCTAACGACTCTCCATCCTAAGCTCACTGATGGTCAGATGGATGCAGCTTTGTCTGTGCTCCAATTCTGGACTCACAAGACGAAGTGAAACATACCTTCTTCGCCAAGCTATACCTCATACTATCAGGCATCCCCCAGAAGGACAAAATAATACTTCTCGGCGACTTCAACGCCGAAATTGGCAAGGACAACAACCTCTGGAAAGGCACAATTGGGAAATAGGGTGTTGGCAACATCAACTGCAATGGAGTTCTTCCACTCTCCAAGTGTGCTGAACACAGCCTTGTCATAACCAATACCTTGTTTCGGCAGAGGAATACGTTAAAACATCTCGGATGCATCACCGCGCCAAGCTTTCGCATCTTATTGATGATGTCATTGTTCGGAACACGGATCACGGTGATGTAAACATCACAAGAACAATGGTTTGTGCTGATGACTGCTGGACAGATCATTGCCTCATCCGCTCCACAATGTCCATCAGAATCATGCAAAAGAGGAGGGGACAAAAGAAGTTGAGCCGTCCCAGACTTTGGCGATATTAAGAACGTACGTCTCTCGGCTGCCCTTGCATAAAGACTCCCGTAGTTATAGCAAAAGGATTTTAAACACAATGAACTCCGCTGAAGGCCACCATACTTGACGCTTCCAAAGACATCATTGGGTACAAGACCAGGAAGAATAAAGATTGGTTTAATGAAAATAATAGCGAAATACAACAGCTGATTGACACTAAAATGAAAGGTTTCTGTGTTTGGCAGAATAACATCAGCTGTAAGGCAAAAAGAGAGAGGTTCACTCCAGAGCAAAGGTAAAGGTCCAGCGCAGAGTAAGGGAGATAAATAACAAATAGTGGACTGAGAAGGGCCTGGAAACACCAGCAGTTTGATGATTCTGGCAATGTCAGATTATTCTTAATCTCACCAAGGCACTATATGGCCCAAGTTTTCGTGGTCTAAATCCCCTTTGCTCCAAACATGGACAAAAACTGCTAAAAAACAATGAGGCCATCATCTCCCGATGGAGAGAACACTTTCTGAAGCATCTGTGTTGAAAAACCATTGTTGAGATAAAAGACATAACCAGATACCTCAGTGACCCACATAAAAGGTAATGCGTGAACCTCTTAGTTTAAGAAAGGTGCAAGATGCCATCAGGAAGTTGAGGAACAACAAAGCCACTGGATAAGATGGCACTCCAACAGAAATCCTCAAGCAAGGTGGCACTGATCTCTTTCATCATGTCCATTAACTGCTGGCTAAGATCTGGAACAAATAGGAGATTCTTGCTGACCTTGATTGTCACAATCTTTAAAAAGGGTGCAAGACCAACTGTGGGGAACTATAGAGGTAACTACCTCCAGTCAACTACGGGGAAAATACTCAAACGGATACTGACCGGCTGACTTCTACCCCTCTGAGAATAACATTCCTCCTCAGTCACATTGTGGCTCCTGCCCAGCCAGATGAACATTTGGCATGATTTTTACAGCACGCCAACAACAATAAACATGCCAGGAATAAAACCAACCACTGTACAAAGTTTTCATAAAACTCACCAAGGCCCTTGACTCTGTAAATCGCTCTAATCTCTGGGTAGCGCGTCCTGGCGGGGGGCCTCGACGACCCAATCCCTGGACCAAAACTCTGGCAATAGGGACATGGAATGTCACCTCGCTGGGGGGGAAGGAGCCTGAGCTCGTG
>JAZEWT010000016.1:12132048-12143322 GCA_036362905.1 Mordacia mordax
CCACCTCCCCCCCCACTCCACCTCCCGCCACCCCTCTCGGCGTAACGCGAGATTTGATTTCTGTAGCTGAACTCTCGCCTCGCCCGCGCACTCAAAAAAAAAGACCTCTGAGTGAATTCCGAGAACTCAATTTAAGCAAATAAATAAATAAAGCTGCGCGGGGTTGATGGTGGAAGCAGGGGATGACCGCGAGACTCGTGGTAGGAACAGCGCTAACCGTGAATAACCCTCGTTAATCTCATCGTCATTATAATCGAGAACAACGACGGCGAGCGTGAATGACTCCAAATGGTGATGGTGTAAAGACTCCGAGGCGGTGTTGGAGAACTTATATTTTAATTTCTTTAACTTGATTAACTATATGCTGTAAGTACATTTGGTAGCGCCTTTCTCAAGTCATAAACACTGCTGTCTCTATTTTTGAAAAACGTTATTGTTGTCGATTTGCCCTTTCACGTGTCGTTGTTGTGGCTGACATGCCGTTCTCTCCACGGATTTGTGCAACACTTTGTAACCCTCGGGTGAAACGCGCTCTAAAGTGCAATTATGATTTATATCACACCCGAGCTTTCTCCACGTCAGGCTTTATCCACCGCTAGGCTCTCGACCACTGCGACGACCTCGCATCCCGTTGACGTCGCCCTAAATGGCCTTCCTCGGTCCCTGGGTCCTTCCCCATCTCCGCCTTCAAAGGTTTAAGATAAATGGGAAACTGGCGAACAGTTTGAAATAATAATAATATTTGCATTACCTAAGCGCCTTTCACCCGAGGATCACAAAGCGCTGTACACATGGAGAAAAGTACATCAAAGGGGCGGGAAACCTGAGAGACGAGTGGAGTCTCAACAGGTCTCTACCGAAGCCCCTCTTTAAGGTCATTTCATTTGTACTTATGTTGCAATCGTCATCAGCATCAACTCACTTCGATCCGTTTCATCTCGAGTGGTATTTCGTTTCCGCGATTTTAAAGCTGGTCGAGGGACGGGGGGAGGGGTGCAAGGTAGCGAAGGCGAGGGGAGGGCTGGTTGCGGGACTGGTTGCGGGGCTGGTTGGGGGGCTGGTTGGGGGGCTGTTTGGGGGGCTGTTTGGGGGGCTGGTAGGCAGGGGGGTGGAGGGGCCGTGCGTGTGGGGTGAACGCTCCGGATAAAATAAATGATCGGCCACTGCTGCGTTGTCAGTAGTGCGAACAAGCGAGGCAGAGCAGAGGGGGGAGATTGGCGGACGGGTGGGGGAGGCACAGGTGAGAGTGGGGGACAGCTTAGCCAGGTGAGACGGGGAGAGTGGCACAGACGTGACGAGTGAAACTGCTTGGGAAGACGGGAGAGAAGGTGGTGGGGGGCGTCGGGGCCGGGGAGACGTGCAGAACAGGTGGGACGGGTTGGGGCAGGGGAGACAACGGGGGGTGGGGCACAGGAGGGCGCCGAGCATGCCGACTGCCGACCCGGATTTACCGTCTGGGCTCTGATCCGCGCGGCCATTGTGACCGCGTCAAAGCCGGAGAAACGCGGAGAAGCGGGGAGACACGCATACAAAGACAAAGACCCCCCCAAAAAGCCTGAAGAGACTGTGGGGCCAAGTGCCAGGACGGCACACGTAAGGGTCGGTTACCAGCACCAAGCCCGACAGCATTTATTTCCCTAGTGGCTATGTTTGCACATCGCACCAAGTACTTCTTTGAGGCTGAATCTACCTAGGGGAGGCCCATAACTGGTTCAAATGATTGTCACTTCTGTTGGCCGTGAGCGGGAACTGAATTTGGGTCGCCGTGTTCGTAGCACAGCGCTGCACTAAAGCAATGACAACTGCCATTAGTCAAATAGTAGCGGTGTCGTCACCAAGGCGCTTGTGCCAGACCATGTGCACTTTGAGGCCACTGTAATTGTGGAAATCTCACTAACAGAAGGATACGGTACAGACACAGGTGTTATGCGTTGCCTGAGATGATTGGCAGTTGCAGTATATGTGCTCTCCACTGTGCCAACTTGCTGTATTTTAACCGCCCGACTCTCCGCTTGTTGTGAGCGTCGCTCCTGTGCCCTTTCCTGTTGTCGGGCGACTGCCTCCAGCGCCTTAGTAGTGGCCTTCACGAGCCTCCTCCATAGAGGTCGATCTTCAAATCGCTGGTACCAGTCTTCAGAAAGTCCACACATCTCCAGGTCTTTCGATATCATATCTTTCCATCTTTTCTCTAGCCCGTGCCGCGCCCTTTAATCCCCCTCTATCCGGCCAAATAGAAACGTCTTAGACATGCGGTGGCTGGATATGCAGGCTACATAACCCAGGCAATGCCTTCTCGCCTGCTTTAGAATCTCACCAGTGGGACTTTGTCAAAAATCCAACCTGGTTAAACCCAGCATAGATCGTAGGCAGACTAACCGGAAAGTTTAACATCGGCACAACTGTACCCGCCAGTGGGGTGGATTCATGTTTCTCAAAACAAAGAAAAGAGAGGGCATGAATGCAGCTGAGAGGACCTGAAGTGTCATGTGGACTAACACGCCAGACAGCTTTAATATAGAGTTATGTAGTCAATGAAAAAATAACGTCGCTCGACTGATTTGGAGTGAGAGGTCCTCTGCCAAACTGGAACCAGCCATAAGCACAATGCCTAGATACAGAAACTGCTCCACACTCGCCATAATTATCCCATCACTCATGGAGATATAAGGGGTTGGAGGGTTAGATGATATGAAATACCGAGGCAGGTGCTTAGTTTTGGTGAGGCTGATGGTAAGACCCCATCTCTATGTGGCACGCTCCAGGCTCAGCGCTAGAGCCCCCAACTCCTCTTCAGAATGAGATCATAGGCATACACAATGTCGTTGGCCAATAGAGAGGCATCCCCTGACCGCACTCGGGCATCGATCCCATTGTACCTGTGCCAGTTGTAAATTTCTTGGAAAGCTTGTCTTGGAAAGCTTCTTGATAAAGATGTTAAATAATGCATGCGCCAGAGGACATGCTTGTCGCATCCAAATGTGAATTGGGAATGGCTCTGACTCCCGACCACGTAGTTTTACCCGGGATTGCCCACCATCATGAAGATCCTTAATGATTGTGCGCAGAGTGTCAAGGACCCCGAAAGCACGAAGAAAAATCCACAGCTCTGGCCTATTGATGGTATGGTAGGCCTTGACCAGGTCAAGACAGGAGAGATATAGGTCTTCTTAGAATTCCCTACACCTCTGCTATAGCAACCTGACAGAGAATATTGCGTCTATGCATAACTGCCCCGGCATATAGCCACATTGGGATTTTGCAAGCCTCTCGTCAGCGTGCCTGGCAAGGCTAGGTTACATTTTCTTTGTGAAGATATTCCCTGGCACAATGAAGAGGAAGATGCCCATGTAGTTGTTACAATCAGCGCAGTTCCACTTTTTAAGGAAGGGGACGGCTCGACCATTCTTTCAATCCTATAGAACTTGTCCTGTGGTCTAGATATTTGTATTTGTCATATGAGGAATTCTGCAGACCCAGGAGGGTCACACCCAAGTTTCCCCGTGGTCTTATCTACCCTGAGTTTTCCTCCTCAAAAACCTCCCAAAAATGCTCAACAATCGTGCGAACTTGTTCTTGGGGGTCAGATATTGGGTTACCACTCCTTAATTTGTCAGTCTTCTGATCACAAGCTACTGAGGAAAAAGGTCGTAGTAATCCTCTTCATTCTTGAGGGTGGTATGTTGTAGATAGTGGAAGTGGGCTTGTCACTATGTCTCGGCTAGCTGGAACACCTCATTCATCAGCCTGGGGTCCTTATGAATGCCCACCACCGCCGTGGAAGAATGGTAGGCATTTCCTACAGATGACAAGGCGATGGTCAGAGGGTTGATCAGCTCTGCTGTAGGTCCTGGTGTAATGGACATGTTCCCGCATCCACTGTTCTGCTACTATATAATCCAGCATTCTTGATGGGACCAGCAATGCATTCATGTTGTGTGGATGCGTCGATGATGTAACAGCTTGTCGGTGATTGTGAACCCTATTGGCTGCATAAAAGCCTAGTAGCCTCCTACCATTGTTGTTGAGCTGATCTGGTCCATGCTTTCCAATCACTCCACTCTTGCTGCATCATGACTCACTTGGACACTAAAGTAACCTACTCTCTCCCGAGGGGCCACTTTAGCCAACATCTAAGACAATAGGTCATAAAAGGCATCTTAATCTTCGGCCTTGCCTGCATCCCTCTGCTGATGTTCATCGTCGGTGGGGGCGTAAGCCACCACCAACCACTATTCCTCGCCTCCAGTTTATAGGGAGAAGAACCCAAAGTACATTGGGACTCATGTTCCCACACCTGACCGCGAAGCTCCAACGCCCCTTCATTATTTTATTCATAAGAGCCACTTCCTGTTTTCTGTCAGTTTCCTGCCCCGACTAGAGGACTGTCCACCTCTCATGATGACTCCAGCCAGAACCAGACCACCAGACCTCCTGTATTCCACAGTTCAGGTCCAGAGAGAGTAGTGGCAGCCTCTCATCCACAACGAGCGCTTGGACATTCCACGTGGTCATACATAGTGGCTTTTTTCTGCAGGAACTACAAACGTCTCTAGTTGTATATATCTAGTTAGATATATATCTCTAGTTAGATATATTTTTTTTATTCCGTGGTTTAGTGGTAATGGATTTCTAGGTGGAGGGGGCATCAGGCCCCGCTACTGTCCAGAACCCCTTAGGCCGCTGTGAGCGCAGCCACCACAGCACTACCGACCGGCACCAATGAGGAGTAAGGGGGTTGTTATGCCGGTTCAGCGATGCACTTGAGTCACAAAATACAAAGACACAGATCCCCCGTATAACCTTAACAGACTGTAGAGTCAAGTGCCGTTAGCGAGCACCTATGAAGGTCGACACTGCACACGAGGGGGTGAGTGACCAGCACCAAGGCCCGGCCACCTTTATCGCCCTAGTAATGATGTTCACTACACACCACACCGGGCACTCATTTGAGGCTGAGTCGACCTAAGGGAGGCTCGGGGCCGGTTCAGAAAATCGTCAATGGTGTTGGCCATGAACGGGATTCGAACTCGGGTCGCCAGGTTTGTAGCCCAGCGCGCTAACCGCTAGGCTACCGCTCCCCACTTGACACACACACACATTTACATAAACACAGATACACAGATACTCACGCAAACGACCCCCCCCCCATCCAGCCCTGACAGACTGTCGAGTCTAGTGTTGTTAACAAGCATATATGAAGGCCAACACTGCACACGAGATACACACAGACATACATAAGAGACACAATTGAATGCACTCAACCTCCTCTCTACTCGAGCCGCTGCCTCCCACACGAACTGTCATAGCAACATCACCATCATCACTCTCGGAGCAACAGCATCACTTTGGGTAGTTCAAACGTTTTTTGTATTTCAGGAATCCCGCACCCAGAACTTGCAAACTCACTGGATAATTTTGCTTTAATTATAAACATCTTCTATAACCATCATCACCATTATAGCAACAGCATCACCAGCATCACCATCATAGCAACAGCAAAGTCAATGGTCGGTATAGGACAAAAGGGGGGTGGGTGGCTATTTGAGGCTTAGTCTGTCGAGCAGAGGCTCAGGATCGGTGAAGATAATTGTCACTGAGTGTTGGATGTGAGTGGTAATCGAACTCGGTTCGCCGAGTTCGTATACTTGTGTGTGAACGCGCGCACACACCAGCACAACACGCACGTACACACGTGCACATACGAGCACAGACGCACGCACACATGCGCACACACAAGCACACACGCACGTACACACGTGCACATACGAGCACAGACGCACGCACACATGCGCACACACAAGCACACACGGGCACAATCGCACACACGCACGCACGAACACACACGCACGCGCACACGCGCACACGCTCGCACACGCTCGCACACGCGCGCACACACGCGCACACACAAGCACACACAAGCACACGCGCACACACGCGCACACGCACGCACACACGCGCACACGCACGCACGAGCACACACGAGCACACACGAGCGCACACGCACACACGAGCACACGCGCACACAAGCACACACGAGCACACGCGAGCACATACGAGCACACGCGCGCGCACACGAGCGCCTACGCGCACACACAAACACACACGAGCACACGAGCACACACGTACAAAGATACAAACAAAACCCTATACCCTTAACATACTGTACGGTCAAATGCCGTTAGCGAGCACCTATGAAGGCCAGCACGGCACACACATGCGCGCACAGGGCCGGCGCGGCTGCGGGTTAATGCCGTGGTGAGAGAACGTGAGGAGAGGGAGAGGAGAGAGGAGGCGGCGACTCGCGGGGATTTGGCTCAAAGATTCCGGAGAACGTTTCACGAATTTGCGTGTCATCCTCCCAGAAGAAAAAGGGAATGAATCCGGGGGGAGTGTGTGCAGCCCCTCGGGGCTCCACACACCCACGCACACACACTCACATCGAACACACACCCACACATATACCACACGCATCTACACTCACATACCTCACACATACCGTACACTCATCTCTCTCTCCTCTCACACACACACAAAACACCTCGACTCGTATACCTCACACACACACACACACACGTGCCTCACACATGGCGCACACCTACACTCGCACACCTCACACACGCATACCACACATCACACGCACATATCACACACGTCCACCCCTCACACACACCATACACACACATCACACACGCATACCACACCTCACACACGTACATACCACACACGCCCACCCCTCACACACGCATACCACACAGGTAACATGTACTACTAGACCACGTGAAGTGTCGAAGGCTCGCCGACTGGAGAACACGGGACAGATCCAGGTATTGAGGGTTGCCCGACTGAGATCGCTGGCAGATGCACCACCTCTGCTCCCAACTGTCAACTCGCTGTGTTTTTGTCGCCCGGCGCTCCGCTCGTTGTTGTGAGCGTTGCTCCTCCGCTGCCCCGAAGCGTCCTTCACGATCCTCCTCCTGCACAGAGGTCGACATTGACACCTCTGGTACCAGTCTTTAGCAAGTCCACTCAGCTCCAGGTCCTCCTGTGCCCCATCAGTCCATCTCTTCTCAAGTCCGTGCAGAAAATGGTGGCTCCCCCCAATTCCAATCTCCCCCTCCACAGCTAAGTTTGTGTAGCCGGCGCCAACCTGCACCGTCTCTCTCCTCACCCACGACATGGCCGCCGATCCCACGAGAGACTGCAGGCCGGCGCCTAGGCCAGCGAGATATCAGATAACCAGGTGAACTCAGCGCACGCAAGTGCACACATGGCGAGGAGGAGATTCGGATGGTAAAGTTCTGCGTTGTGTTTTTTGTTTAATCACTCCTCGCGCTTCGCATGCACCACTCCTGGTTCGCCGACAATCGACACTCCCTTCCACCACAAGGACTTGCTTGACACCAAATACCTTCAAACACACGCACCAACACATGTAGTCACATCAAAACTCCACAGCCCTGCGCAAAATACAGAACACCTCATTATTAACCAACCACGGACGTAATTTTATAAATATGTGCAGAGCTCAGGCCGCAAGCGCTCACCTCTCACGCCAGCACTCACACTTAGGAACGCTTCTGCAAGGTTGGGCGTGTTTCCCTGTACGTTGGGGGCGGGGGGTCCGATGCTAACACGCCAGCATTGTTATGTGCAACTATGAATATGTACAACTCATTACTATAGCCACCGGTTACATTCACCCCTCCTGAATTGTACTATAATGGTCGCACATAACCCAACGGTCCATCCGCATGATACCACCAACCTAACCCCCTTAACACAGAAGTCCCTTATACTTCCCAACCAATCACGATGACATACCACATCACCAACCTGGACCCTTTTACAGGATTCCCCTTATCCTTCTCGACCGAGTACGACGACGTACACCATCACCAACCTGGACCCTTAAACACAGGATTCCCCTTATCCCTCTCAGCCGAGTACGACGACGTACACCATCACCAACCTGGACCTTTTATCACAGGATTTCCCTTATCCCTCTCGACCAAACACGGTGACATGCACAATCACCAACCCGGATCCTTTATAACAGGATTCCACTTATCCCTCCCTCGCACAAATACGGTGATCTACACTATCACCAACTCGGACCCTTCTTCACAAGAATCCCTTCTCTCACAACCGACCCCAATACCATAAGACCCAAGTATACCACGAAGATCCAGACTCCTAATGACAGACCTGGTCAAAAGTACTATCATCTCGGATCTCCACCGCCACACCACGGTGCCACTCACCGTCTCATCAACTCAGATCCCTTATCGCCGAGATCCCTTCTGCCTCCTCTTGACCAACCCGAATACAGGAAGACCCGAGTATGCCATGAAGATCCGGACTCCTGATGACAAACTCAGTCAAACGTAACTATCGTCTCAAACCCCCACAGCCCAAATGTAGTGCCGTACACACAACATTGATCTCAGATCCCCCATATCCTGGCTTCTCACCTGTACATCAGAACACAGCACCAAATACTCAATCTTACTCTTAGATCAACCTGCATCCCATCTTCGCAATCCAACCATTACCTGCCGAATCTTCCACCACAACCCCCTAAGTCGTCACTCCTCTCGCCACCAAACCTTATTCCCCATCTCGTACGGACTTCAATATGTACTACCTTTCCACCTACATTTCCCACTACTTATGTCCCTTAAACCGTAATAACCTCCACGTCGACCTCCCTGGCTGAACGAACCAACACGTTCCCGAAAACAATAATTATACGAAACAATTAAACTCATAAACATCTACAATTTTGAGGCACTCACATCGCCGCTCACCACTACTCACCACATCACACACAGCGCGCTAACCACTGCACCACCGCTCCCCTCTCACTACACTCACCCTGCTCACGATTATACTCACAGCGCACTTACCGCTGCACCACCACTCCCCACACAGCACGCAAACCACTGCACCACCGCTCCCCTCACTTGCTACACTCACCCTCTTGCTCACCGCTGCACTCACCTTGCTCACCACTACACTCGCCCTCTTGCTTACCACCTCACTCACTCTCACATCCTCCCACGCTTTCAGCTGTTTGTCCACCATCACTCCAACTGGTCGAACACAACAGACAATAGGATCGATATCTCCCGCTCGACGTTGTACAGAACACTCGGCGACCAAATGACAGTGGTCTCTTTACATAAGATCCGAGTCACGGCACCAATGTAGCCGGCGCCAACCTGCACCGTCTATCTCCTCACCCACGACACGGCCGCCGATCGCACGAGAGACTGCAGGCCGGCGCCTAGGCCAGTTAGATGTCAGATAACCAGGTGAACTCGGCGCACGCGAGTGCACACGTGGCGAGGAGGAGATTCGGATGGTAAAGTTCTGCGTTGTGTTTTTGATTAATCCATCCTCGCGCTTCGCATGCACCACTCCTGGTTCGCCGACACTCGACACTCCCTTCCACCACAAGGACTTGCATCCACAACTATCTTCCCTCGAAATGATATTTATTCACTCTGCAGACACAGCACCTTCAAACGCACCCACCAACACACGTAGTCACATCAAAACTCCACAGCCCTCTCGCGCCAGCACTCGCACTGGATAAAAAAATACCGCGCGCACCTAAGATGGCCGCCGCGTGCAGCCACGTGCTCTCCGTGCCAAAACCAACAAAAGATTCCCCCCTCTCTCCTAAATAATAATATCCCAGTCGAACCGCTTGACACCACGTACCTTCAAACACACGCACCAACACACGTAGTCACATCAAAATCCACAGCCCTGCGGATAATACAGAACACCTCATTATTAGCAAACCACGGACATAATTATATAAATATGTCCAGAGCTCAAACAGCAAGCGCTCACCTCTCACGCCATCACTTACACTGAGGAACGCTTCCAAAAGGGTGGGCGTGTTTCCCTGTACGTGGGGGCAGGTGCGATGCTAAAGCCAGCATTCTAATGTACGACCATGAATATGTACAACTTATTACCGTAGCCACCGGTTACACTTGGTTATATATATATTTTATTACATTACTAATACTGGGCGGCACGATGGCCCAGTGGGTAGCGCTGTCACCTTACAGCAAGAAGGTCCCGAGATGAGATGAGATTACTAATACTTTCATATTTTATTGATGTGTTGTTGCTATTATGACAGTGCCTGTGTGTGTCGGTCTCGTACGGGTATTTATTTATTTAGGAGAGTTTATGCCCGTCCCTGTGCGTGGCTTATAGCTCGAGGTCCACGCTGTTTTTGCTGATTGTTGTAGTTATATATGAACAAACACTGCACAAACACATAAACTTATATACCTCACACACATATCTCTCACACAAACACACACACACGTCACACACGTCACACATACCTCTGTGGTGCAGGGGCGCCTTCTCGTTCCGCTGTACCTCGGGCTCCATTGGTACCGGTGTCCCTGTCTACCTAGCATGCGCTGACTGCATGATTGTGAGGTCCGTTTGTGGTGCCACGGCCGATGTTACACACACACACACCATGACACGACGGTTTAGCCACCAAAAGCCCACTCGATGCATCTTGGAACCACTCACATGGGTTTTCGCCCAGAGACCTCAGTAGCCGAGGTTTAAATCTCAAGGTTTTCCCCAGGAAATGGAATTGGCAGCCTGCGGTGCATCTTCACGGGGCCAATTCTGCAAGCACGGTGCGCCCAAAACGAGATAGCTGCCCCGCTGATCGACCAGGTAGGATGGACGATGGCAGCAGCAGATAGAGACTGCTAGACGGAGATGTGGATTGGGAGAGGGAAGGAATGCACGTAGGAGTGTGGCGAAGACCGGTTCGAACCGGGAGAGGGGTGCTGAGACTCTGACGTCAGGGCTGCAAGGTGGGGAGAGGGGGAGAGGGAGAGGTCAGTTGGCTGGAGGCGGGGAGACGAGGAAGCAACAGTGTAAGTCGTGAGAGAGACGAGGAGGCTAGGAGACGGTCGGAGCGGTTCCCCGGAAAGCGGGACGAGGTGCCAGTGAGACGAGGAGAGACGCGACAGGAAGGAGGGGGATGGAATAAGCAGCGATAGAACAGGAAAAGATCAATGGAAACTAAGGATTCCCCTCCGGTCATCTGGTGTCCAGTAACTCTGTATCGCAGGTGAGCCCGCGGCCGACGATAGCGCAGTGATTAGCGAGATGGTGCATGAGTTCTTCCTCATACCGCACACACACACATACCACACACACACACATACCACACACACACACATACCACACACACACACATACCACACACATACCACACAC
>JAZEWT010000016.1:12224432-12246006 GCA_036362905.1 Mordacia mordax
GGGGGGGGGGCAGCAGGGGGCGGTGGGGGGAGAGAGGGGAGGGGCGGATCACGTGACACGCGCCTGTAATTACCCAGAGACACAAAGGCACTTAGCTGACAGATGACACTCATAGACATGCGTTCACACTCATAGACAACTCATAGACACGCGTTCACACTCATAGACAACTCATAAGCACTCGCTCACACTCATAGACAACTCAAAGACAGGTACTCAAGCTGATAGGCAACTCATAGACAAGAGCTTACACTCATAGACACGCGCTCAAACTCATAGACACGCGCTCAAACTCATAGACAACCCATAGAAAACGTGCTCACACTCATAGACAACTCATAGACACGCGCTCACACTCATAGACAACCCATAGACAAGCGCTCACACCCATAGACAACCAATAGACACACGCTGACACTCACAGACAACTCATAGAACCCATAGACACGCACTCACACTCACATAAAACTGATTTACAAATGCTCACACTCATAGAGAACCCATAGACACCCGCTCACCCTCATAGACAACCCATAGATACACGCTCACACTCACAGACAACTCAGAGACTTGCGCTCACACCCAATAGACAACCCATCGACACGTGCTCACACTAATAGACAACTCATAGACACGCGCTCATACTCACATGCAACTCAAAGACACGCAATCACACTCATAGATAACCCATAGACACACGCTCACACTCATAGACAACTCGTAGAAAAGGCTCTCAAATTCATAGACAACTCACAGACATGCGCTCACACTCATCATCAACCCATATATATGCGGTCACACTCATAGACAACCCATAGATACACAATCACACTCATAGACAACCCATAGATACACAATCACACTCATAGACAACCCATAGACACGTGCTCACACTTATAGACAATATACTGACAGGCGCTCACACTCATAGACAACCCATAGACACGATCTCAGAGCTATAGATAACCCATAGACACGCGTTCACGCGCGTTGTTGTGAGCGTCGCTCCTCCGCCCTCCGTTTATATTGGAGAGCGACTGCCTCCAACTGCCCCTTAGAGTCCTTCACGATCCTCCTACACAGAGGTCGATCTTGACACCGCTGGTAATCAGTCTTCAGCAAGTCCACTCAGCTCCAGGTCCTCCTATGTCACATCAGTCCATCTCGTCTCTAGCCCGTACCGCGCCCGTTTAGCTCCCTCTACGCGGCCAACCAGCAACTGCTTGGGCATACGGTGGCTGGGCATGCGGAATACATGATCCAGCCACTGAAGCTGTGATGCTTGTGGAGCTCGTCAATGGGACCTTATTCAGATTTTTTGAGAATTTGTGAGCTCCTGACACAATCCAACCTGGTTAAACCCAGGATGAATCCTAGGCAGGTCAGCCGGAAAGTTTCTAAACGGTGCAGATATTCCGCCAAGGGGGTCCATCACTGCCACCACCACCATCATCACCACCATCATCACCATTTTCCCAATCATCGTCTCATCTCCAAGCATCAGATGTTGCTGTACTGTCTTAACTGCGAGTCCTAAAGTTCATTTTACAAGCCATTCCGAGTGTGTTTGAAACAGTCTTAATCGTTTATTTTTGTTTTATTAATTTCCTTTCAATCCCATTAGTCTCAAATAGTCTAATCTCATCTCATTATCTGAAACCGCTTAATCCTATATAGGGTCACGGTGAGCCGGAGCCTATCCCGGAAACACAGGGCGTAAGGCAGGAATACACCCGACGACGGGACGCCAGTCCATCGCCGGGCATTGCGGGACAATTTTAGTCTGCGAGCCAATCAACCTATCCAGGAGCATGCTTTTAGACTGTGGGAGGAAACCGGAGTACCTGGCGAAAACCCACGCGGACACGCGGAGAGCATGCAAACTCCACACAGAAAGCACCCGAGCCGCGAGATTCGAACCCGGGACCTTCTTGCTGTGAGGCGTCAGCGCTAACCACTGGGCCACCGCGCCACCCGTTAGTCTCAAATAATAATTTAGTGTTGTGGTTCTGAGGCCTACCATTCCCACTACGATAGTGTAACATTTGTTTCTTTGCAGCAATTCCGGCGGTCCTTTAACTGTCTTAAGCCACTACTGTCCTGATGCGCATTTTGCAAGTATTTTAAAGTGTGTTTGAAACAGTTTTCATTATTTATTATTATTTTCTCTAACTCTTAGACGTTTTAATCGGTAATTTAACATCTAGATTCTGAGGCTTAACCTTCCCACTGCGAGAGTGCACGTTTTTGTCTTGTGGCAATGGCTTGCAGCAGTCCCTTATCACCAACATCACGTGCTCACCATCTCACCGCACTCCACCTCGTTAGATAACCTCTCTCACTCATTTCTCCATATCATATAACTGTCACCGCCTTCGTCACAAATCTCATCACCACTCAGCCATACACTGATCCATCACTTCACTGCCTGACCACCCACCACTCTGCTCTTACACGACCTAATTTCACTGTTGCCCCACAGCGGGATTTCCCAGGTTCGGCTCCTGGCTCAGGCACCTTTCAGTGTGGCAATGCGTCAGTTTTTCGTCGGGTTCACCGGTTTCCTACCGCTTTCCAAGCATGCGCTGCTCTCTAGGTTGATTGGCCTGCTGAGTAAATTGCCCCCAGGGAGGTGCCCCATCATATATTGGCGTCGTATCCTGGGTGTGGCCCCACCTTGCACCCCGTGATTTCCACGGTGGGCTCAGGCCCCTAACCTATTCATCATGATCACCTCCACACACGCGGCTCTCCTGAACCTTCATCCTGAATAAGTCCTCAATATCTCCAGCCGTACCATTTGCCGACAGCTAGCGATGTCCCACTATCCTCATTACATCCATCATGGTGCTGGATACAAAAAGCGCATTAATTTGTCCTTTACTGGTGCTCCTAACCCCATCCCTATATTATGTTCGCCCTATCGGCTGCCGGGGAAGCAACTAATTCGGCCTTTTGCAGTTCGGCGTTGCTTGCGGACAATACCTCTGGTCGGTTTCCTCTCCACCACACACATTGTCTGCAACTGAAACCTACGTGCCCTGCTCAATGTGCGCTTTGTGAACACCGAAAAAGACCCATTCAGGCAGAACTGGTCCAGCTTGTCCAAGATCACTAAGCTGACAGAGACCTGGTACAATTAATATGATTTTCTGACATTGAATCAGACTCAACCGCCGAATTTTCAACTCCATCAGAAGGCTTGTTCTCATGGCCGTGGTGGCATCCTTGCAGTTCTATACTGTGTTACTGCCAACATCTGACCAATTCCGCTATCGACCTTCCGTTCAATCGCACATATATCTCTGGATTGGAGGTCAGCTCAACCTGTGAAGTTGGTGCTGCTCTACCACCCACCTGGACTCTCCACCTCTTTTGTCAATGAACTGTCTGAGCTTATTTCTAAGTTGTGTTTCAGTTCTGAGAGGATCCTGATACTTGGCGATTTCAACATCCATGCCGACTCTCTAAAAAGCCCTCTTGCAAGGGATCTCATGGCCACTCTGATCTCATTTGGCTTCGTTCAAAGCATGACATCTGCCACTCATGTATGTGGCCATACTCTGGACTTGGTTTGGTCATGAGACATATCTCTAACAGACCTGTCTGTCACTGATCCTGGTCTGTCCGATCATTCTGATGTGTGATTTGATTTTCAGATACCACTACCTATTTCCATCACCAAGCAAGAAATCAAATTCCGCAACCTTAACGCCACTACACCAGACTTATTCACCACTGCAATCAACAGTTCATAACTCTCTGCCTCGGCTCATTCTCCCTCTGAAGCAACAGTTTAAAATTCGAAAGCCTACTATCAAGCATACAAGATGATTTGGTCCCATTAAATAACGCTGTGTCTCAGGAGGACAAGCATTCCCGTGGTATACTGCTGAACTCTGGAACCTCAAGGCGAATGCATACAGGGCCGAATGAACTTGGAGAAAATCTGGCCTCACCGTTCATGCTTAAATTTTTAAGCACAAACTCAATCTCTAACCGTATGTACTTGATTACGCTCATACCAACCACTACTCCAGCATTCTGGCTGATACCTGTGACAAGCCAATGATGGTCTCCTCGACCATTAATCGACTTCTTCACCCCATCAGTCACTCACCTTCACCTCTAATCATTAATAAAGATCAGGCAGATCAGTTGATTCAGCTTTTCTTATACAAAACCAAAGTCCATCCTACCTCTACCCAGTCTCACCCCCCAAACAATACCTCGAAAAATGTTTCTCCCCTTACCTTGATCTCAAAACTCCTAGAAATTTCCAAGTTAACGGAATCTGATGTCTTTTCATTCATTACAAGATCTCAACCCACAAACTGCTCCCTGGATCCAACCCTTCTAAATTCATCTGGGCAAATTTAAAATTACTTGAAACCTTCATCACTAATCCCTTCAATAACTCACTTTTTTCCGGCAGCGTTTCCTTGCTATTCAATGTGCTGCAGTTACTCCTCTACTAAAAAACTGGCCTTGATTGCAGCATACCTGATAATTATTGCCCCATCTCAAACGTACCATTCCTGTCGAAGGTCTTTGATTGTGTAGTAGACGTGCAACTCCAGAAACAAGTCCATAACAAGGACCTCCTCGATCCCTTCCAATCTTGATTCAGATTCGGCCATAGTACTAAAACTGCTCCGGTCAGAGTAGTTAATGACCTTCTTGTCGCTGTTGATGAAGGCTTGCCAAGTATTCTTATCCTCCTGGACCTGAGTGCTGCCTTTTATAACGTTGACCACTACCTTACTTGTGCGACTGCAGGGTATGGATGTCTCTAGCTGTGCATTTGCACTGGCTGAGTTCCTACCTCTCCGACTGAAAGCAGATCATCTGCCTTGGAGGACGTAACTTAGATATCCATATCGTTTTGTCTGGAGTTTCGTCGGGATCAGTCCTCAGACCTCTCCTCTTCAGCATCTATATACACCCATTTGGCCTAATCCTGCGGAGCCTCAATCTCAGCTGCCATTGCTTTGCCGATGACATCCAAATCTATATCCAAGTAAGCCATCCATCATTGCGTCTGGTCTTTCCATGTCGTCCTCAATGTCAACTGTGAAGTCCTGGCTCAATTCAAATTTCCTAAAACTAAATGGCAACAAAGCAGAAGTTTTGCTTGTTGGAACCCCGCACCAATTATCCAAGGCTGAACCCATCCAATTGATGCTTGACTACCAGACCATTGAAGTTGCCAATCCTGTCCGGAGTCTAGGAGTAACTCTTGATTCCTCACTCAGCTTCGAGACACACATCAACAAGGTGATGAAGGTGGCCTATTTCCATGTCACACACACAGCTAGACTGTACAATATCTTGTTACCCTCTGATGCTGAGACGTTAATACACATCTTCATCTCTTCACGAAACGTCCATTGCAATTCACTACCCCTTGGCTTCTCTGCCTACCTGATCAATCGTCTAAAACGTGTGCAGAATGCGACTGCTAGAGTCCTCACTCGCACACACAGCCACGATCACTTATCCCCAGTACTGGTGTCTCTCCACTGGCTACTGGTTAAATATAGGATCGAATTCAAGATCTTCCTTCTCACCTAGAAGGCTCTCACTGGCGCTGCTCCGACATACATCCGTGACCTACTTCAGGCACCCTCCTCAACACAACCTCGATCCTCCAATACAAGCTTGCTGCATGTGCCCAGGTCGCACCTCCATTCCATGGGTGACAGAGCCTTCTCGCGCACTGCTCCCAGTCTCTGGATCGCCCTTGCATTGGAGATTCGGTCAGCTGAGTCCCTGGACATTTTCAAATATCATCTCAAGACTCACTTGTCCTGTAAGGCTTTCAAGACATGCTTCGGACTGTTGATAAAGCTCACTATTGTCATGCTGGGATGCGGGCTCGCTGCTGACCTACGTCTGCTAAGGAACATTTATTCCTTGAATAATTATTTTGATCGCTTATTAAATTTGACTTTCATTTAAACTGCTCTGGTGTTGTTGTTGTTGTTGATATGCCGTTCTCTCCACAGCTCAGATTTGCAACAAAAAACTAAAACAAAACGTTATTGTTGTTTTTCTGTTCTTATGTCGTTGTTGTTGCTGACATGCCATTCTCTCCACAATTATGTGTAGCGCTTTGTGACCCTCGGGTGAAAAGAGCTCTAGAAGTGCAATTATTATTTTTATTGCAAGAATATAGAAGAGAGAGCATGACTGCATCTGAGAAGACACGACACTTCGTGTGGCTAGACATGGCAGACAGCTTCTACATAGCGTTACATAGCCGATCAAAAAAAACATAATGCCCGCCCGAATTATTCAGTGTGATCTCCGCTGCTTAACTAGAACTGACCATAAGCACATTGCCTTGGTATGGACATTTTTCAACCCACTTCACACCTGCGACATTATTCAATCGTGATTTTATGCAGAGAGTCAGGAACCCTGAAACACACGACGAACAACAAACGGCCCTGACCTATTGGCCTTGACCTGGTTAATAAAGCAGAAATGCAGGTGCTGTTGCAATTTTCTACACCTCTGCTGTAGCAGCCGTACAGAGAATATGGCGTCTGTGCAAGACCGCCCTGGTCTGAAATTACATTTGGGGTTCCGTAAGCCTCTACTCAGCGTGCCTGGCAAGGCGATATTGCATGATCCTTGCCAGATCCTTTCCCGACATACTGAGGAGCGAGATACCCCTGTAATCCTTACGATGGGTACAGTCCCCTTCTTAAACACGGGGACCACTAGGGCATCCTTCCAATCCAGCCGAACCCATCTTGTCCTCAAGACGGGTTTTCCTGGTCTCAGGCCCTGGATCGCTTTACATATTTCATATACAGATGGCACACCTCTGCCAGTCATTCACAAGGGGTGGCTCCGTCTTCCAATAACTGAGGTACCACAGCTCAAGAAGGGTTATCCCCATGTTGTACCATCGTGTTATCTGAGTTGAGAAGGTTTCCCTTCCCCAAAACCTCGCAGAAATGCTCTTCAAACGTGCGAACTTGTTTCTCGAGGTTGGAGATCCGATCACAATTTTCCCCTTGAAGGAAATCGGTGGCATTAGAAGTCAATATTTTTATGGAATTATACAGTGAAATGTGATCACGGTTACTGAGTTAGACTCCATCTCCTCGGCAGCCTGCAGCCACCACTCATCCACACAATGCTGCACAGCTCGACGAATCTCTGAACGAAGGCTGTGGTAAGATTTCTCATTCTCGGGTGTGGTTTTGTAACAAACGGTGCGAGTCGGCCCGCCGTTTGCTCTCAGATGGCTCAAGCACCTCCTCCGTCAGCCAGGGTTTCTGGGGGGGGGGGGTCTGGACCGTGTACCCAGAGCAACCAATCCAGCTGTATGAGTCAGCCCTAAACCTCTGCATCAGGAACAGGTGGGCGATGCCAGCGCCAGGTGCAAATGATGATGAAATTCTTTCTTGAGCGTTCATGAGCCAGCCGAGATCAGGCCACTGGGTTTAAATGCGGTCCTTGGTGAACGCCCACCACCGCCGTAGAAGAATGGCGGGTAGATCTTAGAGATGACAAGCCAGTGGCCAGAGGAACGATCAGCTCCACAGTAGGTCCTAATGTCAAGGACATGGGGCCGCATCTGCTGCTCTGCCTCTTTGTAATCCAGCAGATGTTTTTGCTTGGACCAAGTATGAATCCATGATGTTGAATTGATGCACATATGACTAAACAGCGTCCTGGTGTTTCGGAGTCGAGGTGCTGCACAGGAATCTAATAGCCCGCTACCGTTGTTGTTGAGCTGATTTTGTCCATACCTCCCACAATCACTTTAACTCAGGTGTCTGCATCATGACCCACTCTGGCGTTAAAGTCACCTCGCAGGATGACTCTATCCCGAGGTGCCACGCTCCTACGCACCCTTCATTTTGTTATTCAGAAGACCCACTCTCTGTTTGGCAATTTCCGGTCCCGAGTGTAGGACTTTCCAACCCTCCATCATGACTGGAGCTATAACCAGGCCACCGGACCTCCTGCATCCCAGAAGTCCAGGCGGTATCGGTCCAGCTGCTAGCTACTAAGAGAGGAGTGGCAGCATCTCCTCTGCATCGGGCGTTCGAACATTCCACGTGACCACACGCAGCAGCTTTATGTTGTTATTGAAGGAAGCCCGGGGGTAGGTATTCAGTCTCCTCGCTCCACAAATGGGGTTTGGCCAGGAGACGTCATGAATGCCTGGCCCCCCGGGACCTCCGGCTCAAGCCTAGATATTTCTTCGTGATATTTTGATAATTAAATTGAAGGTGGAGGAGTTACCACCCCGCGCACCCATCCAGAGCCACGTTCCCCAGTATAAATGCTCTGAACGTAGCCACCGCAGCGTTACAGACCCGCACCACCTACATAATCATAGACACGTGCTCACACTCATAGACAACTCACAAACACCTGCTGACACTCGTAAAGAACTCATAGGCAAACGTATAGATACCCGCTCACACTCATAGGCAACTCACACAGACCCCTTCACACATAGACATTCTTCATAAACACCAGCTCACTCGTAAACAAATTAAAGATGCCCCGTGTAGCCAAGGCTGCCGTTGGTGAACATCTGTGATGTAGCAAGCAGGACGCCACCCGTACACACACCCCGCACACCCCGCGCCCCCAACGCTTCCCGCACACCCAACACGTACCGCACATGCCGCACACCGCGTCCTTTGCTGCACGCGATGTGGGGGGAGGAGGATCTTCCAGGTGTTGTGTCGGCGGGGGTGAGGGGGTGGTGGAGGGTGTGAGGGGGTGGTGGAGGGGGTGAGGGGGTAGTGGAGGGGGTGAGGGGGTAGTGGAGGGGGTGAGCGAATGGTGGAGGGGGTGAGTGCGGGGGTGACGGTGAGGGACGAGGGTGGAGATATGGTACTAAATACAAAGTCTCCCATATAATCTGTACGCATATCGGGTACCGCTTGTTGGGGCAAGTGCTGTTAGCGAGCACCTAGTACGGCCACGTGTTACGGCGGCAGGCACAATAAACCAAGGGGTGGGTGGCCAGCACCAGGCCCCACCGTCTTTATCTTTTCGCGCTGATGTTTAAAAAGGCAAGGCACAGACGGACACAACAACCACCATTCGCCACTAACTGGTAATGACGTCACCACGGCGCCTGTGCCAGGCCACGTGCACTTTGAGGATCGCCGACAGGGATGACAGGACAGTCAGGTGCTATGAGCTGCCTCACTGAGATGACTGGCAGATGAAGAAATAGATCCCGCGTGTAGCCTCACGGGCCCGTAGGGTCACGTGCCATTGGCGAGCACCTATGAAAGTCGACACGTCACAGGAGCAGGTGGGTGACCATCACCACGCCCGTCCGCCTTTGTCTCCCTAGTGTCAATATTTGAGGCTCAGTCAACCTAGGGGACGCCCAGGGCAGGTTCAGAAAATCGTCACTTGCGTTGGACGTGAGCGGAATTCGAGCTCTGGTCGCCGGGCGCGTCGTGCATTGCGCTAACCGCAGAGCCACCGCTCCCCATGCACACTGCACATCCATATGCTCCACGCTCGGGCAGACTGTGGGGCGCTTGGGGGGTAGGGGTGTAGAGGGGGTTGGGCACGAGGCAGACGGTCCCCCCTCGACCCCTACAACCTCGCGCCCCCCTCCCACCCCACACACCCCCATGGTTCCAAGGCCACGGACAACCGCCCCCCTTGACTCGGCGCCGCTCAGCGCCAGGTCGCGCGTCCCCTTGGTGCAAGCGGAAAGTCACGACGAGAGGAGTTTCAGCTGCTGTCGGTTACCCCTCCCCCGCTCGTCCCCGCTCCCCCCTCCTCGCCCCCTATCTCCCCTCCTCCCCCGCTCGTCTCTGCTTATCTGCCCTCCTCCCCCACACGTACCCCCCCTTCCCGCCACCCCTCCCCGTGCTCTCCCCCGCTCCTGCCCGCCCGCACTGACTCCTCCGCGTTCCGCATTAACCCTCTAAAGACAAAGACACCCGTATGGTCCTCATGGTCTGTGTGGTCAAGTGCTGCATGCGAGCGTCACGGGGGTTCGATTGTAAACAATGCATTGTGGGGGAGTTCCCGGGCCCGCGTCTCCTTCAGAGAAACAGAGAAAATGATTACATGACGTCATCGTAAGGGACGCTGGCAAGATTTTGCCGCTCCTTGAACCGTCAGATTGACGACTGCTGTTGAGTTTATTGAAACACTTTGATCACTCTATTCTTGTTACATCGGTTTTATTTCTGCTCCTTTTTATTCTGGTAATTCTTAATTTGTTCTTCTTCACTCTATTTCACGC
The DNA here is from genome assembly GCA_036362905.1 of Mordacia mordax. NCBI lineage: Eukaryota > Metazoa > Chordata > Hyperoartia > Petromyzontiformes > Petromyzontidae > Mordacia > Mordacia mordax. Next base: position 12,234,688 of record JAZEWT010000016.1, read on the forward strand.
CTCATCTCTTCGGGCCTTCTGTACAGTCGAAGCAAGTGAAGCCTCGCCACTGTCTCGCCGCTAAATCCAAGTAACCGCACTTCACTCATCATCATCAGCTTCCTCACCTCATCCGCCCTCATTGAAATCTCCATCTCACTCATGGTGTTGCATAGCTCCACGATCACTCTCAACCTTCCTCACCTTATCTGCCCTCATTTCACTTTCCTCATCATCGCAGCTTTACCAGTCCACCTGCGTGTGTTGAAAGAGTTTTAATCGTTTAATCATTGTCACCTTGGTGTTATTTCTATTCTCTTAAATCTTATTAGCTTTCTTCACGTGTATTATAGATATACACACACGGGTAGTACTGTAGATACACGTGCATATAGATTAACACGCACGTGCCGTGCACTTTAGATATACGCATGTACTGTGAATATATTCACATTCCCATGTGCTGTAGCTCCACACTCTAGAGTATTATCGATTTGCACACTCTTGTGTATTATTGATACAGACTCACTCGTGCACTGTAGATATTCGTCTTAACAATTTTACGTCTCAACTCGTGGGCACTTCTCCGCTCGGCGAGAGAGTGATTTGCATATTACTGAAAGTCATTCAACACCCTTTTCTCCCTGCTCGCCGCTTCTCGGGATTCAGGTGCCTTTTTGTGTGGAGTTCACGTGGGTCTGGTTGGTTCACCTGCTGAATATATTACTCCCCTGGGAGGTCCCCTGTGATGTGCTGGCGTAGCATCGTGGGTGTGACCGAGCCTTGCACCCCGTGTCTGCCACGGTGGGTTCCGGCCCCTATCAGTTATCATCTCCTATACACGTGGCTCCCCAGAGCCTGCATCAGTTCCCACTATATCCAACCTTCTGGCCATTTACCGTGAGCTGATGATACTCCACCGCTCTTGTGACATTCATTGGGGTGCTCGTAACAAAAATCCCATTAACTTGCCTACAACTGATTTCGCTACCACCATTGGCTGCCGACGAAGCAACAAGTTAGGCCTTTTACAGTTCGGCATTGCTTGTGGAAAATACCTCTGGTTGGTGTTCCTCCGGCACGCACATTAATTGCAACTGAAACCCACTTTGCTTTGCTCAATGTGAACTCGCTGAACACCGAAAAAGTCCCACTCGTTGCTATTTTTTTCTGAGACAGCAGCCTGGAGCTGCTCTGCCTAATATGACCTGGTACCATCAAGATGATTTCCTCACATTGAATCAGGCTTAACCACAGGACTTTGCACTCCATCAGAAGGCTCGTTCCCATCTCCACACTGGTGCCCTTGCAGTGCTCAACTGTGTTTGCCGAAATCAATTGGATTCCGTTGCCGACCTTCCATTCATTCGCGCAAATGTCTCTGGAATGGAAGTTGGCTCAACCTGTGAAGTTGGTGCTGCTCTACCGTCCACCTGGAGCCTCCACTTCTTTGTCAATGAACTGTCGAGCTGTTTTCTAAGCTCTGCTCCAGTTCTAAGAGGATCCTGATGCTTGGAGATTTCAACATCCATGTTGACTCTCTAAAGAGGCCCCTTGCAAGGGATCTCATGGCCACTCTGAACTTATTTGGCTTCATTCAACACATGACATCTGCCACTCACAGATGTGGCCATATTCTAGACTTGGTTTGCTCAAGTGGTATATCTGTAACCAACCTGTCTGTCACCGATCCTGGTCTGATTGATCGTTCCACTCTGTGGTTTGATCTTCAGGTACCGCCTCCCATTTCCATCAGCAAGTGCCAAATCCAATTCTGAAACCATAATGCTCTTACTCCAGACATAGTCATCACGGAAATCAACAGTTCATCACTATCTGCCTCAGCTCACTCTGCCTCTTATATTAAAGAAGAAACCCACAACAGCCTGCTATCAAGCATACTGGATGATTTGGCTCCATTAAAATGACACTATGTCTCAGGCGAGAAACCACCCCCCCTGGTATTTTGCTGAATTCTGGGACCTCAAGACAAATACACGCAGGGCCGAATGGACTTGGAGAAAATCTCGCCTCACTGTTCATGCTTAAAATTTTAAGGACCAGCACAATTGCTACTGGAAGGCAGTTGATTGTGCCTGTGCCAACCACTGTGACAAGCCCAATATTCTTTTCTCGACCATTAATCGACTTCTTCGTCCAACCAGTCAATCACCATTACATCTCTTTATGAATGAAGATCAGGCGGATCAGTTGAGTAAGTTTTTCTCAAATAAGGAAGCCCACCTTGTCTCTACCCAGCCTCAACCACCAACCAATACCTCAACAAATGTTGCCTCCCCTGCCTTGGTCTCAAAACTCCTGGAATTTTCCGAGTTAACAGAATCCGATGTCTCTTCATTAGTTACCAGATCTCGACATACAAACTGCTCCCTGGACCCCTTCCTATCCAAACTCATCTGGGCAAACGTCAATTCCCTTGCCACTTTCGTCTCTATTAAATAACTCACATTGCTCTAGCATCGTTCCCCACTATTTAACTGTGGCGCAGTTACTCGTATGCTTAAAAAACCTGGCCTCGTTTGTAACATCCCTGATAATTATCGCCCCATCTCAAATCTACCGTTGCTTTCTAAGGTCCTTGAACGTGCAGTGGCCGTGCAATTCCAAAAACTCGTTTTCAACAATGACATCCTCGACTCCTTTCAATCCGGGTTCAGATACCACCGTAGTACTGAAACTACTCAGGGCAAAGTAGTAAATGATAAAGGCTTGCAAAGTATTCTTGTCCTCCTAGACCTGAGCGCTGCCTTTGATACTGTTGACCACCCCATTTTACTTGAATGACGGGAGGGTGTAGGGATCTCTGCTGTGCCCTGTATTGGCTGAGCCCCTAACTTTCCGACTAGAAGCAGTTCGTAAGCCTCGGAAGACATAACTGAGAGATCCATCTTGTTTTGTCTGGAGTTCCTCAGGGTCCAGTCCTCAGCCTACTCCTCTTCAGCATACACATACAACCACTTGGTCACATCCTGCGTAAGCTCAATCTCACCTACCATTGCTATGCCGATGACATTCAAATCTATATCCACGCAAAGCCACCCATCAATGTGCCTGGTATTTCCATGTCGTCCTCACTGACAACTATGAAGGCCTGGCTCATTTCAAATTTCCTAAAACTATATGGCAACAAAGCAGAAGTTTTGCTTGTTGGAACCCCACACCAATTGTTAAAGGCTGAACCTATCCCATTGATGCTTGACTACCAGACCATTAAAGTTGCCAATCCTGTCCGGAGTCTAGTAGTAACTCTTGATTCCTCACTCACCTTCGAGACACACATCAACAAGGTGACGAAGGCAGCCTATTTTCATCTCAGAAATATAGTCAGACTGAGCAATATCCTGTCACCTGCTGACGCTGAGAAGCTTATATGCATCTTCATCTCACGAATCGATTACTGCAATGCACTGCTCCCTGGCACCCCTACTTACCTGATTAATCGTCTCCAACGTGTGCAGAATACGGCTGCTAGAGTCGTCACTCGCACACTCATCCATGATCACATTTCCAAAGTACGGATGTCTCTCCACTGGTTACCTGTCAAATACAGGATTGAATCCAAGATCCTCCGTCTCACCTACAAGGCTCTCACTGGCGTAGCTCCGAGATACATCCGTGATCTACTTCAGGCACCCTCCTCAATACGACTACTTCGATTCTCCAATGCGGGCTGCTTGCTGCATGTGCCCAGATCGCACCTCCATTCGATGGGTGACAGAGCCTTCTCGCGCGCTGCTCCAAGACTCTGGAATGCCCTTCCACTGGAGATTCGTTCAGCTGAGTCCTTGGGCATCTTCAAATCTCGTCTCAAGACTCACTTGTTCCGTAAGGCTTTCAAGTCCTCCGACTCGGACTATTCATGCGGCTCAATATTGTCGTGCTGGCATGATGGCTCTCTTCTGATCTGCGCCTGTTCGGGAACATTTATTCCTTCCTCCGGCTAGGACTATTGATGTGGCTTAATGGTGCCGCGCCAGGATGTTGGCTCTCTTCCGACTTGCGCCTACTCAGGAACCTTTATTCTGTCCTCTGACTAGGACTATTGATGCGGCTCAATGTTGTCGTGCTGGCATGATGGATCTCTTCCGACTTGCGCCTGCTCGGGAGCATAATTTGTTGCTACTATTTGACTTTCAGTTTAACTCTCCTGATGTTGTTCTTTCCGCATCTCAGATTTGTAAAAAATAAAAAACCTCCAAAAAAAACCGTGAAAACTGATTTGCCGTTCTTATCTCGTTGTTGATGTTCTGTTCTCTCCGTAGCTCTGTGCAGCGCTTTGTGACCCTCGGGTGATTAACACTCGAGAAAGGCAATTATTAATATACAATAAATGTTACATTAAACCATTTCCCAATATATGTATTATTAACACTGATAATTTTGCATTTTTAAATTATAGTTGAAAGTCAGATCATATTCTACATGTTGTTCTGCAGCGATGTGTATATAAAAAATAGAGCCAAAAAAATGTTGCTGAATTTTCGTTCCAATGTCGTTGTTGATGTGCCATCCTCTCCGCAGCTCTGTGCAGCGCTTTGTGACCCTCGGGTAAAAAGCGCTCTGTAAAAATGCAATTATGTGATGATAAATACAATTATATGGTGTCTGTCCGTGGGGAGCGGAAGTGTAGTGGTTAGTGCCATGTGCTATTAATATGGTTGCCCTAGTTAAACTCCTGCTCGTGGCTAACACCGGTGGAAAGGATCCAGGGAGCAGTTTGTGGGCCGGGATCTGGTAACTAAAGAAGAAAACCTCGGATTCCGTTCATTCGAAAAGTTGCCGGAGTTTGGAGGTCAAGGATGGTGGAGGAACATTTTTTGAGGTATTGGCTGGTGATTGAGGCCGGGTAGAGATACGATGGGCTTCAGTTTTACCAGAGAAAAACTGAATCAACTGATCCGCCTGATCTTTATTCGTGAAGGGAGGTGAGGGTGAGTGACTGGTTGGACGAAGGAGCTGATTAATGATCGAGAAAAGAATCTTGATCTTGTCGCAGGTATCAGCCAGAATTCTGGAAATATGGCTGGTATGGGCACAGTCAAGTGCCTTCCATAATAAAGATGCCCCGTATAGCCTTGTCAGACTGTAGGGTTACGTGCCGTCAGCGACAAACGAAGTCACGAGTCTCCCCTCCTTCACCAACTCCCCCGCCCCTCCGATTGCCCCCCCCCGTCCGTCCCGCGAACTCCCACGGACTCACAGAGACACCGACTCCCGTACAGCATCGCGCGAGTCTGGTGAGAGGCGCCGCCTCATCTACCCGTGTGCTCTCAGCTGCAGCTCCCACACACAGCTACACTCAGCCTCCCCGTGTGTTCTCAGCTACAGCTCCTCCACACAGCTACACTCAGCCTCCCCGTGTCCTCTCAGCTACAGCTCCCCCACACAGCTACACTCAGCCTCCCCGTGTGCTCTCAGCTACAGCTCCCCCACACAGCTACACTCAGCCTCCCCGTGTGCTCTCAGCTCCAGCTCCTCCACACAGCTACTCAGCCTCCCCGTGTGGTCTCAGCTACAGCTCCTCCACACAGCTACACTCAGCCTCCCCGTGTCCTCTCAGCTCCAGCTCCTCCACACAGCTACACTCAGCTTCCCCGTGTGCTCTCAGCTACAGCTCCTCCACACAGCTACACTCAGCCTCCCCGTGTCCTCTCAGCTCCAGCTCCTCCACACAGCTACACTCAGCCACCCCGTGTGCTCTCAGCTACAGCTCCTCCACACAGCTACACTCAGCCTCCCCGTGTGCTCTCAGCTACAGCTCCTCCACACAGCTACACTCAGCCTCCCCGTGTGCTCTCAGCTACAGCTCCTCCACACAGCTACACTCAGCCACCCTGTGTCCTCTCAGCTACAGCTCCCCTATGCAGCTACACTCAGCCTCCCCGTGTGGTCTCAGCCACAGCTCCTCCACACAGCTACACTCAGCCACCCTGTGTCCTCTCAGCTACAGCTCCCCCACACAGCTACACTCAGCCTCCCCGTGTGCTCTCAGCTGCAGCCGCTCCACACACAATAATTATAATCAATTCATAATGCGCCACGCAAATTCGAATGCATAACGAATCAGAGCCGGTCGTGGGGGGGGAGCTATGAGGTCAGCCGGCGCCAAAAATCAAGGGCTTCTCGCGGAAATCCTAGGAAGGGGTTACTTGCGGGAGACTGATAAAGCGACCGCTTGATCTATCGCACCAATTACATTATCCAAACAGCTTGGCACGGCTGTGCCATGCAAGCTGTCGCTGTACACGGCACTTGCTCGACGGGAAAGCGGCTGGGGGTGCGGAGGGAGGAGAGGGGTTAGGGGAGACGAGGAGGAGGAGGAGGAGGTAGACGAGGAGAGTATCGGAAATTGTCGGATCGATGAGTTTCGGAAATTGTAGGATTTTAAGCGGAGCGTCTGGGTTGCGAGGAGGTGACTGACGGCGAGAGCTCGCCTGTCTGTGTGTGTTCACGCGTGTGTGTGTGTGCACGTCTGTGTTCACGTGCGTGTGTGTGTGTGTGTGCACGTGTGTCTTCACACGTATCTGTGTGTTAACACGTGTGTGTTCACGTCTGTGTATGTCCACGTGTGTCTGTGCACACGTGTGTGCGCACGTGTGTTCATGTGCACGACTCAACCTCAAATGAGTACCTAGTGCAGTGTGTAAACATTGCCAACTGGAGAGACAAAGGCGGCCGGGCGTGGTGCTGGCCACCCGCCTCATCGTGTGCCGTGTCGACCTTCATAGGTGCTCGCTAACAGCACTTGACTCTACAGTCTGTTAAGGCTATACGGGGGAGCTTTGTCTCTGTCTTTGTTCACATGTGTGTGTGTTTGTTGCAGCCCGCATGCCCAAGCAGTTGCTGTTTGGCCGGATAGAGATGGGGCTAAACGGGCGCGGGACGGATAGAGAAGAGATGGATCGATGTGGCACAGGAGGACCTGGAGCTGAGTGGACTCGCTGACAGACTGGTTCCAGCGACCTCTATGGAGGAGGATCGTGAAGGCCGCTACGGGGCAGTTGGAGGCAGTCTCCCTCCGACAACAACGGAGGGTGAAGGAGCAATGCTCACAACAACGTGCGTAATACCGGGCGGCTAAAATACAAGTTGGCACAGTATGGTAAACCATAACACCCGGGTCTGCCCCTATACCTCTTGTCTGGGAGCCTTCTACACTTCACGTGGCTTCAAGGTGCACATGGCCTGGCACAGACACCGTGATCACGTCACCGCCACTTAGTGGCGAATGGTAGTTGTTGTTGTTTGTTCCTGCGTGTCTGTGTTCACACGTGTGTATGTGTGTCCACGTGTGTGTCCGCGTGAACACGTGCGTGTGCTCACGTGTGTGTCCGCGTGTACACGTGCGTGTGCTCACGTGTGCACGCGTGTGAACACGTGCGTGTGTGTGAACGTTCATTTTGTTTTCTCGACAGTTTTGCGGAACGCAGCTACGCCTAGCTTGGAAGCGGGATTATCGACCTAAGGCACTAGCACTAGTATCCCAAATCCGTATGAAAAGGTTTATGGTTGGAGGTAGATTATAAAATTAATACGGAGGCAAGTTGGATGCAGGTACGATTGGTATACCGACGTTCGGACCTGTGTGCCATAACCGGAGCTCTAAATGTGTGTGTTTACGTGTGTGTTTACGTGTGCCGACACGTACGTGGGTTTAGATGTGATCATGTGTGTACTCTAGCGGTTAGCTCGCTTGGCTAAAAACCTGGATACCCGAGTCCACCCAACCAATTACTACTGTACAGGGTCGCGGGGGGGGGTGTGGAGCCTATCCCAGCAGACACAGGTCGCAATACATCGCAGGGCACTGGTGGCAAATTACTGAGCAGACCAATTAACTTAGGCAGCAGCGTATCTTTGGACGGTGGGAGGAAAACCGAGTACCCGGCGGAAACCCACGCTTACACTGGGAAAGAGAGAGCAAGAACACGCAAGCTCCACATATAAAGGCACAGGAGCCGGGAACCGACCCGGTATCTTCTTGCTGTGAGGCTACTGTGTCGTGCGCCGCTGTGGCCTTAATAGGCGCGCGCTAACCACGTAGAGAGCAGATGCCCCTGGGGCGTCAGCGAGCCTGGCTTATCTGCGGTGTGTGCAGCTAAACGTCCGTTTGTAACGCACTCTCCACTAATCCGCTGACAGCTTCCCCGCGCTCGCCCCTTCACTCACGCACACCCCACACGCACAGACGCCCGTGCGCTAGGGCGCGGGAGGCGAGCGCCACGGCCAGCCAGCCGCCTTTGTCTCCCTACTGGCTTTGTTTACGCACCGGACCAGGTAATCATTTGAGGCCGAGTCGACGTAGTGGAGGCCCAAAACCGTTTCAGAAATAAACATTGTCACTGGTGTTCGCCGTGAGTGGGAATCGAACTCGGATGGCCGGGTTCGTAGCGCGACGCGATAACCGCAGCGCCACCGCTCCCACCGTACACGATTGAATGCAAGGCGCAAAGCGCGGAGTTCACATCCACGACCACGAGAGTCTCTCCGACCAAACAGCGCGCGGCAGCGCTACGACCGCCACCAACAACAACCACCATTCACCACTAAGTGGTGGTGACGTCGCTACGGCGCTTGTGCCAGGTCAAGTACACTTTGAGGCCACGTAAAGTGTCGAAAGCTCCCCGACAGGCGCTAACGGAACAAACCCAGGTGTTATGGGCTGGCTGACTGAGATGACTGGCAGATGCACCACCTGTGTTCTCTACTCTGCCAACGTGCTTTGTTTTATCCGCCCGGCGCTCCGCTCGTTGTTTTGAGCGTCACTCCTCTGCTCTCCGCCGTTATTGGAGGGCGACTGCCTCCGACTGCCCTCTTGCGTCCTTCACGACCCTCCTGCAAAGAGGTCGATCTTGATACCGCTTGTATGAGTCTTCAACAAGTCCACTCAGCGCCTGGTCCTCATTTACCACATCAGTCCACCTATTTTCTCGCCCGTGCCGCGCCCATTTAGCCCCCGATGTCCGACCAAACAGAAGTTGGCTTGGGCAGGCGGTGGCTGGGCATGCGGGATACACGATCCAGCCACTGAAGCTTCACCTGCTTGTGGAGCTTGCAAATGGGACATTGTTCAGAGCTTTCGAGAATTTGTGAGCTCCTCACTCAATCCAACGTGGTTAAACCCAGGATGGATCGTAGTCAGGCCAGCAGGAAACATTGAAACGACGCAGTTGTTTCGACAGGGGGTCCACGTTTCGCAAGCTCGAGAACAAAATTATATGATTGCAGTTAAGAAGACCTGAAGCTTCGCATGGAGTGACAGGCCCCGCAGCTTCCACACAGCATTACGCAGCTGGCGAAAAGATAATGCCGCCCGACTAATTCGGGGCGAGACCTCCGCTGCTAAACCAAACCTGGATGTGAGCACACAGCCGAGGTATGATAATGTCTCCACAACTGCCCCATCAGTCATTGACAGCTGAGGGGGTAGAGTGTTCCGTGACATAATATACCTAGGCAGGTGTTTGGTTTTACTGGGACCGATGGTAAGACCCCATCGCGTTGTGGCATGCTCTAGTTTAAACAGCCCCGAACGCCTCCTCAGATTGAGCGGCATTACTAGATCATCTGCATACATACCGTGGTTGGCCACTAGACAGCCTTGACCGCACCCAGACATCGACCAGCCTCCCATTGTAGCTCTAGCAGACATAAATTCCACTCGTACATCCATGGAAAGTCTCTCGAACTTCCTGGTCAAAAATATGTTAAATAATGCAGGAGTCATAGGGCATCCCTGTCACACACCAAGGCAAACGTGGAATGGCTTTGACTCTTAACCACGTAGGTTTACGTGGGCCTGCCCACCATCATGAAGGTCTTTAATAATTGAGAGTAGAGGCAAGGACCTTAAAAGCACGAAGAACAATCAACAGCCCTGACCTAACGATGGTATCGCAGGCCTGGGCCAGGTCAATAAAGCAGAGATGCAGGTCGCCTTATAATTATAGTAGCCAGACAGAATATTGGGTCCGTGTGAAACCGTCCCGGCCTGACATCACTCTGAGGTTCTGCAAACTTCTCCTCGGCGTGCCTTGGCAAGGCGATGTTGATTAATCCTTTCCAGGATATTTCCCGACACACTAAGGAGCGAGATGTCCCAGTAGTTGTTACAATCGGTGCGGTCGCCCTTCTTAAAGAAAGGACCACTAGGGCATCTTTCCAATCACGCGGGACCGGTCTGTGTGCCAGAAGGTTAATGATGTCAAATATGGCAATTTGGAGATAATCTTTGCCCGGCGCTTTTCCTCGTCTCAAGCTCTAGATCGCCTCGTGTATTTCCTCTATTCCTCTACGGATGTTACCTCTGCCGGCCACTCACAGGGGGTGGCTACTCTTCCAATATCAGAGGCACCATAGCATCAACAAGGTTCCCGCCATTTTGATGCTATGGTGCTGTCTGAGCTGAGGGGGTTCCCCTCCCCCAAGACCTCACAGAAATACTCAACAAACATGCGGACTTGTTCCTGGGAGTTGAATATTGGATCACCGTTTTCCCCTTTAAGGAAGGCAATGGGTGCAAGGCTGTAAGTCAATATTTTGATGGTATTAAAAAGTGATTTGTGATCATGGCTACGGGGGCAGACTCCATCTCCTCAGCAGCCCGCAACCACCACTCATGCTTGCAATGCTGCACAGCTCTCCGAACCTCCGAGCGAAGACTGTGGTAAACCTCATTCTCACCGTTACGACCACCGCCATCACTGCCACAGACACCATCACAACTACCACCGCTACCAATAGACAAATATATCCCGTAGAGCCTCAACGGACTCTGGAATCAAGTACTGTTAGTGAGGAGAATTAAAGGCCAGCATCGCACACGAAAGGGTGGGTGACTAGCACCACGCCCGGACGCCTTTGTCTCTCCAGCGGCGATGTTTACACACAGCAACATATACTCAATTGAGGCGGAGTCAACCTGGGGGAAGCCCAGGACCAGTTTAGAAAATCGTCACTTGTGTTGGCGGCTGTGAGCGGGGATCGGACTCGGGTCATAGCTGGGTTGTCATCGTAGTGGGCTAACCGCTGCGCCACCGCTCCCCACCACTACTAACACCATTACCGCCACGGCTGCAACCAGCCAACACTCCCACGTGGGGTGAGGAGGAGGTGGAGAGTGGGGGTGAGTCCGTTCGAGCAGGGAATCCGAGGGGAATATTGACAGACAGTCCCCCAAATAGTCACCCTCACTCGACCCCCCCCCCTTCCCCTAACGCGTCCCCTCCCGTGGGGACCGTGACAGGCGGTAGGGATCTAGACACGAGCGCAATGATTGCATCTGTCACTCAAACCCCGCGCGGTCTCGCCGCGTGCTGG
>JAZEWT010000016.1:12260249-12271773 GCA_036362905.1 Mordacia mordax
CGGCTCATCCCCCCCCCCGCCATGCCCACGCGGCTCCTCCCGTCCATGCCCGCTACATGAAGTAGGCTCGGAGCGTCGCGGCCTCCTGCTCCATGTCGGGTAATGTGCGGAATGGGCCCGAAGATGCTGCCTCACCCCCCACCTCCTCCTTTCGGTCGTGTTCCTGCAGCTGTAAAAACAAAGATCTCTCGTAGAGCTTTAACAGACTGCAGGGTTACGTGCCGTTAGCGAGCACCTGTGAAGATCAACACGGCACATGAGGGGGTGGGTGACCAGCACCACGCCTGGCCGCCTTTTCTCGCTGCTGGCGATGTTTCCACACCACGACATGTACTCATTTGAGGCTGAGTCAACTTAAGGGAGGCCCACGACTGGTTGATAAAATCGTCACTGGTGTTGACTGAGCGAGAATCAAACTCGGGTAACTTGGTTTGTAGCCCAGGGTGGTTCAGTTGTAATATAGGTGTCTCATAGAAATAAAGTTCTGCCTGAGGAAGTTTGAGCTCTGCCTCGGGCACCTTCTGTGTGGAATTTCTGTGTTCTCCCCACCTGGTCTGCGCGTATTTCTTCTGCGTTCTCCGTTTTCCTCCCACATCTAAAAAAACCCACTAAATAAGTGACTGAATGCCGTAACACACAGCATGCAGTGTCTGGCACATGTTGGCGCCAACTAACAGCGTGGCTGCCGTCCCCCTCCCAACCACTCTGCCGTTTCCTCGTGTCTCCGAGTCATTCTTCTTTTGAAATAAATACCTTCGACATTGAAAACGTGCCATACGTTATAAATCGTATTTCTTGTTACTAACCACTAAGCTACTACTCCCCAAACAAGCTCCCACTCAGCCCCAATGGACTGGCGGGGCGAGCACTGTTAGCAAGCACCTGTTATGGCCGGTAGGGCTCAATGAGGCGTGGTGTGGTCGGTACTGATGCCTGGCCCCCTCTATGTTGTCGTGATCACAGATACGCCTCCTGCTGCGTTGCGCTGCCCTTGGCGTAGTGTGGTTGTGCAGGGTGCAGGTGGTGCTGCGGTGTGGAGGTGGGTGTGCTATAGATGTGGTTGTGCTGCGGTGTGGAGGTGGGTGTGCTATAGATGTGGTTGTGGTGCATTGTGGAGGTGGGTGTGGTGTGGGGGTGGTTGTCGTGGTGGTGTAGAGGTGGTTGTCGTGGGGTGTGAAGGTGGTGGAGATGCTGTGCTGGCATTTATCGGTGCTACACGCTAACTCCACTTGACCCTTCAGTATGTTAAGACTACACGGGGAAGCTTAGTCTTTGGAGCAGTGCGGAGGAGGTGGTGGTGCGGCGTCCAGGGCACAGGTTGGGCTGAAGTGGCCACACGGCCACCTCTCTCCCCGTGGTGATGTTTACACTGAGGGGAGGTGAAGGCCAGGCTGAGACGCCACCTTGACATTGATAGCATGCATCCGATGTGCGACGATCAAACCGTCCCGTAAATTTCACACCCACCCAGACACCCTCACCATGACCACGCCCCCGCTACTCTCTCCGCGTGGTTGTTTTTGGTCCGATTTCTATTCACGTATTTGTAACGCCGCTCTCATTCCGGCGACCCCGGTCGTCCGTTCGGGGAGAGCATCTCTCGCCGTGCCGAAGCCTGGGCCATGGCGTGGTGACGCCGAGGGACCCGTGACCTGACCCCGTGACCCCGTGACCCCGTGACCCCGTGACCCGCCGGGCAGAGCCTCATGCCTGCGTGTAGATGTCGTCGTTGTGCGAGAAGTCCCCCGTGCGTCGTGGAAGCAGGTGCACGTGGACGTGCTGCCGGGAGACAAGAACGCACGCGGCCTGAGAAGCGTGGACGCGGAGCAACACCTTCGTAGCTGGGGTAGTTAGAGAGAGGGTGCGAGGTAGGGATTGAGGGGAGGATGGACGGAGGGATTGAGCGAAATAGTAGGAGGGAGGGAAGTGGGAGGCGAGGGAAGGAAGGAGTGAGGGAGGAACGAAGGCAGATAAGCACGAAGAGAGGTAGGGAGGTAGGGAGGGAGGGAGTGAGTGAGTGAGGGGGGACATGAAGGATGAGGGAAGGAAAAAGGGATGAGGGGAGGGATGGTGAGGGAGGGACATCGAGGGAGGGAAGGAGGAAGTGCGGGTGGGGGAGCTAGGAAGGCAAGGAGGCGCATAGAGGGAGAGGAAGGAATTTTGAGATACTAGAGTATTTTTTACAAAGGAAATGGGAATTGTATCGACGATTTCACAAACTGTCATTAAATCGGGGAAACGGCTCCTCACTTAATAACACAAAGATTTCACGAAAAAACACTTGTTAAGAAGCAGACAGCGAAGTAATGCGTAAGCATCCGCGCTTGTCTCTGCGAGTGAAGCGCGGATACTTATGGTCGCGAACGCTACTTCGGCGGCTTCCCATGGAATGCGATGGCGCACGCGCACCGAGCGCCGTCGCGGCCGCCCAGGGGACCCGCGGTGGGGCTCCCGCCGAGCCAACCGAACGGAGTGATCGCTTTAAGGTGACGTTTCCTCTACCACCCGCCAAAAAACAATGCAGGAGACGATTGGCGCTCGGGATGCAGTGGCGGCGGTCGTTTGCGCGCGCCGCCCGTCCCTGACCCGCCGCCGGTCCTCAGTGGCGCGTGACAAAAGGAGGATTATGGACTCTACATAATAAATGCTTGGAGCTTAGAGGACATGAATAATGGATCGGTGTCATCGTCAACATTGTTACGGAGGGGTGTTGTTTGCGCAGGGTGCTTGGTGCCAATCACCTTCACAGTCTGCCCGGCCTCCGGGCCATCCTGCGGTGGGGAGATAGACACGCACGCACGCACCACATGGTAAGCGCGCGGCACAGCCGTGGCCCCCAACGAGATGCGAGGAAATTACGCCGACGATAATAAGGCATTGTATTTTGTGACAGCGCAGGACTGTGTGAGAGAAGGTGCTGTGTTTCACAGTATTAATAATTAGAACATAGAGAACACAAAGGGAGCTAGAAGGACAAACTGTGATGCGACAAAGATCACAGGAGCGCCGGAGAAACAATGGAACTATTTTCGACATCAGAAAATACACTCAGAACACATATTTAGTGCGTTGTACATACACAAGGCAATACCTTTAAGCTAAACATCTCTGAACGCCTGATGCTGCCTCTAACGTGGGGAGGTGCAATGTCGAGAATCAGAAAGCACGACCGCTCAAGACATCTATCCCAAAAGAACAGCTTTGGAAAGCAACTCTAATACAGCGAGCCGTGACAAATCCACATTAGTGCAAAAACAATAATTACAGTTGAGTCGTGACGAAAGATTAGAGGCTCCACGACCTCGTTCCAGATTCCTAGGAGCCGTGCCTAATAGTCGGTGAACACGTAGGAGTGGAGCAGCATGGTTGTAAGATACGGCCGTGCATCTGCTGATGAGACGCTGGATCGCAAAATCGCGCTTCACAGTCGCGGTTTTGCGATCCAGCGTCCCCCGGACAGGGGACTGTTGTGACCGCGGAGAGCGAACCGCGTGGATGCTGGCAGCACCGCTCCGACGTACGTAATGCAATCCTACAAATCAACGTAAACATGTCCAATAATGTTCCAAAACCATTAACAACCCTTAATTAACATTGCGACACAACAGCTGTACTTTAAACAACTAAAGGAAATGAGGTTAATCAACAAAACATGACAGAAAATAAGTATTATAAATATTAAAATGCACGCACCCGAAAGAGAGGGTGGGGGTTGAGAGGGAAAGGGGATGGGAGAGCAAGGGGGCTCGGGAAATCATCACTGGTGATGGCCGTGAACGGTACCCACACGGCGAGCGTTAGCGAGCGGGTGGGAGGGTAAGCGAGCGGACGGGAGGGGGAGCGGTGCCTACACAGCAAGCGTGAGCGAGCGGGAGGGTGAGCGGGAGGGTGAGCGAGCGGGAGGATGAGCGAGCGGGAGGGTGAGCGAGCGGGAGGGTGAGCGAGCGGGAGGGTGAGCCAGCGGGAGGGTGAGGGAGCGGGCGAGAGGGTGAGCGGTATCCACACGGCGAGCGTGAATGAGCGGGAGGGTGATCGAGCGGGAGGGTGAGCGAGCGGTTGGGAGGGGGAGAGATACCTGCACAGTGAGGGTGAGCGAATAAACGAGTGGGAGGGTGAGCGAGTGGGTGGATGAGCGGTAACTGCACAGTGAGGGTGAGCAAATAAGCGAGCGGGTGAGAGAGCGGGGGGCGTGAGCGGTACCTGCACAGCGAGAGTGAGTGACGGCGCTTTGTAGTGCTTGCTGATCACGCCAGCCACCCGCTGCGCCATTACAAAGAGGTCGCTCACTTCGTCGGGTCGGAGGTCACAGAACCGCTCCGCGGGGCGTAGCGGACACACGAGCACATCTGGGGCGGCGGGATCAAGGAAACAAGGACCCATGCCAGGACAATGGGCACCAGGACTACGGGTGCTCCAGGCACAATCTCCAAAGCAACCTAGTATATATAGGTGCAGCCCTGATATGTCTTACTCACGACCTCGCTGGCAGAAGCAACTCAGCCAGGAGCTTTAGCTGATCAGACTTATTGGGGGAGGTCACAAGACATCTGGTGTACCCTGTACCACACCGACACTCACGCAGAATACAGTATACTTAAATGGAAAACAATACACACTATAGAGAGGCACAGACTCGCATAGATATCCATCCATAGGACTATACACACAAACGTTCCTGAACTAATAGAGTCCAAGAAAACTGCCCATTGCTTAATTTCAGCTGAGCCTGTATGGGTCCGATATTCGAATATTTACACATCCGGCACACCACATCTATCATAGCTCCCATTGTTGTGACGAGAGCTTGCCAGGAGGAAGGAGGAACAAGTCACGTGCGTCACACGCGGCGCATCATGAACATCGGCGCATCGCGCAGTCACGCGGTGCCGGGGTCACGACGTTCGCTCCGCGATGACCCCGACGATGTGGAGGGGGGGGGGGGCAAGAGCTGCGTTTCTCTGGAAAAGAACCAGGGCACATGAATAAATCACGTCGTGGCCACATTCATTTAAATTATTTCGCGAGGATGCACAAGGCGTGGGTGGGATGTAATAATGGCGGCGGGTAAGGAGCGGTGGCGCTGGGGCCGGCGCCGTCACCGGCCGCGCAAACCCCACACCGTCGGAGGCATTGCATGAAAAATACATCGCGAACCGCACGCGCGCACGCGCGCACGGCGCGTGTTTATGATAAATGACGTTTTACACGCGCGGGACATCTCGGGTCACGGCGGCAAAAAATCATTACGTGGCTGAACAGGCGTGATTTATAAAGGAGATGTCCCCGAGATGACTTGAGGAAGCGACAAGATGCCCAAGATAAATAATGAAAATAATAATTTGTTACGTTTATATAATAGCGCCTTTCACCCAGAAGTCCTAAAGCACTGCAGTAAACAAGAGGTGGAGGCGAGGGTGCCATGTAGTTAGCCGGCGCCAACATGCCAAGCAATGCATTCCATATATTAAGATGAAATTGGCTAATTATGCTGTCTATTGCTGTCTACTGGCTGATTTGTGGTTCTTATGTCGTTGTTGACGTGTCGTTCTCTCCGTAGCTCAGTGCAGTGCTCGTGATCCTCGGGTGAAAAGCGCTCTATAAATGCAATTCGTATTATTATTAATAATTAGTTAATGATTCCTGCCAGAGGTGCTTTGATTCCTGCTTCGAGCACTGTTTTGCATGGACTTTGCATGGGTTTCTTCCAGATCCTCCAGTTTTCTCTCAACTAGTTGGCCAGCACCATTATAATATATAGGATGGAGTGTCCGGCAAATGTTGACATCGGCTAAGCGCATAGTTTCCTTCCCACTCCCCCACCTCTGTGCGATTTGCTCACGCCTCCGAGTCATTCCCCCTCACTTCGATATTGAACGGATGGGCGCGGTGGTCCATTATAAACGGTAAGTGTTATTTAATAAACTGCCACGAAGGGAGCTGGAATTGAACAACCGGGCATCTCTGGATGGCCGATGCAGAGTGCGGATCGTTACGACACGGTGGCGGCATTTCAAGACGTTTCAATTTACAAAGCAAAAAAACACACGCAAGCTTCTGGAAAAAAGCGTGGTGAATAAAAAGTATTTCACAAATTTTTCAAATTCCCCAAGAAAACGCATTTATGGGCGCACATCTCTGCAACTGGCATGGACGGGGAGTGGGAGCCTCACCACGAATGTCACACGGCCTCATCTGTAGTACACACAAATTCCCCAACACACACCAAACGGACATAACAACTGAACACGATTCACCATGTACCGATGTACATGCTCATGGCTCGATGCATGATGATTGCTTTCCCAAGCCGCTGTTTCAGGATAATAATAATTGCATTTCTAATGCGCTTTTCACCCGAGGGTCACAAAGCGCTGCACAGAGCTGCAGAGAGAATGGCACGACAACAACAGCGAAAAACAATCCCGGGGAGTCTTTGCCTCCATGTGCTGATATTTTTATACACCGTGCTAGACACTCACCCAAATGCTGGTGTCTGCCCAAGGAAGGTCGAGGAATCTTGTTCAGAGATTAGTCACCTACGTTGGCTGTAAGCGGGGATTGAACTCGGGGTGACTGCGCAAACCGGTCAACCACATACACAGATAAAGATCCCCCGTGTAGCCTTAACGTTCTGTAGGGTCAAGCGCTGTTGCACATATTATCAGTGTCGAGTGCTCCTCCGCTCTCCTTTACGTTTCACCTCCCACGTCGGAGGAATCCTCAGGCATTCTGAGGACGCGCTGTGAAGGCGAGAGGGCGTGCACTCCACACGGCTATCCCGAAAGAACGGTTTTGGAAATCAATTATCAAGCTTCACCTTCTGAATAAAAGTCTCGGATACCTTATACAGTTCTGTCTTTTATATCTGGTGCTTATTACATGCAAAGTAAGAGGACTCTCATCATAATTACATTTGCTCAGTGGAGCTTCTGGCTTGCCAAATAGTTATTTTCTAAGAATTACCAGGGAAAACTAAGTTCCACAAGCGAGCTTTGTTTGCGATGTGGCTAGACACCCTGCCTGTGAGAGTGGTCATTTGCCTTCTGGAAAACTCATATCTAGATTATTTGCCGTAATAATTACTCTCACCGTAATCACAGGCCCAGACGGGAGCCATTTACTCGCACTCACAACGCAGCACAAAGGCAACCCGCGATCGCTCCGCGAAAAGGGTTCTCACATTCGAGGTCATGAACGCAGCCTTCTGCTGCCAGCTTTCATCCGGAGCGAAACACATCCAGGCGAGTGTCACGCGCGCATGGGTGATGAAAATGTAAAAGGTTCTATGCGTCACGTTCTTTATTCTTAATACGCGATCCTTTGTCCGATTATAAACCTGTCACGGTTACTGCTGCGCTTCTCTAATTCCGAATTCCAATATGAGAATTGCTTTGTGGCTGTTCTTTTGGGATGGCTGTATCGAGCGTTCCCCCTCTCCCCTTCTTGACGTTTCACCTCCCACGATGGTGGTGGCATTATCAGGCGTTGTAAATGGTTTGGCTGAAATATGTTGTCTTATCTGCAGTACACGGGTATATTCATGTGAGGTTGAAATAGTCGTGCGTTTCAGAGTGCTGACGATCCTATTATTGTGCTCGTACTCGTGTGCATGACTACAGGCACAAAGACCCTCTTAATAGGTTACTCTCAATCCTAATTGCTCGTACAATGTTCAACTTAAAAAACATTATTACTGGTGTGATGTTTAACCATTTAAATGTGTCACCCCAGAACATGTCTGCTTGTTCAATTTGACTTGGGCATCTCTTGGCAGAGAGTGTTGTAATCAGAACAAATGCTTTCCTCTTATTTAAACCGACACCAGGGCCTTACTGCAGCACACTCAATGCACTCTTTTTTGCGCCACATATATTACGATGACTTAATTGGCAAATATCGTCCCATATGCACGTGCATTGCAAGATGCGGGGCTGTTATGAGACCAATGTAATAATAAACTAATAACTCTTCTTCAGAAACTTCACCGCGGTAATGCATTACCGGTAATAGATTACCCTCCAATGTATACGTGCGTGCATGTATATATTACATCATATTTGACAAAGTAACGGCAATTTTCCTAATTGTATATATGGTACGGGCATATGTGATGTGCTGTCTCGGTGGGGCTGTCACCTGCTTGAAAGCATCATAGGATTAATGAGTGCAAACACGTGTGCGGTAATCCGTTACTTAGGTGGAAAAGAGATGGCGCCTGGGCGTACGTGTGGCGGGCGGGTGTGGTACAAATCGTTCTCAGCCCAATATAGAATGAGATTGCAGAGACCATTGACAACGTGACTACCGTGTTCTAGATTGATTTGTTTTGTGCTTGTCCTACTTCTAAACCGCTAATCCACAAGTATCTCGTGCTTTCCGCACAATACCAAGCAAGCATCTGTCTCTCCACGTTATTTTGGGCGCTTGTCAGTTCTTGTTCCTTCCAAACGCTGCTCTTTCGGAATAGCCGTGTCTTCAGGCATCTGAAGATGCCTCCAACGTGAGGCGAAATGTCGCAAAGGAGAGAGGAGAAGCGATCGACGTGGCTATTCCGAAAGAGCAGCTTTTGGAAACAATCATCATGCATCGAGCCATGAAAACCTACATCATTACAGCACTTGTTCCGTTTTCTTTGCCAGGGTCTACATTTCTGAACTGGGTGTCAAGGCAGATATCATTGCCAACAATGAGAGCGAGGATGATGAAAATTGAAAAAATTAGGTAGCGAATTAAAGACACAGGCCACAGTATGTCCATGCAATTCAAACTTTGGCCCACATAGCAGCCTCTCTATAGTGCGTTCCTTTAAAAGTGGAGGAACAGGAAAAGTACACGCTCTCCTGAAACCTTCGTGTCACGGCCATCAATGCCTAGCAGTGGCATCTACCTCCTGTCATATGCAAGAACAGAGTAGACACAGCAATGGTCAACCCACTGCTGAAATGACTGTCTTTCCAGGCCACCGCTGCCATTGCTTATGATCCTGAAATGTAACATAGTAAGCAGGTAATGTATGATTGAATAAAACTAGGGAGAGCTGATTATAAACTCGAGAATGAGCAAATTACAGAGACAAATAACAAAGGATCGTGGGTTTGTGCAGAAAACACTGTGAGAAGATATTATTATTATTAATTATCATTTAGCAGACACCCTTATCCAGGGCGACTTACATCATTATAGAGGCGTAGTGAGGAAACCAAAAAGCGGCGAGGGGAAGGCAGCTGTGAATTCAACTGGCACCAGCATTTTGCCAGACACTGCATTATATTATCGGCCAATTCTTTAACTCTGTGCAGCGCTTTGTGACCCTCGGGTGAAAAGCTCTCTGGAAGTGCAATTATTATTATTGAGTATTTTTGTAGCTGTGGGAGGAAACAAGAGAATCCAAAGGAAACCCACGCAGAAGAGGGGGAGAACATAAACTCCACACAGAAAAGCACCCGAGGCAGGAAACGAACCGCTTAGCACCAGACTTTCTGTGAGGTGCAGATTATATCATTGCGCTACTTTGGACAATGGTCGCGACTATTGATTGAATTGCAGCCGAGGAAAAGAATGTGTCCTGACGACACTGATGATGGAACCGAATTCACGACATGTGCTTCTGTGCAGGTACTGGGTGGATTGTAGCATCTGCTCGGTCGTGAAAGACTGTGATGGTTTTGGCACGTTCTCAAAGTAGGTGCCAAACGTGGCCGGTTTTCATTCCAATCTCAAAAGACCAAACTTCTCATCTCACGTTACATTCAGAAGCTATTAAAATTTCGGTCGGTATTCAACAGGAGCAGCTCGACAAATGACAGTGTCGTGGTCAACGTTTAAAATAACTATTACATTAATATGTAAGGTGTGTCATTGTCAAGGCAATTATCTAGTTCTATGAAAATAGGGCTTATGTATTAAATAGGTTGATGATTTGACACTTGCACGAAACGGAATGCACCGACACCTCCATCTCAATTTGGATGAAACAGTGAGAGTACCACCATCACGGCGTTTTTCTATGAGCATTTCTTCCTTAGCAAGATGGGCGGCCAACCAATTTCTACTCGTCACAGCCCTCATTGAATTACATACCACAGTAGAAGAAAAAGTTCTATCATGAACGTACCATTAACGATTACCCATGTGTGCTAATAATCGTGCACCTGCCAATACGCTCTATGCCCTGCAGATTGTTAATCACGTCACCACGTCAAGCAAACGCATGCACGTTTTTTCTTGCAGTTTTTTTGTGCGCAGCCATTTGCGACGTGGCCGAGACAAATCAACTCGCTGCACGTGAGAACTCGGTCAAAGCGAGATTGGGATCTCAAAGCTAGATGTGCTCGGTGCTGGTTTAGTCTCTGACGTCAGCCATCTCCTATGTTCGTTATATTAATAACAATAATGATTACAATTTACAATGTGCCACGTATATTTGTTGAATGTGCAAGATATACAGAATGACTGAAAGGCGTAAGAAAAGCAGCAGAGGTGGGGAGTGGGAAGGTAGCAACTTGGTTGGCCGGTGCAAGCATTAGCCAGATACTGCATCCTACATATGATGGTATAGGCCAATTAATTCGTGTTTTTTGGTTGTGTGAAAAAACCGGAGAACTAAGAGGAAATCCACGCAAAACAGGGAGAGAACACATAAACCGCACACAAAAAGGCGCCCAAGTTGGTAATCTAACTGCCTCAGGAAGGACCGTCTTTCTGTGAAACTGAGATGTTACCACTGGGCCTCCTCACCGCACACTCAATTCCGTTGAAAATGAAAAGATTAATCCTGACAGGGTAATTCCACAAGAATGTCAAGTACATTACAGTAGGAACAGGCAGACGGATTGTAATATTGTTAGAGCATCCCTGGCTGTTATGTTCACTTCAACTATATCAACACAATCAGGATAGTTAAATTGATTACTGCTATACTTTTTTGCCGTAACTAATGCAACACCTCGGTGGAATTGCATCTCAGCAGCTTTTCACGTGACTATGAATTTGGATTTACAAAGCGTCTGAAATGCATCCACATCTCAAGATCTTGCAGGGAAGCATCTTAAGCCTGGGAGTGAAGAAGGGCAGCCTGAATGGTTTGGTGATGGGAAATCTGGAGGAACGAATGTGTAGGGGCTTTCGAAGGTATTGGTTGCAGAGAGTGAGGGGGATTTGAGTGAGATGAGCAGGAAGATGTAGGAGAGCGTGTGTAGAGAGAAGAGTGAAATAAGAGTTTAAAGGAGTCTATGGAGGATGTTCCAAGTGGTGAATACCAGATTTTAAATTGCTGTAGGAGGCATTGAGACGATGCAGGGATCTGGAACTAGGGTTATACACTCTTGATTAAGGGTGCCGGAGCCTGCTAGCAGCGGCATTGCGGGTCATCTGGAGCCATGGTTAAAGGGATTTGGGGGGAGGACGTGTCGGTCAGTGCAGCGATAATTAAAGCCCCGCTAACTCGCTTCACTTGTACACGTGTTCGCACGACACACGACCCAAACCATAACCCACCCCGCTGGGAGCACGCGGGGGGGGGGGG
>JAZEWT010000016.1:12303161-12316570 GCA_036362905.1 Mordacia mordax
GGCTGGAGGCAGTGGGCAGGGGGCAGGGAGGGGGCTCGGAGGCAGTAGGCAGGGGGCAGGGAGGGGGCTGGAGGCAGTGATATCGACCTGTTTGGGTTTTCTCTTCTCTCTTGCCAGTGAGCAACATGGCACGATTCGACTGATTGCTGGTGGAAAACCTATCCATCCCGGAGCACAGACCCCGGCACAGTCCCAGTGGACTGAGAGCAGAATAAGGCCGTGACGATGCGGGTTCGTCACGGCTCGACGTGTGATCAGACTCAGTGTCCGAAGATGCTCTGTCGGGACGGCCGTATCGAGCGGGGCGCCACCTCATAGATGACGCGTGTCACGTGGTGTTATAGGAGGGGCGGTCCCTGCGCGTCCAACTCATCGGATCATCTCATCTCATTGTCTGAAACCTCATCTCATCTCATTATCTCTCACTCATTGTCTGAAACCGCTTAGTCCTATACAGGGTCACGGTGAAGCCGGAGCCTATCCCGGCAGACACAGGGCGCAAGGCAAGGATATACCGACGACGGGACGCCAGACCATCGCCGGGCATTGCGGGACAATTTTAGTCTGCGAGCCAATCAACCTATCCAGGAGCATGCTTTTGGACTGTGGGAGGAAACCGGAGTACCCGGCGAAAACGCACGCGGACACGGGGAGAGCATGCAAACTCCACACAGAAAGGCACCCGAGCCGAGAGATTCGAACCCGGAACCTTCTTGCTGTGAGGCGTCAGCGCTAACCACTGGGCCACTGCGCCGCCCTCATCGGATCATCATCATCACCATCATCACCACCATGATCATCACCATCACCACCATTATCACCATCATCATCACCATTACCATCATCGCCATCATCACCATCATCGCCATCATCACCATCATCATCACCACCATCATCATCACCATCATTGCCATCACAATCATCATCACCATCACCACCATCATTTCATCTCATCTCATTGTCTGAAACCGCTTAGTCCTATACAGGGTCACGGTGAAGCCGGAGCCTATCCGGCAGACACAGGGCGCAAGGCAAGGATATACCGACGATGGGACGCCAGTCCATCGCCGCACCACCATCATCACCATCATCATCACCATGATCATCACCACCATTATCAGCATCACCACTACCATCATCGCCATCATCACCACCACCATTATCATCACCACCATTATCGTCACCACCATCACCACCATGATCATCACCATCACCACCATTATCACCATCATCATCACCATTACTATCATCGCCATCATCACCACCACCATCATCATCACCACCATCATAGCCATCACAATCATCAGCACCATCACCACCATCATCACCATCATCATCACCACCACCATCATTATCACCACCATCACCATTATCATCATCGCCACCATCATCGGCGCCATCAAAATCATCATCACCACCAAAAGACAAAAGATCCCCCGTGTAGCCTTCGATCTCGGGTGGCCGGGTTTGTAGCCCAGCGCGCTCACCGATGAGCCACCGCTCCCCATCATTACCACCACCATCATCATCACCACCATCATCATCATCACCATCATCATCACTACCATCATTACCACCACCACCAATAACAACAACCGCCATTCGCCACGAAGTGGCGGTGACGTCACCAAGGCACCTGTGCCAGGCCATGTGCACCTTGAAGCCACATGAAGTGTCGATGGCTCACCGACAGCAGGTATCGGGACAGGCCCAGGTGTTAAGGGCTGCCTGACTGAGATGACTGGCAAATGCACCACCTGTGCTCTCTACTGTGCCCACTTGCTGTGTTTTAGCCGCCCGGCGCTCCGCTCGTTGTTGTGAGCGTCGCTCCTCCACCATCCGTTGTTGTTGGAGGGTGAGTGCCTCCAACTTCCCCGTAGCGTCCTTCCCGATCCTTCTCCACAGAGGTGGATCTTGACACCGCTGGTACCAGTCTTCAGCAATTCCACTCAGCTCCAGGTCCTCCTGTGCCACATCGATCCATCACTTTTCTAGCCCCTGCCGCGCCCGTTTAGCCACCTCTATCCGGCCAAACAGTATCTGTTTGGGCATGCAATGGCTGGGCATGCAGGCCACATGACCAGCCACCACAGCCTCGCTTGCCAGAGGAACTCAGCAATGGTACTTTGTCCAGATCTTTAGAAAATGTGTGATCTAACACAATCCAACCTGATTAAACCCAAGATGGATCGTAGACAGGTCAGACGGAAAGTTTCTAAATGGCGATGATGTTTCATCATCACCATCATCATCACTGCCATCATCACGACCATCAACATCATCATTTGCCCAATCATCATCTTGTCTCCAAGCATCAGCACCCTGGTGTATTCGAGAGCAAACCAGCAATATTTACAACGGAGTCCAACGTTTCGCTGAAAATCGTCATCAGCTTCATCAGGCACCTGGACAAAATCTGCAGCTGCGGAGTGGACAGTGTCGCACAAACAACAACAACACACTCTCACTGCGGCCCTGAAACAAACAGAAAGCAACAAGGGACGTTTCAGGCAATAACCCTTCTTCAGATGTAATCGCAAAGTGGTGGGGAGCGGGCCTAGAGCCGGGGCTGGGGGGGGGGGCTTTGGGGGGGGGAGCGGTAGCGCACGGGTTGGTGCGCTGGACTATAAACCCGGCGACCGAGTTTGAATCCCGTTCATCGTCAACACCAGTGATGATTTTCTGAACCGGTTATGGGCCTCCCGTGGGTCGACTCAAACGAGTACCTCGTTCAGTTTGTAAACATCGTGACTAGAGAGACAAAGGCGGCTGGACATGGTACTGATCACCCACCCCCTCTTGTGCCGTGTCGACCTACAAAGGTGCTCGCAAACTGCACTTGACCCAACAGTCTGTTCAGGTTACACGGGAGATCTTTGTCTGTGGGCGGAGGAGTGCGGGCATGGGGGGGATGCAAGGGCGGGGGGAGATGGGGAGGGGGCGTTCCATCCCTTTGATCCGACCGCTCACCTCCACGTGGGCACGGGAGTCGTAGCTGCGCGTCATTAGCGCCGTGCGGAATAATTAATTGGGAAAACAAGAACGCAATTAGCGCGCCCTGTGTGTGTTTATCTCCTTGTTTTTATTATTTGTTTATTTGTCTGCAGCGTGCTGTCATGCATGATTCATCAACAAACCAGAGGGGAGTGGAGGACGGTGTGTTTGTGAATGGGGGCGGTGTGGTGAACGAGTCTAGAAACTGGGCAGTCGCTCCTCACCTCCCGCATGCCCGGTATCTCCGCATGCTTGTCAGTGTCGCCTGGCAGCACCACCTCTGGTGGTGCTCGTGGGGAGATTGTGGTGTGAATTGTAGGGAGCGGTGGCTCTCCGATTCGCGTGCTGCGCTACGGCCACCCGAGTTCGATTCCCGCTCACGTCCACCAACATCAGTGACGATTTTCTCAACAGGTGGTGGGCCTCCCCCACAAGTCGACTCAGCCGCTCAGGAGATAACGGTTGCCGGGCGTGGTGCTGGCCACCCACCTCCTCATGTGCCTTTCCGACTTCAATCGGTGCTGATCGCCAACAGCGCTGGACCCTTCAATCAGGCTACATGGGGGATCTTTGTGTTTGCATGTTAATAATATTAATTAATTAATGATGATTATTGCATTTATAGAGCTCCTTTCACCCGAGGGTCACAATGCGCTGCACAGGGCTGCGGAGATAACGGCACGCCAACAGCGACAGAGAACGGAAAATCATCAACATTTTTTTGGGGGGGGGGAGTTAATGTTCATGAGAGAGGAGGGAGAGATGGTGGCATTGGTAGATGAGGAACAAGAGAATGATGGAGGAAGTAGAGGAGGAGGAGTTGGAGTAAGTGGTCGTTGGAAATGAGGTGGAGAAGGAGGAGGAGGAAGAGGGATGAAGGGAACTGGAAGGAGGAGATTATAGAAGAGGAGCGATGGTGGAGGATGCTGTTTGAAGAGGAGGAGGATGTGATAAGGATGGAGGGGAGGAAGAGGCGATAATGGAAGAGGAGTTGTAGGTAGGGGTGACAAATGATGAAGGAGGAGGAAATAGTAGAGGAGGAGGCGGATGATGATGATGGAGGAGCAGGGTTTACGCCCGTAGTCGCGGGAGGTCCAGATCAATGGGGTCTCCTCGTCTCTATCCTCGTCTAGAGACTCCTGGTCCCTGTCTTGAGACTCCTCGTCTCTATCCTCGTCTAGAGCCTCCTGGTCCCTGTCTAGAGACTCCTCGTCCTTGTCCTCGTCTGGAGCCTCCTCGTCCTTGTCCTCGTCTGGAGCCTCCTCGTCTCCCGGTCTCTCTACCAGTGGAGTCCGTGACCCCACTGGTAGAGCGACCGTGACTCTGCGGAAACAGAGACCTTGACCCACGGGGAGAGAGACCGCGATCCCACTGGTAATAATATTAATTGCACTTCTAGAGCGCTTTCCACCCGAGGGACACAAGCGCTGCACAGAGCTGTGGAGAGAACTGCATGTCAATAACAACAACAACATCAGAGATGTTCAATTGAAAGTCAAATAATTTAGAGAACATTAAACAAGAAATAAAAGTAAGCGTTAAACAAACGAATGAAGGAATAATGTGATCCTGAGCAGGCGCGACTCAGCAGCGAGCCATCATCCCAGCACAACAACAGTGAGCCACATCAACAGTCCTAACCAGAGGACTTCAAAGCCTTACGAAACAAGTGAGTCTTGAGACGAGATTTGAAAATGCCCAGGGACTCAGCTGACCTAATCTCCAATGGAAGGGCATTCCAGAGTCTGGGAGCAGCGTGAAAGAAGGCTCTGTCACCCATCGAATAGAGGTGTGATCTGGGCAAATGCAGCAAGCCCGTATTAGAGGATTGAAGTTGTGTTGAGGAGGGTGCCTGAAATAAGACATGGATGTATGTCGGAGCAGCGCCAGTGAGAGCCTTGTAGGTGAGAAGAAGAATCTCGAATTCAATTCTTTATTGGAGAGACACCAGTACGAGGGATATGTGATCATGGATGGGAGTGCTCTCGCATCCACATTCTGCACACGTTGGAAACGATTAATCAGGTAGGCAGGGGTGACAGGGGGTAGTGCAGTGCAACAATCGATTCGTGAGGAGATGAAGATGTGTATTAGCTTCTCAGCATCGGAGGGTGATGCAACGTTGTGCAGTCTATGTTTTTGAAATGGAAATAGGCTACCTTTATCACCTTGTTGATGTGTGTCTCAAAGGTAAGTGAAGAATCAAGAGTTACTCAATACTGTAGACTGCCTTAGCAACTTCAATGGTCTGGTCTCAAGCATCAATTTGATGGGTGTAACCTTGAATAATTGCTGCAGGGTTCCGACAAGCAAAACATCTGTTTTGCTGCCATTTACATTTAGGAAATTTGAATTGAGCCAGGCCTTCACAGTTGACAGTAAGGACAACATGCAAAGACCAGATGCGTTGATGGATGGCTGTGCATGGATATATATTTGGATGTCATCGGCATAGCAATGGTAGCCGAGATTGAGGCTGCGCAGGATATGGCCAAGTGGTTGTATGTAGATGGTGAAGATGAGTGGGCTGAGGACTGAGCCCTCAGGAACTCCAGACAAAATAGGATGGATCTCTGAGTTACGTCCTCCAAAGCTGATGAACTGCTTCCAGTCGGAGAGGTAAAAATTGCAGGGCTCAGCCAGAGTCCCCTATGCCATCTTGTTGCTCAAGTAAGGTAGGGTGGTCAACGGTATCAAAGGCAGCGCTCAAGTCAAGGAGTACGAGAATACTTGGCAAGCAGCGACAAGTAGGTCATTAACTACACTGACCAGAGTAGTTTCAGTTCTATGGCTGAATCTGAACCCAGACTGGAAGGGATCAAAGAGGTCATTGGTAAGGACGTGTTTTTGGAGTTGCACGGCTATTGCAAGTTCAAGGACCTTAGAGAGGAATGGTAAACATGAGATTGGGCAGTAATTATCAGGATGTTGCAATCGAGGCCAGGTTATTGAGCAGAGGGGTAATTGCGGCATATTTGAATAGTGTGGAAACGATGCCGGAGCGCAGTGAGTTATTAAAGAGATTAGTGACGAAGATGGCAAGCGATTTAAAATTTGCTCAGATGAGTTTGGATGGGAAGGGGTCCAGGGAGCAGTTTCTAGGCCGAGAGAAAGACCGTGACCCCACTAGTAGAGGGACCGTGATCCCACTAGTAGAGACCGTGACCCCACTGGTAGAGAGACCGTGACCCCACTGGTAGAGACCGTGACCCCACTGGTAGAGAGACCGTGACCCCACTGGTAGAGACCGTGAGCTCACTGGTAGAGACCGTGACTCCACTGGTAGAGAGACCGTGACACCACTGGTAGAGGCCTTGAGCTCACTGGTAGAGACCGTGACTCCACTAGTAGAGAGACGGTGACTCCACTAGTAGAGAGACCGTGACCTCACTGGTAGAGACCTTGAGCTCACTGGTAGAGACCGTGACTCCACTAGTAGAGACCGTGACCCCACTAGTAGAGAGACCGTGACCCCACTGGTAGAGACCGTGAGCTCACTGGTAGAGACCGTGACTCCACTAGTAGAGAGACCGTGATCTCACTGGTAGAGACCGTGACTCCACTGGTAGAAAGACCGTGACACCACTGGTAGAGACCGTGACCCCACTGGTAGAGACCGTGAGCTCACTGGTAGAGACCGTGACTCCACTAGCAGAGAGACGGTGACTCCACTAGTAGAGAGACCGTGACCTCACTGGTAGAGACCGTGACTCCACTAGTAGAGAGACCGTGACCCCACTGGTAGAGACCGTGACCTCACTGGTAGAGACCTTGAGCTCGCTGGTAGAGACCGTGACTCCACTAGTAGAGAGACCGTGTGAACTCACAGCAGTCAGGTACAGGCGCGGGAACCGCGAGCTGCGACGCGAAGCTCTTCCGCTCGGCCCTCACTCCCAGCAGGTTCCGCTCTCGTTTGCGTGAAGATCGGCCCCGTTATTTCATAACAGAGATGACATCGTTAATGACCCTGGTTTACCCCTTCCTTGATTTCCCAGTATCTCTCGAACTCTCTCTCCCTGTCTTCCTATCCACCCCGTCCCGACTTCTCTCTCGCCCTCTCTTATTGCCTCTCGCTCTTTGCCTCTCTGTCTATAATTATTTTGCCGATCAGTAAAAAAGTCTTCCGTATTTGCGAACTTCAGTTTAATCGTCCTTGCAACATTTTATCTTTGTTTTTTCAATTAAAAAAATCCCTGGAAGACTAAGTCTTACCAGACTGGATCGGTTCTATATTGACTCAAGCTGGGCAAACTTGCTTTGGGAGAGTGACAGTACCCTCTCCGTTTTCGCAATAGCAATTAATAACTCCAGCACAGTTCAGCACAGAGCCTACTGGAGTTGCAATGTGCTGCTATTAGACAATAGGAATTTTACGTCTGCCATCAGAAACTTTCGTGATGCCTGAAAGGAAAACAAGAGGGACCACAGCTATCTCCATCAACCATGGATCAACGGAAAGGTCTGGATCCAGGTTCCTCTGTGAACACTTCCTTAGTCAGGACGCCTTAGCCAACGGGGAGCCAATACACCGACGAGACAGCGAGCTTATGACACGGAGGCCGAGCACTGCTCGACTCAAACTGGAGTAAACAGTGGCGCTCTGGTTAAAAAACACCAACTCCCGAAAGCAGTCAGAGATTAACAGGCAAACCACTCCCTCACAACCAAACACATTTAGCACCTAACACCTGGACTCACACTCAATGTACTTTTTCAATCAACAGAAGAAAACATCCAGCAGCAACACGGTCACGAGCCCGCAATGATCGGACAACAAAACACGTGCCACATTGGAGAACACTGCAAACATTGCACGAGACTTCCATGCAAATCTGTACACCACAGAAAGTTAGAAGAGGTTCCCACTCTGAGCGACTCGGCAGGGAGAAGTATGACCAGCAGGTGACCCTTATAGAACTTTAGACTGCTCAGAGGGGGTGGCGAGGGAAAAGCCTTCTGGGCTGAGCTTGGGACACTGCCTGCTGGAAGTGTTGCCAAGGAGCCTGGGGAAGAGTCATCTTCCACAGAGCTGCAGGAGAGTGGTGGTCGTCGTTCTGCCCAAGAAGTGCGACCTGTACCTCATAAAAATGGCGGCCCGTGTCCATCCTGTGCAGAGGCTACAAAATCGTGTCGAACGTCCAAGTGAGTCGCGCTGAGTCTGTACTTGGGCAGCTGATCCGGCGTGAGAAATCTTACCGCATATCTGACCGTAGGCACGGTCAAGGACTTGGTGGCCCTGGCTGAGAGGCATGGAGTAGAATCGGGGCTCCTCGTGCTAGATCAGGAGAAAGCATTCGGGAGGGTAAGTCACAACTGCATTTGGTTTTGGCGAGCAGTTCAGAGGATAGATCAGGCTGTATGCAAACGCGTCCAGCCTTATTAAGATAAAGCAACAGCTCGAGGCTCCCTTCCCTATGACGAGGAGAGTGAGACAGGGTTGCCCTTTATCGGGGCTCTTGTATGCCTTGTAAATTTAACCACTGCTGTGTCAACTATGGCAGACACTGTCTGGCTTTACTGGTCACAGCCTTCAGCACGCAGTTTTCAAGGTCTCTGCATACACGAATGATGTCTGTGCAGTGGTCAACGACGCACAGGACGTGTCATCTGTCTGCAGGGCAGCTAACATGAGAGGTGCTCCTCTGCATGGGTGAGCAGGCCAAAGGGCAGAGCTCTCTCCATGGGGCCACGGTGCGTGGTGCGGTCCTTGCCCCTGCCGGATAATGCTGGCTGGGAGACTGACGGAGTAAAGTACCTAGGAATACACCAAGGAAAAACTCACTTCATGGAAAAACAACTGGAGTAATCCGGTTGGAAAAATCAAGAGCAAATTGTGACGTGACCCTGTGCGTGATTTGTAACGCGAATGTCCTTTAGGGGCGAATACACGTGGTCAAGAGCTTAGCAGCATCGATGTTACGGCA
Source organism: Mordacia mordax (assembly GCA_036362905.1). NCBI lineage: Eukaryota > Metazoa > Chordata > Hyperoartia > Petromyzontiformes > Petromyzontidae > Mordacia > Mordacia mordax. The sequence continues at coordinate 12,312,080 of JAZEWT010000016.1, forward strand.
CTAGACAAAAGTCCTTCAACCTTCTGCCTGGTTGTTAATGAAGCTCCACGGCTTGTTTGCACACTTTGGCACAGGACATACTGGCAAAAACTGGGGGTCCTGGGCCTGCTGGTGGCTGAAGATGGCCAGGGCTGGTGGATATCAACGGAAGGGTAATGTCTATTAGATCCTTGACATTTAGGAGGTTGCTGGATGAGGTGTAAGAATTATCCTGGAAGGCCCTGGACATCAGTCCGCTGTGCGACGCGGGCGGGTGGCGGGCGTACGGGAATGAGCTTTTCCTGGCAAGCCACGAGCTTGTAGATAACACAATGCTGCCAAGCCATTAACAGGGCCTGCTCGATGTGCGGCGGGGGTTCGAGTAGATGAGGTCACGTGCACAGTATCACTTCACACATTTCCTGCAATAATCCCTTCAAATATTTCCTACAAGAACATGAGTGGATTCTCGTGATGTGCTTCACCTTTGTGGAAATTGCAGTGGCGAGGGACCTAATAAATGTTTGCCAGTGTAGACGGAGGAGTGCGGCAGAGATATCTGCCGTGGGTCTGCGCCGTATGCTTGCTGGTGACAGGCTACTGTGCGAGGCGCTCGACGCTATGAAGGCGCTGGGTCTGAGAATCCGGGAGATAGGTGCAGGGGACAAGCGTGTGACCCCTGCCCTGCACTGCTCCTGCTCACAAGCTGCAAGACAAAAGGATGCTAAAGGACGTCTGCAAGTAGGCGCTGTACACACACTGTGTGAAATCGCTGCACAAAAGGAATCGCTAAATATTGCCTGGATCGATGTGGAGGAACCACTTCTCTGCCCTGGTAGAGGTCGTGCCTCAATGGAAACAGATGTGCAGATGCCCTATTGCAAAACGATCCAGAGACCTGTGGTGGAGACTGGCACTCTGCACGCTGCACTCGGCCGCGTGGATCAGCCAAGTGCACCCCGGGACATTTGACGCCTGCGTGGACTGTGGAACGAGATGGGATCTCGCTCACCAGTTCCTCGGATACCGTCAACTTCGCCTGCTGCACCGATTCCCACGCAGCATCTTCAAAAAACTGGGCATGCTGTTTCATTGCAGCGCCATTGTGTGCAGCTGTGCTTTCCAGACTGCTAGCAAGCACAGTGGCATCGCGAACTTTATCCTCGCTCAGGTGCGGCTGGTGATTTGCAAGACCCGTAAGGAGCTGCTACAGGGTGACACGGGTGATCAGTCTGCACTGACGATAACCAAGGGCATCATCAATGCACGGTTCAGCCGAGACCCGCCTTCTACACAAACGCTGGGGAGGCATCCACTGGCGCAGTCCTCTGTGCGTGGACACTCACGAGACCCTCCAGTTCAGTTTAATTTTCTGCTGGTCTCACCGTCTCTTTATCTCTGTCGATATTTAATTAATATGCCCACTTATAAATTTGGAATTCAATTGCAGTACATTTCTAAGAAAAAAGGTCTGTAATTAACTTAAATTCGAAGGCTTTCGTGACCAATGTTATCGATGGATTCATTTTTTGGTTTAGGTCATGTGACCTAACCCAAAAAGTGGAATCCATGGACAAGGTGTAAATCTCATCTCATCTCATTGTCTGAAACCGCTTAATCCTATATAGGGTCACGGTGAGCCGGAGCCTATCCCGGAAACACAGGGCGTAAGGCAGGAATACACCCGACGACGGGACGCCGGTCCATCGCCGGAAGGTGTAAATAGTTGTACATATTGTATAATCTTGATTGTACATCTTGTGGCTTGTCATTGGTGCTAATAATTTACTCCTCTTGGTCTTTGAGTGAGGATATGAATACCGTGAAAATTAAATGATTATGTGCACATTATAATTGTATTTAAGAGGACGTGGGCACGAGGTGTCAATAATTGTACATTTTGCATATTTCTTTGATTGTATATTTCCTGGCTTGTCATTGGCGGATCGAATGTAACTTAAAAGTCAGTGTCTCCCTGCCTCTCTTCCTCCCGACCTCTTTGCCAGACACCACGGTTTGTGTTCATTGCAAGAGAGGAGGCTGTCACAGGGTTGGTGTTCGGCACCTGGACACAGCTATGACGAGTGGTGAGTCCAGTAACGTCGGTGCCAGTGCGGTTTAAACCCGCAACTGTGTTCAGAATTAGTTCTGTATTCACAAGGTATTCGTTTGAGAGCGAACAACTCGGAGGCACGGTGAGGAAACCGCAGGGAGACGGGGGGGGAGTAGGTAGTCACGCGGTTAGCCGGTGCCAACCAGACAGCAGACACCGCGTTATGTACATATTGTACTCATACCGCTGAGATAAACAAACACTGCTGAACACATTCGTCGATAACTCCATGAGCACCAACGAACAGCTGACCACACAACAGGTGGTGCTTCTTCAACAGAGGAGGGGGTGAGGGGTGAGGTGAGGGGGTGAGGGGGTGAGGGGCAGGGGGTAGGGAGACGTCTTCATTGTCCCCAAACCCGATTGCGAGTGTCTCCCGCCTCACGCGGCGAGACAGCGTCACGCAGGGGAGCTCGTGACGCCAGAGACAGGAGAACTCGGAGGAGACACGACATGCCCGGGGGCGTCTTGCGGTGTCTGGCGCGGTTAGCCCGCGCTGAGCACTAAGCCGGGGAGACACGATGGGGCGGCGGGAATCGCTGCTGCCTCACACCAAGACTGCAGCGGGTTCGACTCCTGGCAACGGACTTTGCACGTTCTCTCTCCCCCTGTGTCTGCATGGGGTTTTCGCCGAGTACTCCGGTTTCTTCCCACAGGATCCGCGATTGAACTTTATTTACCCCGGTCGGACGGTGACTGATGGCAATTGTGTTTTTTTTCATACTAGGACTCTCCAACTGTTCGTGAAGAGTCGATTGGAACATTTAAAATATAGAACGAGAATAGAAGAAGGTGCAGCACTCGCAGATCGTGTGTAGCAATAACAGACAGTGTGCAGCAAGCACAGGTTGCGTGAAGCATTCACAGATAGTATGCAGCACTCACAGATAATGTGGGGCACTCACAGATAGCGCACAGCACTCACAGATAGCGCACAGCACTCACAGATAGCGCACAGCACTCACAGATATAGTGCAGCAAAGCAAAATTCTTCGGGTGGATGTTCGGCTGCGTGTCCATAGATAATCTCGGATTTTCCCACTCTCTGTGTCCACGGAAGACGCTATTTCCACTGCCGTTCATCTGGCCCTGTCCCACCTGGAAAACAAGAATACTTCTGTAAGAATACTGTTCATTGACTTCAGCATTCAAACATGATCATCCTCCAGAGTTTGGTAGGGAAGTTGGGCCTGCTGGGCCTGAGCACCCGCTATGTAACTGAATCTTGGACTTTCTGACTGAGAGACCTCAGAAGGTCCGGATCGGCACCAACACCTCCAGTACCACAACACTGACACCGGCGCTCCCCAGGGCTGTGCGCTCAGCCCACTGCTGTTCACACTGCTGACAGACGACTGATCCATCAATTACAGCTCCAAGCGCATAATAAGTTTGCGGATAACACGACAGTGGTGGGCATCATCAGTAATGACGATGAAACTGCATACAGAGGAGAGGTGGAGGGGCTGGCAGTCTTGTGCAAATACAGCAACCTGCCTTTTAATGTTGACAAAACGAGAGAAATGACCATAGCCTCTAGGATGACGCACGCTGCGCGCTCAGCGCTGGTCATCGGCGGCTCCATAGTGGAGACAGAAGCACCAAGATTTTTGGTGTGCATATTGCAGATGCGGGCGGCACGGTGGCCCAGTGGTTAGCGCTGACGCCTCACAGCAAGAAGGTCCGGGGTTCGAATCTCTCGGCTCGGGTGCCTTTCTGTGTGGAGTTTGCATGCTCTCCCCGTGTCCGCGTGGGTTTTCGCCGGGTACTCCGGTTTCCTCCCACAGTCCAAAAGCATGCTCCTGGATAGGTTGATTGGCTCGCATACTAAAATTGTCCCGCCATGCCCGGCGATGGACTGGCGTCCCGTCGTCGGGTGTATTCCTGCCTTACGCCCTGTGTTTCCGGGATAGGCTCCGGCTCACCGTGACCCTATATAGGATTAAGCGGTTTCAGATAATGAGATGAGATGAGATATTGCAGATGACCTCAGATGTCAGTCAATTCTGCATCCTTAGCCAAGAAAGCACAACAACGTCTCCACTTCGTCCGACGACTGAGGAGAGCCAGCCTTCCTCCATCCATCCTCTCCACATTTTACAGGGGAACCACTTAGTGTACTGATCAGCTGCATCGCTGTCCGGTGTGGGAATTGCAGTGCCTCTGACCGTAAGTCCCTGCAGCGGATAGTGAAAACAGCGGGGAACATCATTGGGACACCTCTCCCGCTCATTCAGGTTATCTATTTCCAGCGCTGCACCCACAAGGCCTCCAGAAGGACCCCTCCCACCCCTCCTATGAACTCTTTACCCGCCTGCTGTCTGGCAAAATGTAGAGCGGCATCCTTGCCATATCTACCGGACTCTGCGACAGTTTCCTCCCCCAAGCCATCAGACTCC
>JAZEWT010000016.1:12339758-12349776 GCA_036362905.1 Mordacia mordax
CGGGACGATTCGATGAGGACGAGGTGGTTGTGGCTGCTCTTCTCACTGCGCGGTTAATAAATACACGGTTAATAAATACACGGATAATAGAAACACCGATAATAAATACACGGATAATAGAAACACCGATAATAAATACACGGATAATAGAAACACCGATAATAAATACACGGATAATAGAAACACGGTTAGGTGAGCGATATAAATACGAGGTGATTGAGGAGACGGAGACTCGTGTGCTCGGGCAGGTGTTGTTAGTGAGCACCCATTAAGCGCCTGGTGGAGCCGGCAATTTGGTTGTTGATGGTTTACGGACATCACCTCGCACGCCTGACCGCCTTTGTCTTCCCGGAGTCGGTGTTCGCTCTGTGTTTTAAGGCGTTAAGACCGAATACTAAGGTTGTTGCTAATTTTCCATTCGAATACCAGTGTTGTTGACGCGCCGTTCTCTCCGCAACTATGTGCAACGCTTTGTGACCCTCGGGTGAAAAGCACTGTATAAAAGCAATTATAATTTCTACCCAACAACAGTTCTTATTGTTGTGCGTTTGTGAGTAAACCCTGGTGTGTGGGGTCGTTGATCCTAAGCGGACTTGCAGCGGTGATACACTATTGTTTCTGATTTTGCTGTTCTTATGTCGTTGTTGTTGACGTGCCGTTCTCTCCGCAGCTCTGTGCAGCGCTTTGTGACACTCGTGTTCAAAGCGCTCCGCTACAGACAGAAGGCGTATATTGCATCCCTTGCATAAACTGTGAGGAAGTGTACATCGTACGAACAGGAAGAACAATAGCTACAAGAAAAAGAACACGAGGCAGCAGTACGTTTGCGGCACACGGATAAATCAGCAACAGCAGCACATAGTGTAGATTAACAACATGGAATCGATTTTGATAAAATACGAATACTGGCAGCCATCCGCCACACAGGTCCAAGATTAATTCGTGAAGCAATTGAGATTCAGAAGACTAAAAGGATCATGAACCGAAAATAAGAAATGAATATAAAGCTCAGCCAATCCTGGAGGCCAGTTATTGAAGTCAGTAATGCACAGATATAGAACTATTATTGGGTGTGGACATCAGAGGGGGATCACCTAGGTATGTGAGAGGTTTCTTTCATGAGATACAAATTAGGGGACTGGCCGCAGACAAAGCAGGAAGGGGGTTATCGCGGTTCCGGGGTGGGAATAAGATAAGGAAATGAATGTTAATGTGATTCAAATGTAGACCTCACAACAAAAGATGACTCGACACATACATGGTACCCACATAGATAAAGGAGCGACAGGCACTTCACACACATACTGCGCCTGAGGATGCCTCTAACGTGTGAGGCGAAACGTCGCGAGGAGAGGAGAGAGGGAGCGATCGACGCGGCTGTCCCGAGAGAGCAGCCTTTTGAAGCAATCATGCATCGAGCCGTGAAAACCTACATCATTACAAATTCAATTATTGTTAACACATTCGCTCTTCTCTATTTGGCGTTTCACTGAATTCCACAAAAATTTTAGCTCTGAGATTTATATTTGTTTCTTACGACATAAGGTCCACACTGATGGTATGATACCCAGCGAGCGTGATTGTTCTGCATCACAACCCAAAGTCAAATCTGGACCCTTGCGCGTTTCATGTTCTGTGTAAAGAGTCTATTCTAGCCTCTGGCAGCAGAACTGTTCAAGAGCTAGGTTCCAATGTTAAAGTCTGCTGTTCACAAGGGAACGTCAGGATGGAATTGATGTAGTTTTGCTGTTGTTCCTATTCTGCTGAAGATGCGCAGGCTGTTGTGGGTTCCCTATACTGACCGTAATTCGGGCTGCATGATCACTGGTGTATAATTTTCCATTCAGGAAGGAGTTGTACACTTTGGCTGGTTGATGTTTTGAAGCAGTTGATGGTTAGACTGGTGTCTGGAAAGTGTCAAAGACAGGAGGTGCTGAAATGTTTGGGTATTGTTCAACGGACCGGATTATAGGCGCGACAAAATTTTAAGTTCCTCCGATTCGAAGTGTACTGCAAGCTTTCCATGAGTGCATTTCACTTGAACGTGTCAGTCATCTCTGTTCGAATTGGAAGGGCTGTAAAGTGCAAAAACTTTACAATAAAAATGTGAAATACGAAATTATAGGTTACTGACAGTGGTAATCTTAAGATTGGAAATATTGACTTTGCTGTATCATTGAAAGTGTAGCTTACAAACCATACCAACACTTTCCGTCTGCCTTATATGATGTTTTACAATGTGAGCTGTACCCACAACTTAAGGTTAATGAAAAATAACTATTTAAATTCACGGAAAATACAAAGTCCCAGGAAAGTGGTGAAGAATAGTGTGAAATATAAAGTCACAATATGTAGAGTAAACCTAAGACAAAAACGCATCTTTTCATACAGAAAATCTGGTTAAATAATGATCGAAGTAGGTGCGTGGTAGCGATAAAGTGCCATAATAATAATAATTTGCATCCCAAGCTAATCTGGAGAATACGGTAGCCATCACTCATTTTGTTCTTTGGCCAAATAACCTAATAGCTGCCGGTCGGAATTCCTTTACTGCTAAATGTATTATTCTCATGCTCACCAGTGCACGTGGTGTAACGCAGTTGAGCTGGCGCCATAAATCAAGCGCTTGCGGAGCCGCGGTGTGGAACGGAGAGGGCCATTAGTTCACAGCGAGCATTGCGCCGGTCTGACGGTGACGGCGGCGACGGTGGTGGTGGCAGTGCACGGGTAATGAATAAGAAGCACATCGCACACCGTGTGATGGTGCGTTGGGCCGTGCGCTCCAAAACTCTGGAAACTCAATTTCAAGTTTGGGCATTCGGATTTCAAATGGCACGCTCCATCGCGCACCTGGGGACAAATTGGAAGGTCCCGTACTGTGGTGGAGGACACAGCCGGTGTGCTCTGGATTGAGGTGGCCTGTGTGGGAGACCCTGAATGCTGGGAATGTCCTCTGACTTATCGTGAGAACGTCAAGGACGACTAGATAAGGGTAGGGACATGTTCCCGTTTTTCAGATTCATCAGAAATGTCAAACTTCCTGTCAACGTCAAATTTTTGTTGGTAAATCTCAAACACATTTTTATTTTTCGATCATCGGAACATTTTCAGCCCAATTTTTTAATTCTCATTATTACACCAGAAATCCAGTGTTATGGTGCAAAATTTTTAAAACATTGCATTGACATTACTGTTTCTTGGAATATACTTACGCCCCCTCGATGTACCTGGTACAGGCTGCGCCACTGACATGGAGGAACGAGCGAAGGCGGCATGGGAGCAGGAAGCCACGGCACTGAAGCTCGAGATCGCGAGGCTGGAACAGAGCCGAGAGGACAGCGCTGAGCAAGGGGACGCTGACTCTGATCAGCGAGCTGCACTGACACATACCATGTGAGGCCTGCTCGCGTGCACTCACAAATATGGATAGATGATAAACGCTTATTTTACGGCGGAAAATACCTAGTGAGCTTCCAAGCACTGAATGCAGCATTCTTGTGATACAACAAACATTCAAACTGACCAACCTAACATACAATCGCAAGGTTAATAAACAAACTCACAGCACCAAATTGTGCAAAGATGAAACCCTAACTTAATCATTAAGTATACAGTAACACTCAAAATTGTACAGCACATAATTTACCTATAATTCCAATAAATTAATAATACATAAATGTTTCATAAATTATTTTTAATTTATAACAGACAAGTGTAACAGTACGATGAGAATAATTTGAAGAAGCTTATTGCATAGTGAATGGAAATAATATACATCCCTTAAACCACATTAATTTTTGCAACAGCAGCTGGGTAGAATTTTTATTCTGGTTGAGATCTGAGGTGGCTAATCGATAGTAGTGACTAGCCTTAAGCTCACGGCAGTGTTGTTGCGTAAACGAGGTGCAGCCACGACCAAAAGATTTTTTCCCAAAACTTTAAATATGAATACGGCACAGTCAATGTTTCTGCGATTATTTAGAGAAGTCAATTTTAAGCCAATATACAAATCACAATGGTGGGTTTTTCAGGGGGCATCCAAAGCAAATCTAAGCATAATGATATCATGGGTTTTGTTTATTTAATATGGTGCAAGTTGCTAATTTATAGATAATGTCACAGTTATTGAACAATGGTGGAATAGTCACCTTTTCCAAGTTTTAGCAGAACTTAATTGAAAACATTGTTTATCTGTAAATAATCTCAGATTAAATCTTCTTGGCAATGTAATTAATATAAAGTCTGAATTAAAATGTTGAGTCACTTATGAAGCCAAGATATTTTTATTCCTTTACATGTTCAGTTTGTTGATTATATAGTGTATAGTTTACAGTAGAGACAAAGATAGCCCATGAAGCCTTAATGTAATAATAAACATTTAGCTAACATTCCGTCGTGTCAAGTGCTAGTAGTGAGCACCTATGAAAGCCAGGGCACCACACGAGGGGGTTAGTGGGCAGCCCCATGTGCGACCGCATTTTTCTCCCTACTATTAATGTCTACACACCCCACCAGGTAGGTACTCACTTAAGGCTGAATCTACCTAGGGGAGGCTCAGGACCGATTCAGAAAATGTTCACTGGTGTTAGCTGTGAGCGGGTATCGAACTCAGCTCGCTCAATTCGTACGGTAATACATTCATATCTGGTTAGTTTACGGTGATTGTTGCCCCGTTACAGAAAGGCGAATGGCCTAGGCCATTGCGTGAGCACTCAATCATCGTCTGAACACATTCAGAACAGACCCACCTGAGCTGTCATAATCTCTGCAAAATTTCCCACGAGTTATTTTTTGTCCGCCATGCATTTTTCCCAGCCGGGCCGTGCATGTCTTGCACACAATGTTAACGATGTAATGATGTAGGTTTTCACGACTCGATGCATGATGATTGTTTCAAAAAGCTGCTCTCTCGGGACAGCCGCGTCGATTGCTTCCGCTCTCTCCACCTCGCGACGTTTCGCCTCACACGTTAGAGGTATCCTCAGGCGCAATGTGTGTGTGTCATGTGTGTGACTCCTATTTATACTATGTATGTGTTGAGTCCCCTCCACATAGTTCCTGCATTCCAGGATCAATGGACGACCATCGGGGTCCACTTGAAAGGGTTTCATTGTCCTGCTCACACCCCAGAATCACATTAGCCCCATCCTGTTGCACCTGTGACTAACCTCCTAGTTTGCATCTCACGAAAGAACACTTGGTGATTCCCCTCTGATGTCCGCATTTCAGAGCTCTATATCTATGCACGACTGATTTCAATGACTGGCCTCCAGATTTGGCTGAGCGTTATCCTCATTTCTTGTTTGTGGTTCATAGTCTTTTCTGTCTTGTGAATCTCGATTGTTTCACAAATGAATCTTGGACTTTTATGGCGGATGGCTGCCAGTACTCGCATCTTGTCAAAATCGATTCTGTGTTGCTGTCTACGCTGTCTGCTGCCATTGCTGATTTATGCGTATGCAGCAAACACACTGCTGCCTCGTGCTCTTTCTTGTGGCTATTGTTCTTCCTGTTTGCCCGATGTACCCTTCCTCACAGTTACTGTAAGGAATGCAATATACGCCTTCTGTCTGTAACGGCAGTCGGTCTTTGGGTGATTTGAGTACGTCTTGTGTCCTCTGGTCGGTTGTGAAGACTGTTTTTATTTTATATTTTTCTAGGTATTTGCTAATTTTGTCTGCGGTGCCTTTCATATATGGCAGGAAAGCACGGGTTTTGATATTTTCCTCCTCATGTTCTTGCTCTTTCTGTCCAGGTTCTCTTGCTATGGCATGTTGGATTTCAGTTTTTGTGTATTCATTGCTCACTAGTGCTTGTTGTAGATGTTGTAGCTCATCTCTTAGATGTTATTTGTCTGATATTGTTTTTCACCGGTGGGCTAAGGTATGAAGTATCCCCCGTTTCTGTTTCGGGTGATGGTGAGATTCTGCATGTAAATACCTGTCCGTATGCATTGTCTTCCTGTAAACAGTGTGGCTGAGCGTCCCCTCTGTGTTTCTCTTCACCAGTACGTCCAGGAATGGGATTTAGCCGTTTTCTCCTGTTTCCATGGTGAACTTGATGTTCGGGTGTATTGAGTTTAAGTGACCAAGGAATTTCTCTAGGCATCCTCAGACGCCTGAGGATGCCTCTAACGTGTGAGGCGAAACGTCGCGAGGAGAGGAGAGAGGGAGCGATCGACGCGGCTGTCCCGAGAGAGCAGATTTTCGAAGCAATCATCATGCATCGAGCCGTGAAAACCTTCATCATTACAGTTTATGATTTCTGCTTCAAAACCGCTTAGATACAGTTTGGCTGCTGCACACTGTGCCTGAGGATGTGTGACGCGAAATGTCCAGAGGTGGAGAGAGGAAGCAATCGACGCGGCTGTCCCGAGAGAGCAGCTTTTCGTAGCAATCAATGTTAACAATGTCCGTCGTTGCGCTACAGGGAGGTGCTGATGCGGCAGTCTGGGCTGGGCAGGCGGTGGAAGCCGGAGAGACAGGGGTCCACCATGGAAAAACGGTATTCGTGGTTGGAGTCGGAGTTGGAGTTCCTGAGCGAGTTGACCGGGATTCGATTTCATAATTACACCTGGAGCAAAAATACAGGTAGTATGGCTGCTGTAGACATGCTGTCTCACACCACACATTGCTGGAGGAGTGAATGAGCAGTATTGCAGTTGGAACATTTAGTTGATTATTGATTTGTTTAAAAATCCCTCTTGTTCACTCTAGATTCTGGCTTCCTAGAGTCTAACTTTGAGAGATTTGACTGTCCAGCTGGACTCGGAAACATTTTCCATAACAATTGCCAAATAATAATTTCAGATATCTTTGTCAGGTCACACGTTAACACACCTCAGTGTTATCTGATAATAATAATAATTATCACGCAACAAATAATAAGAGCTCAGCAGTATAGATAGATGGTTATTATTGCAGCAGAACGTATCCAGTGAGCTTGCAAGCTCTGGATGCGGGATTCCTGCGATGCAACAAACGTCCGAAATGACCAATGTAACAACACATGAAATGAAAATGCAAATAAACTTACAGCAACAATATGTCCATAAATGAAACTAACCGTGATCATTAAAGTAAAGAGTAACACACAAGATAGCACAATTAATCAAACTCACGACAGCAACATGTACAAAGATGAAGCCCCAACCATAAACATGAAGAACATAGCAGCACTTTAAGATTGCACAGCACAGTTCATTAATAATAGACAAAAAAGAGCAACAGTGGCATGGGAAACATTTAAGTTTATTATCACAACAAAAGGAAGGAGCATATAAAACGCTTAAAAAAATACCAATCAGTTTAAGCAAATACAGCTGGGCCAAATTTTTGATACTAATTGGTATCTAAGGTGGCTCAACGATGATAGTGACTGTAGCTTCAAGCTCGTGGTGATATTGTTCCAAAAGCAAGGGGCAGCCACCACAAAAGCCTTGTCCACAAATTTTGATGTGCATCTAGGAACGTTAACCAGACAGTAGGTTGAGCTGCTAAGATTAGATTAAGGTTGTTTGTCTTTATGGACAATATATCCATCAAATAGTTTGATGACTTAAGAAGAATTTTACGTTTTTAACCTTATGTATGAATGGTAGAGTAACGTATGAATCTTTTCTATAAATAGGGCCCAGTGAATATTTCTATAACTGGTAAGAGACATTGATCCTGAGCCAATGTACAATTCACAGTGGTGGGTTTGTAGGGGACATCGAAAAGAAATCTAAGAGCAAGCAAGATGATACAGTGAATTAAGTTTAATGTAAAACCATACTAGATGCAAACTGATAGATAATGTAGCAATAATCAAGCAATGGTAGAATAGTTGCCTTTATCAACTCTAAACGATATAATGTAAAAACGCTGTTATCAGGTGATTTAAAATGTTCCCCTTCCATCCATGCCCAGGGCGACTAAAATACTTGCCATTTGGTGGCAGGGTGGCGCAGTGGTAATATCTGCACTTCACAGCAAGAAGCTCTTGCAATAGCAGTTCGATTCCCTTTTTGGGTGCCTTTCTGTGTGGCGTTTGTGTGTCCTCTCCCTGTTCTGCATGGGTTTTCTCCGGGTTCCCTGGTGTCCTCCAACAACTTATAATACGCTTATTAATAATTGCCTGATAAGATCGCAATATACAAGGACGCAGTGTCTCCTGGGTTGGCGCCGGCTATGAGCGTGTGCTGCTATCCCCCCAACTTTGTTTTCTGCAGTGCTTTGGGGCCTCTGGGCAAAACGCACTCTATAAATACCTGACCATATAACGTTTTGAAGTGGTAGGCCTTCCGCGGCCGTGGGCCTCGTTGAAATAGTCGGTGATCGCGTTGAATGAATTTGCCGTGGCTCGTGCAGCCCCTGGTAATTCCGCTCGCCGCGGCTGTGGCCGTGTCACGGCCATGTGGTGCAGGCAAGCAAGGTGCTGTGGGAAGACACCAATTATCCGGAGAGTGCTACACCTTTCCCTTCCAGCTGGAGTTCGAACTCAACGAGACCACGGTAAGTTCACGGAGCCACTCCTGGCTAGCGCGCTACTGGTGCTGCTCATGCTACTCGTGTGTGTGTGTGAGTGATGTTAGGGTTAGCCTAGGTATGCTGATGTTGTCGCACGCACAGCAATGATTGTGTTGCTCGTATTACTCTTGCTAATGCTGCTGCTGTTACTGTTGATGCCGCCGCTGCTGCTGCCATATTTGTAGTATACGTGCAGATGCTATGATAATTAATAGAACGACCAACGCAGTAACAAAGGGAAAGCGAGAAGCTCTGATTGGACAGGCTGGCGGGCAACCAGTTTGCAGAAGCTGGTGAGCCGCCAACCTCTTACGCTTGACTTCATCTCGCCAGGTGGATGGGGAGACGACCGCTTCCGTGTCGCGGTTGGAAGTCGTGGTGGACTCGGTCCCTGATGACCTGAGCAAGTTCATCGCCAGGTGATTGCAGGGCTCAAATTCAGCCGAGTCCTTCAATTCAGTCTGTCCAGGCCAGTGACCTGCTGCATGACGTTTGACCAGTCGCTGGCCTGGAAGGACTCGGCCGTAAACTTATTTCCGTGACACATCTGTAGACTGGTTTTACCCTTTTTAGGACACTTATGAGTAGAGTGTGCACTGCTGCCTTATGCCTCTCATGTGTTGGCAGCCCTTTGCTGGAGCTCAGCGCTCACTATATTACGTTTTTTGAGGCTGCTGTGGTTTTATGTTAGAGTTAGGAACATTGGTCATTTGCACCTGTGAATGCTAGCTGTAGAGATTGGTGGCTGTGGTCTCGGTTGGTTGTTTGATTCAAACCGAAATATTGTTCCCCGGAAATAATTACGTATTCAACTTCCAGGACGTATCTTTTTTACACTGTGGAGCTCTTCTAGATTTATGTTTATCATTAAATTACATTTGTTGTCGTAATGTCCCGGGTGAGCGCTGATTCCCGAATCGGAGCCCGAGATCTCCATGGCCTGGCTCAGTTCTGTGACCCTTGACCCCCCGGCCACGCCTCAGTGCACCACTTCGACGCTTAGGCTCTGCCTCCGAACTCTCTCCGTCCGTCACCGATTATTAGCTGCGTTCCACGGCAAACGTCAGTGATGAGTGAAATCCTACCGGGGCCTAGGCCACCGCAGGTCAACTCCGTTTTATATGAGCATGTGGTACGTTAATATGTATATCGAGACGAGGGTGGCCAAGCATTTTGCTTGTCGGAATTCCGCACCAATTATCCCAGGTTGAACCTTCCCAATTGATGCTTGCAGACCAGACCAATGAGGTTCCAAAGGCAATCTGGAGTCTAGGAGTAACTGTTGATTCCTCACTCACTTTCGAGACATACATCAACAAGGTGACAAAGGTAGCCTATTGTCACCCTCTGATGCTCTATACGAATAAATTATTGCAATGTAATAAGACCAACGAGGACCGTTACGTTGCCCGGATTGGCGTTACCGGGGCCCCACCCTGGAGCCAGGCCCGGGGCTGGGGCTCGCAGGCAAGCGCCTGGTGGCCGGGTCTTTGCCCACGGGACCCGGC
>JAZEWT010000016.1:12351999-12381605 GCA_036362905.1 Mordacia mordax
CCCGGAAGAGCTGGAGGAAGTGTCTGGAGTGAAGGAAGTCTGGGCATCGCTGCTTAGACTGCTGCCCCCGCGACCCGGCCCAGGATAAAGCGGAAGAAAATGAATGAATGAATGAATGCAATGCATAACTTCCTGGCATCCCTGCCTACCTGATCAATAGTCTCCAACGTGTGCAAAATGCAGCTGCTAGAGTTCTCACTCGCCCACCTATCTGTGATCACATATCCCCAATACTGGTGTCTCTCCACTGGCTACCGGTTGAATATAGGATTGAATTTAAAATCTTCCTTCTCACCTACTAGGCACTTACTGGCACTGCTCCGACGTACATCTGTGACCTACTTCAGGCACCCTCCTCAACACGACGACTTTGATATTCCAATACGGGCTTACTGCATGTGCCCAGATCGCACCTCCTTTCGATGGGTGACAGAGCCTTCTTGCGCACTGCTCCCAGATACTGGAATGGAGATTTTGTCAGTTGAGTCCCTGGGCATCTTAAAATCTCATCTCAAGACTCACTTGTTCCGTAAGGCTTTTGAAGTCCTCTAGCTAGGACTGCTGATGCGGCTTACTATTGGTGTGCTGAGATAATGGCTCGTTAATGACCTGTGCTTCCTCGGGAATGCCTATTCCTTTCTTCATTTGTGTAACAATTATTTTTTTATCTCTTATTTTATATTCTTTAAAATATAACCATTATTGGACTTTCAGTTGGACTGCTCTGATGTTGTTGATGTGCTGTTCTCTCCACAGCTCTGTGCAGCGCTTTGTGACCCTCGGGTGAGAAGTGCTCAAAGTGCAATTATTATTAAAGGGCACACAGACTCCTGCATATGCGCAGTGCAGGCCTTTAATGTTATTTCTCCAACAGCTTGTGTAGGCTACATGGATGTGGGAGCTGTGTGTGTCTGTGTGCACATGCATTAGTACGGGGAGCGGTAGTGTGGCGGTTAACATGGGGCGCTATGAACCAGCCACCCGAGTTCAATTCCCACTCATGGCTAAAGCCAGTGATGATTTTCTGAACTAGTCCAGGGACTTCGCTTGGTCGACTCGACCTCACATGAGTATCTGGTGCAGTGTGTAGTCATTGCCATCTAGGGAGACCAAGGATGCCGGGCGTGTTGCTTGTCCACCACCCACTCGGGTGTCGTGCTGACCCTTTAAAGTATTCACTAGCAACATTTGACTCTACAGCCTGTAAAGGATATATGCAGGATCTTTATCTTTATGCATTAGGAGCGAAGAGGAAAAGAGTTTGTTGCTGTTGCTCAGGACTATCGTGTCCTACAGTCGCTGGCGCGCGCTACGCAAGAAAACCTTCGTGCACTTCAAGGTGAGTCGGCTTGGCTGGGGACCAACCCAGCATCCTCTGCCCTCCTGAAGGTTTCAGCTGAACTGTAACCGGGGAGTTGGGGCGACGGGCCACATTCATGTCCTAGGAAGCTTGTGGGCTTGCGTCTGATTACACACGGACCTTTCGACATCACGTGACCTTTTTACCAACGTGCGTGCTATTATCTGTCCTATCTCGTGGTGCTCCATCAACCCGGATGTCTGGCCATTCCTGGAGAGGGAACTTGTGTCCAATTATCGCCCGATGCCATGGAGACATCTGCTATGCCAAGTGGTCTTTGATCAGTTGATTCCGATTGACAGGTCAATCGTGAAGTCTTGAATACTTATTAACATTAAAACAATATAAAGAAACGGTGTAAAAACTAAGATTCCGTACGGTAGTTGTATTTAAAATTGGTGGCAAATGCAAGTTGATGGAGATGGTGTGCAAGAACTCACAGATCGTGTGCGATCACAAGTGTCACATTAAGAATAGATGAGTTATGCAGAGCGTACAGTTCTGTGGGTTTCAGTAAAGTAGAAATGTTTAGTGTTGCACTTGTGTTGCATTAGTTTGTAAAAGTGATGTTGTAATGATGTAGGTTTTCACGGCTCGATGCATGATGATTGCTTCGAAAAGCTGCTCTCTTGGGACAGCCGCGTCGATCGCTCCCTCTCCCCCCGTCGCGACGTTTCACCTCGCACGTTAGATGCATTCTCAGGTGCTTTGTGCATGTGTCTTTGAAGACTCCTATTTATATGTAGGTTATATATATGTGTTAAGTCTCTTTTATGGAGTTGCTCCATTCCAGGATCAATGAATGATGGTCAGGGTTCACTTGAAAAGGTTCCATTGTTTTGCTCACACACCGGAATCACATTAACCCCATCCTGTTCTTCCTGTGATATTGTTTCAAGCGGTTCGAGACTACTTGTACGCCTACTTCAGTGCCTCGTGGTGGCATGATGACACGTACGATTAATTACACTCAAGCCCATACCGGCGATACTTGATGCCTCATCTGGTTACTAAGTCAGGCCTCCAAACGTGGCTCCCTCCGTAATGCGTTCCCCGAATGAGCTGGGCTCATGAGAAGCGATGAGCGGGGTAATGGTTGAATGCTACACCGACAGTATTTGATTTGAGTGCGGTGATGTGTGATGTCTAGGCTTATATATCATTACTTGTAGACTTAATGTAAAGCCTATGAGCAGAGCAAGTGTTGCGGATGGTTGAATGCTGGTGATTAATATCATCAGCAAAAGGACTTGGGCACGAACGACAGCAGTAACCGTTGATGGCTATATTTCACTGATGAACATTGCATCATCTTGGCTGTGTCGCGACTATGTGGTGCAGAAATCGGGAAGGAAAACCTCTGTAGAACAGGGGGAGAATGTACAGATAGGTGCCTGAGTCGGGAATCGAACCCCAGGCTCCTATTGCTGTGCCACCCTGTTACTAGTTTGTCACCCTGCTAGCAACCGTAAACATTTGTCTTAGCTTTAAACTCGTGGTCATCATGGATTGGATGCGAGACACACGCACAAACGGTATTGTCGCCTTGGTATGGAAAGTTTTCTGAGGCTTGGCACTGCTGTTGCTGTCTGCAACACCTGTCTGTATAATGCGAGCTTGTTGCGTTCGTGGCCTTGTGCGTTCATGACTCAAGTTAATTAACAAGTCGGTACCCCTATGCATGCATCGTGTCTTCTCCATGTAGCTATCTCGTAGGCCATGAAAGCTACCGTAAGCAAACACGTGCGTCTCTATTTATATTCCATTACAAATTGGCAAGATCAAGGGGGGACAAGAGGCTTTGATCATCAGATTGACTCCTTATTTGGAATTAGCGAATATCACCTGAAATTACACCAAAATGTTTCATGTTTTTGTACATTGGATTTTGTGTTAATTAATCGTGAAAAAACCAACAGACGTAACCATCGTTCTGCTAAAATATCCTTTTCATCCCCAGCGTGTGGCTCACAGTGGTTGTTTCATTTCTTTGCTCCTTGCTCTCTTGAGATTTGCTCCGCTGTGGCTGCCCGCTGTCACGACCGTCCAGTGGAATTTTTTATTAGGAAGAGAAATGGAGCGCACAGAGGAACAGGGCCCCAAGAGAAATGTCGCGGTTTAGCAACGGATGCGAAAACGCGGCCCATTCTTTAAAAATTATTTCTCATTTTAATCAAATATTTCACCTGCATAATCCCATGAGATCTAACGTCTCATATGCCAGTGTGTCTGCAGTTTGCCTTGACACGTGTGCAGCAAGCACATAATGACGTATGTATACACACACACATTTTCAATCTATAACTCAATCTCCCGTGAATGCACCCACCTTACTAGAGCTCAGGCTAAGCAAGTTTTTAGCCTGGATAACAGGGGCATAATGATGCATCAATTCAAGAAGATATATACACTTGGGAGTTAAATAATCGATTTAGTATTTTTTGTGTTTGTGTACCTGCTATGTAATGGGTTCATGTGATTTCTACTAGCACTTAAAGCTGTTGCAGTCACCAAACGGACAGTATCAATTGTTTAATTGAATCAGTAAATGAATAGGAGGCTGCCTGGGAACACCATGTATTATAGGCTTGGGCAGAAAAGGTGTCCAGCAGATGGCAGCCCACCAGTAAGTTCTCAAATTTGTGCGGAATTGTGCTGGTCAGCCCCTTGATATGTGCGGTGAGATATTTCAGTTTCTTCCTGTCTGCAAATGGAATGCGCCAAGGTTCCCAAGTAGCAGAACCCTCTTGAGAAGGAGCCTCGAGACTCGCCAAGCTTTCCTGTATAAATTAACTGACATTGTCATTGTGCTTGCCATATTGAGCAGAAGCTGCACACGACGAGACGAACACCAGATTTATTGTGAGAGGTGACAAGATCGTAACGACACATTCCGAAATGCGACGCGACGTTGCTCTACACATGGAAGCGATCACCATCTGTCGTGCAGCTAGAATAACAAATGAGGTCTCGTGAGTAATCATAATGCGGTCGCCCTTTTTTCTAGGTGATATAACTTAACATGAACCTAATAGGTTTTTAGCTCCTTCTGCTATTGTCGCGAGATAAGCTCGGCTCACGTGGCGTCCATTCCAGTGCCCTGCCTGAAACACGGGACTTGTGCGCGGTGCAAACACGGCGCTGCGTGCAAAAAAAAAAGTTTTGGTTCGAATACTGTACCCTTAAAAACGCGTACGCAACTGCAGTAAAGCGGTAATGGAATGTGCAAGAAGGTCCATAACCATCGGTGATGGATGAGGCTGCTGCGGCACGGTTAAGGCCACAGTTGTCGCCGTGGTTATAATAACCACGCCGGGTTCTCATGGCCGCCGGAGGAGGCAGCACCGCTGTTAGTGCCGTGGGAATACCAGGGCAGTTTCGAGGCGACAGTCACTGGAAACGGTTGCCGCACAGGCTCTTTTGTAGTGAGGAATGAATATCGTCGCTTTGGATAGGTTCTGTGGCTCGTCCCGGCATCCTCGGAGGTTTTTGACTTCCAGTGCTCAATTGGATGGGGCAGTTGTCGGCGACACGTGTTTAGCATCTTTGCACGGAATTTGTATAAGAGTGCTTTTAATGGAAAGAAGAATACAATTTATAACACGCGCAAATTCGACGCCTGATCAGACAATACACAGTTGTCTGTGAGGTTTTGGAACTCTTTGGTCTATGTGGTGAGTTTTCACTTGGGTTAGTCCGCAATAGCCGCATCACTTTACATAGAAACTTAATTACGGATCTTCGTGCCATTGATAGGCTGGCCCCGCTAAACGTTGCCAGTCTATCAATGGGTAGCATAGTTTAGAGATTGACAGAGCAATCGAGCATAGTTTTTCTCAGGTTTTTTAAAGTAAGTTTCTTATCCGTTAATTATACTTTCATTTTACGTGCCACTCACAATCATCTTGTGTTCTTTTCATGGCACGCATTCTGTACTTTGCCAAACCCTCTTCTCGAGTTTCTTTCGTATCGGATCATCTCTCAGGGAATTACCTTGGCCCCACGGTTTGGATGGTGGTAACGTTGCCATCCGAGCCCCTGCACCGAGATGTGTCGAAAGAGTGAGCCCAGCTGCAGCTTGGCAGTTTTTACCATACGTGTCATTCGTATATAGGAATCCTCTGTTATATGTCGCCTCATTATGCACTTTTTCACATATACGTCACCAATTAATTAGAGAACATATTTCAATATAAGTGTCATGACTGGATGGTGTCGTCACACTATCCCGTCATTTACTACGCCGGCCTTCATAGGTATTCTTCAAACTGCAATTGCCCCTGTATGTAAAGTTATACAGGGGGGCCTCTTTGTGTGCATGTGTGTGCGCGCGCGCTTGTGTGCATGTACATATCACCAGTTTATATATAAAAAAGAAATAACAATTTTATGGATCGATTATTCTGCTGGTGTCATCTCCATCGGCCGATTGCTCTGGGTGTTTTTTTTTCCTTTCGTACGGCGGTCATGATATAAACGCAAAATAAATGGTCGCAGTAAACGAGCAGGCAGTTTATATTGCTGTGTTAGCAAGCAGGCCATGGCTGGGGTAAACGTTCATAAATAAAATCTAGGTGTGATTTGCTGCGGCGACTACTCCAGATAAAAACGGTGGCCCAGGGTCTGAGCGCTGAGCCAGCATCGCTGAGCACCTGGGTTTCAATCTGGGGTTTAGCCACTGCTTGGGGTTAAACCTGCTGCTCGAATTGCAACGAGTCGACAGTATCAGCCCTATCAATGAGAATTGCACCCAAAAAAACGTCCCAATAAATTTGGTTCTGCACTTAATCTGGCTAAATTCCAGCTCTGAAAATGAAAGCTGTTGGTTTGACTTGTCGTGCGACAAGCATAACTCAAGTGCAGAGTGGGTGGGAAAGTGCTGCTCTCTTCTGTGTGAACCAGAGGTCACTTGAATGATTCTCAGCGGTAGCTCCAGAATATCCAATTCCATGGGCCATCGTCTAATATGATGGGGGTGCTACACTGCTCTGCGGGATTTCTGAATGGATTTGTCACCTCCAATGAGAGATGAAAACATTTTTACACTCCTTGCAGGCAACGGATCAAGTGAACAAGAATCAAGCATTTTTTTAGTTGCCTTTGGCGTGTTAGTTACCGTTAACCCTGCTGCCTCTCGGGGTATCACATGACACCACCATCTAAATTCAATGATTAGTTTTTTTTTATTAATTATTTTCCCCTCAAAATGAGAGCTTCGATTAAACCGACTGGGGTGCCAGTGCTCGCGGTGCTTGATTGGCATGGATGGCGCTGGCTGGCTTTGTCCATTTGTTTGGCTGGCTGGCTGGTGAGCTAGCGGGCTATGTAAGTATATGGGTGGTTGGTTGATATGCCAGTATACAGTGTTTCCCAGGCTGGCTGGATAGCTTCGTAAATGTATGTTTAGCTGGCTAGCTAGCGGGCTAGCTGACTGCGTTTGTTTACTTTCTTGCTTTGCGGGAAAGCTGATTGGATGTTACCTCTCTGGCTAATGGATTGGCTAACTGGCTGTCGAGCTGGCTACCTGTCTGTGTATGTGTTTGGCTAGCTTAGATTATGGCTGCGGGGCAGTTAGGTCTATTTGCGATAGTTGCTGCCAAAGTGGATTGCGTTGTGATTGTAGACGCAGCGGAAGACGCTGGGTGGGACCTCCCAGTATTTGACGGGGTTGTCGTAGAGCGAGATGCCAGCGTACTGGGCCCGCTTGGGGCTAAACATCGCTGGGCAGAAATCGTTGGGCTTCACCGCCTTGATCTTGTTGCTGTGCAGGTAGACCACCTGTGTAGGCCACAAGACACGGGGGAGGTCAGAGATGCGGCCCCGTAGTTCAAGGGTTCATGATGCGGTGAGCTGGTATGAGATGATGCGAGGGTGACCAACTCCTCACCATGGGTGGAGGGATTGAGCGGTGCAAGTTAAGGCTAACCGTCGGTAGGAGTGAGTTACGTGATTGAAACGCTGGATTGTCAGTAAATCTATCGCCGATGTGATTTGCGCTTGTAGTTTTAGCTGCATTTCTAAACGATGTTGTGTCCGTTGGTGTATCACGTTCGGAATTGCATGTGTCGCGTTTGTGCTGGTTTATAGTACATTGGTGGTTTGCAGTGAGTGTTGCGTTGCCAATGCACTTTGTGTTAGCGGTACATGTCATGTTTTCTGTTGGTTTGTTTTATTTGCATTGGTTAGTTTAGATAGATGTTTGTTATTACAGCAGAAACTGCTGAATGAGTTTGCAAGCTCCAGATGCATGATTCCTTGGACAGAAAAGTCGGAACTGACGAACGCAACAACACATAGAATCACAGGGCATATGAACTTAAAGCAACAAATTGTGCAGCGGCATTGGCTACATTTGCGGTGGTTGCGTTCCACTAGCATCCTGTTATTATTACAAATAATAATTTAGCAGACACCCTCATCCAGGGAAAATCACAAAATCCCCAACATAAACAATTAAATATCACGAAAAATGATGTAGGTTTCACGGCTCGATGCATGATGATTGCTTCGAAAAGCTGCTCTCTCGGGACAGCCGCGTCGATCGCTCCCCGACACAGGACCTGAGGATGCCTCTAACGTGTGAGGCGAAACATCGCAATGGAGGAAGGAGGAGTCATCAACGCGGCTGTGCCGAGAGAGCAGCTTTTCGAAGCAATCATCAATAAATAAATACGTAAATAAATTGTGTAGCCTGACGGTTAGTACTGTCAGAATTCATGAACATTGGATGAAAGGATGTGTTTTTAAAAGAGACCGGAGTGTTATTGGTGAGTTGGCTGTCTTAATGCCCATAGGGATCTCATTCCACCACAATTGGACCAGGGTGGTAAGGCAGCGAGCCTTTGCTGCATTAATGTTGATGCTTTGCACCGGTTTGCGTTCCGACCGCTGCGGTTACGTTGGCGATAGGCATAGCGCACGCACATTGAGGTTGCGAAGTTTGGAGAGGCTGGGCGGCACGCTGGTCAGGAGGTTGTTGTCAAGATGAAGCTCACGTAGATTGGCGCTTGCGGCAAGGCTGCCGTTCTGCACCTCCGTGATCTTGTTGTAGCTCAAACCCAGCCTGAATCACAATGGCAAACATTCCTTCTTTAGCCTTAACAGACTCTTTTGGTGCTGTTAGCAAGAGGCACCATGAAGATCGAAAAGCACACGAGGTGTTGGATGGCCAGCATCATACCCGACCGCCTTTGTCTCCCTAGCGGCGATGTCTACCCATCACACCAGGCACTCATTTAAAGCTGAATTGACCTTGGGTAGGGCGAGAAACCCGTTTAGACGCTTTAGATGTTCAAAAGCATGATTGGCTTATGAGTGGCATTCGAACTTGGGTGAGAAAGGTTCATAGCACAGTGTGACAATCTCTACACTACCACTCACCTTTGCTTACATACAGGTACATGCACGCAGCGGCAATGACAACCAGACGTACGAATATATATGCACGTACACATCTGCACAAATACACGTGGACATGCTCATGTAACAGGGTCCTCTTTAAAAAGTGTTGAGACTCTCTCCTGGGTGAATAACAGCATAATCAGTTCAGTATCAGTACCCACTTAATCCTGTACAGGGTCACCGGGGACCGAAGCCTGTCTCGGCAGACAGAGGTGCAAGGCAGAGCTATACCCAGGATGTGACGCCAGTACATCGCAGGGCACTTTCTTTGGGGTAATTTTCTCAGCAGTTTAGGGAAGGGACTGATGATTGGGTCAATGGTGACAATGTGTGTGTTACATGCGGGTGCAGCGGTGAATGTACTGCACTCACCGGAAGAGGTGCGGGTACCCGAAGAGGTCTTCATCCTCAATGGCAACGATCTCATTTCCCTCCAGGTGCAGCTCCTGTAGGGAGCTGGGCAGCTCTGGGCACAATAGAAAAGTAGACCAATGTTATCTCGGGCCTTAAGGCCCCCTTGACTTTGGTCTCCACGGGCCATTAGATGGCGCTCGCAGCCTACTGATGGGCCACGACCCATTACTTGAGAATTACGGATGTAATGGAGGCCCTTCCAATAGCAGTGGTGTGAATGGGCAGTTGCAGGGCGTCGTCACCCTAACCCTGATCACGCCGTTAGCCTTGCATCGCAAGACGTGGAATCCACTGGAAACTCTTGCACCACAGTGCAGCTGTCGTGTTCAGAAGCAGATACTACAGAGCTACTTCTGGCATCCGTGAAAGTGAACCTGGTCCACGCAGCAGGATACTGCACTCTGCCACCTGCTTTGTCAGAGATTGATTGTCTTCCCATGACAAACTGATGTTTTAATAATAATATTCGCATTTCTAAAGCTTCTTTCACCCAATGGTCACAAAGTGCTGCACAGACATATGGAGAGAACAGCATGTTAACAACAACATAAGAATAGATCAAGTAAGTAAAATAATGGCTGTAAATAACTGAAGGACATCAAATTAAAATGAAATAATTATTAAAACAAATAATGGAAGGAAGAAGCCTTCCTGAGTAGGCACAAGTAAACAGCGAGCCATCATCCAAGCACACAGCAGCGAGCAGCATCAACAGTCCTAGACAGAGGATTTCAAAGCCTTACGGAACAAGTGAGTCACGACATGGAATTTGAAGATGCCCAGGGACTCAGCTGACTACATTTCCAATTCTCAGCTCTACAAAGATTGTTGTCCCTGCTGAGACCATTGACTTAATACACTTGAGGGCTCGACTTGATCACAGGTGGTGTCTTGAGACCTATATTTTATCCCAGACTCTCACCAGTGAAGGTTCAGCGCCCATGACCTCTGAGCCGTCTGGCCATCTCTATATAGTGAGGAACCAAATTCAGTTTTTGTTGTGCAGTCATCGGTAATGGGGTCCTGGCCCACTGCCACCCGTGGATCTCCACACTGCCCGCATCACCGGTGGTGG
This sequence comes from Mordacia mordax, assembly GCA_036362905.1. Classification (NCBI taxonomy): domain Eukaryota; kingdom Metazoa; phylum Chordata; class Hyperoartia; order Petromyzontiformes; family Petromyzontidae; genus Mordacia; species Mordacia mordax. The sequence goes on from JAZEWT010000016.1 coordinate 12,362,250, forward strand.
AAAGTCTCGGGGTGCCGGGCCCCGGATTAACGTTCCGCTGCAGACGTCTCCTGGCCAAACGTCCCACGGTGTCGTCACGGCGACGTGTCGGTCGGCTTTGCACAGCGAGCCATGCCAAGCCACCCTCCCCCCTTTTGCTCCCTCACCACCTTACTTCCCCTCTGTCTCTGTGTGAGTGCCTTAAGCTGAAGTTGTGCAGCCTGTTTTCCATCTTGTGCTCATGTCTGAGAATGGCACGGGTTCAGCATGTAAACAGAGCAATGCTTTCAGCTCGAGTCAATCCTCACAAGTTGGCTCTTGCACGTGATTTACGTTCCCACAAGGTTGTATGCGAGTGGCTCACCATCCTCTTTCGACCTGCATGGCTGACTTTAACCGCCTCCCCCCACTGCCACCGCCACCTTCCACCCACCACCGTGCATCCTCATCACTCACACAAGCACCGCCACCTGCTCTACTACGGCTGTGCCCCTCACCCTGGGGTAGCTGCGTGAGCTTGGAGTAGGAAATGCGGATGTACGTGAGCTTGTCCAAGCCGTTGAAGGCACCAACCTCGATACCCGAACTTGGTAGCGGGTTCTTTCCCAACTCTGGTGAGGAGGCAAGTGAATCGCGTGGCAGATTAGATGCTCGGCCACTCGTGATAATAATAATGATGATTTATGTTTGCTGGTGCCCGAGCGTCTTCAACTCGGGACAGCATGCCAGAGCTCGTTCCACACGTTAAGCCTATTGCATCGCATCTCATCCTAGCATACGTAAAGGGCATCTGCAGTGGTAGCTGGTTCTGTGGACACACAAGGTGACTCAGCACCTGAATAGGAATTTGTTTTATTCGAAGCTCTCAACCAGCTGAAGTCATGTATTGTCACGCAGTGTCTCATCTCATCTCATTATCTGAAACCGCTTAATCCTATATAGGGTCACGGTGAGCCGGAGCCTATCCCGGAAACACAGGGCGTAAGGCAGGAGTACACCCGACGACGGGACGCCAGTCCATCGCCGGGCATTGCGGGACAATTTTAGTCTGCGAGCCAATCAACCTATCCAGGAGCATGCTTTTTGGACTGTGGGAGGAAAACGGAGTACCCGGCGAAAACCCACGCGGACACGGGGAGAGAATGCAAACTCCACACAGAAAGGCACCCGAGCCGAGAGATTCGAACCCGGGACCTTCTTGCTGTGAGGCGTCAGCGCTAACCACTGGGCCACCGCGCCGCCCGTCACGCAGTGTACAGGCGTATAACGATGTGCCTGTTGGTATCGTTTCAGCTCACCGGTGATAGAGTATCTGACATTTCCTTCGACTTTCTAGATCTTAACTTGATCACACTTGACATAGTTTAAAGTGAAATGTCGCATACCTGATATGTAAATTCATTTGTGAGGATCGTTATGCAACTTACAGGTGTGATCTTAACCAAATTATAATAAGAATCATCGCGTTGTTAAACATTTGGACTCTTGACAATGAATGAGTTGGGCTGTGTTGGATAGTGGAGGGTTCCTAATAACACTGATTTACCCCAGATCATTCATGGCCTATTGCAGAAATCACTGGCAAATCCCAGCAGACTATGCGACGTGCCCGCATGCGCACCGATGACGTGGAGCTGCTTGTTGTTGACAAATGTGTCCTTGGGCACGCGCTTGATGAAGTTCTCGTGGATGCGCAACTCGATGATCGAGGGTGGGAGACCCGAGGGGACCTCCGTGAGATGGTTGTGGGAGATGTAGAGCTTGTCCAGGCTCAGCAATGGCACAAACGCCTTGGGGTGCACCTTTGCAATTAGGTTGTTCACCAGGAACAGCGCCTGCAGGGTCGGGAGCATTAACGCTTTAGCTGTGGCTGTTAGTGAGGGCGTGGGTGGGGGGTTTACGATCATTTCTAAAACTGATTATGAACGAGGAAACTGAACGAATTGATCAGTCGTTGCCTGAAAAGGTGACATGGCATCGCCCCATCACGCTTGTCCGAGACCATCCCGCGCCATGTCGCCATTGCTAATCATATCGTTCCAAGGACAAACTCATGTTGGAAAGTGTTTACAGAATCAATGAATGTGCATGGTTCACGTCTGTTTAATTTAATTAATTGATGAGTTAATAAATTATCAGTATACACTTAAACCATTAGAGGATTTATTAATTATCATTATAGCAGCAAGCTAGGCCCTGTATCTGCATAAACAGGGCACACAGCAAGGCTCATACCCAGGGCTGGATGCCAGTCCATCAAAGGGTACCGGGGGCATTTTTAGTTGGGCAAATTAACATAGATAGCAGCATATCTTTGGAGTACCTGCTAAAAACATATGCTAAAATGGAGGGAACATGCAAACATCAAACAGATAGGCACCCAAGCAGGGCATCGAACACAGCAATATTCTTGCTCTGAGGCAGTAGTGCAACCCACTGCGCCACCGAGAAAATGCTGAGAAAATCTCGTTTGTAAAATCGAAAGGAAAGTGGCAATTTGCAGCTTTTGTCAAGCCAACGTTTTTGGTTGCCTTCCCATGCTGTGCCTGTCCTGGGGAGTTGTTTTTATTGAAACCGCGTTGTGATGGGACCGTTACACCACCCTGCAGTGGCGATGTTGCCTCGTGTTTCAGAGATTCGTGATTCGAATCCGGCAAGCCATCCTGGTTATTACAACTGGCTTATTAACCATGCAATACTACGCATCATCTGCTTCATGGTGGATGTTAAATATCCCCTGATATCGTTAAAAATAACTTGACCATTGTGTTCTGGCGTCAATGTCTAACTTTACAAGTTGAAAACATTTCGCCACGATGAATTCAGTTGGGATTATACACAGCAGCAATCTTTCTCCCCAACTGGCAGACAAAAGTCCTTTTGCTGGCCAGCTGCTGCATTGCATTGTGCCTGCAGGATAAAAAATAACAGGATCCGCTGCTGCTCAGACTGCCCATTTACATGGTTTGAACTGAGAAGTGCGGTTTACAGCGCTCATTGCTTGTAAAGCACTGCGTGACTCTGTGAAACGGAGGGTGGCTCGCAATATAAAATTATGGTCGTCATCATTATTATTATTCGACTGCTCACATGCAGCTGGGCCAGGCCTTTGAAGTCGTCCTGCTTGATCTCTGTGATCTTGTTGCTCTGGAGGTCGACCATCCGCGCATCCCTCGGTATGCCGTCCGGCACCGACTTGAGGCCTGGTGTCAGCGTGGAGAGGTACCAGGTCACGCAGACAGTAAGTGGGTGGGGGTGAGGTTCATAGGGGAGAAGAAGAGGAAGGTCTCATGCCTGAACTTGAACAGGGTAAAAGATATCAGCAGTTGGAGGACCAGAATAAAATGACTTCCACTGACAGAAGAGGGTGGTTGTGAACGAGAATGTCGCGTGGCCCGCAACTCGTACGAGGTGTTTGATCGAAACTCGCCATTGTCTCACCGAGATCGGAACACTGCACCACGCGCAAGCTGCACTGACAGCCGAAGGGGCACCCTCCTGATGGGGGCTGTGGGAGCACCACGGGTGGGGTTGGTGGTTTGGGCACCACGCCGGAGTTGGTGCCGTCCCCTGAAAATTCCATGGCCTCATCCGCCGCCGCAAAATCTAAGAAGAACTGCGGCTGCCGTGGCCGGCGCGGCACCGCCGGGCGGTTCCAGCGTTGCTGCCGACCTGTGCTGCCAGTCAAGGCCGTGGTGGCTGCCACGGTTAGGAGGAACGTGGCCGTTAGAACCCACATAGGGCCCGATCGTCCTGTCGGAAATACCATGATGGTGCGACGGTCCTCAGCAGCCTAGGAGAGAGAGGGCACAGGGCAAACGGCTTTGTACATGGACTGCAATTATTATTATCAATTATTTAGAAGATGCCCTGATTGGACAACTTACATCATTATAGAGGCGTGAGAAAATCACAGAGTGGTGAGGAAAAGGCAGCCATGCATTCAGCTGGTGCCAATATTTGCTAGACACCGCATTATATTATTATATCGGCCAATTGATAAGTTTTTTTTTACGTGGAGAAAAACCTGGAGAAAACCCACACATAACGGGGAAAACACAAAACCTCCACACAGAAAGACACCCTAGGCAGGAATCAAACCGCCTTGGGCAGGACTTACTTTCTCTGAGGCGCAGATGTTAACCACTGCGTCAACCAGCTATGTTAGTGTCGTAAGTGGGTTATCGTTTCGTTTTTATATTTCTCTTAGTCTAGGTTGCCGCCAACATGTGGATTTGTGTCAGGATAACAGATGTGATGAGAGGAGTCAGAGAGAGGTCATCCGAATTCGCGACCCCATGCTATACAATGGCTTTAAAGAATCAGCTACGTTGTAAATTTGAGAACACAGGTGCTTGATTATTCGTGATGGAATGTCGAGGTACTAGAGTAAGGAGGAAGGGTGGAGGAGGGAGGCTCAGACCCCCCCCCAACCTCTGCACCCCTTGTGCATGAGCGACCTCGCTGGCTGGAAGGCGACCCGTGTGTGATTCGAGCTCGCGGTAATTTGTGAAGTAGATTATTAAGCTGCTCAGCTATTTAATTGGATCGCCCGGGAGGTGCAAGTGGAAGTGTGTGCATGTATATGTGTAAATGTACCTGTGTATTTGTGTCTGCGCATGTGTGTAGAGCATGTACGTTAGTGTGCAGTGTGTGTGCGCACGTATGGGTGCGCATGTGCGCACGTATGGGTGCGCATGTGCGCACGTATGTGCGTGTGTGAGCGTGTGTGCGTGCGAGCGCGTGAGTACGTGCGATTGCATGCATGCCTGCGAATGTGTGTGTGCATGCGAGCGCGTGCGTGTGTGTGCGAGCACATGTGTGCGTGCGTGTATACGTACGAGCGCGTCCATGCTCGCGTGCACGTGCACGCGAGTGCGTGTGCACGCGAGTGCGTGTGCACGCGAGTGCGTGTGCACGCGAGTGCGTGTGCACACGTACGAGTGCTCGTACGAGTGCGCGCGCGCTTGCCCTGGCTGCTCACGCGTGGTTGCGCTCGCAGTGTTGGAGCCGCGCGAACTGGTACGCGTCTGTCTCTGCGTGCCGCAGCCTGCCCAGCTACCCGGAGCCCCGCTCTCTCTGCTCACCCCACTAACCTCGCCCACCTTGCTCACCCAGCGAGCTCACCCCGCTCGCTCACCCCGTTTACTCTGCTCACCCAGCTCACCACACTCACTCAGCTAACCTCGCTCACACCGCTCACCTAGCTCACCTAGCTCACCTAGCTCACCACACTCACCCAGCTAACCTCGCTCACCCAGCTCACTCTGCTCAACCAGCTCACCACATTCACCCCAATAACCCCGCTAATATCACTTACCAAGCTCACCCACCTTGCCCTGCTTACCTCGCTCACCCACCTCACCTCGGTCACCCTACTCACCCAAGTCACTCCACTCACCCGGCTTACCCAGCTAACCCCACACACTCAGCTCACTCCACAAATGTCGTGCACCTCGCTAACCTCGCTCACCCCGCTAACCTCGCTCACCTCGCTCACCCCGCTTACTTCGCTCACCCCGCTAACCTCGCTCACCCCGCTAACCTCGCTCACCCCGCTAACCTCGCTCACCCCGCTAACCTCGCTAACCTCGCTCACCCCGCTAACCTCGCTCACCTCGCTCACCTCGCTCACCTCGCTGACCTCGCTCACCCCGCTGACCTCGCCCACCCTGCAAACCTCGCTAACCTCGCTAACCTCGCTCACCTCGCTAACCTCGCTCACCCCGCTAACCTCGCTAACCCCGCTAACCTCGCTCACCCCGCTAACCTCGCTAACCTCGCTAACCTCGCTCACTCTGCTAACCCCGCTAACCTCGCTCACCCCCCTAACCTCGCTCACCCCGCTAACCTCGCTCACCTCGCTCACCTCGCTCACCTCGCTCACCCCGCTAACCCCGCTAACCTCGCTCACCCCGCTAACCTCGCTCACCCCGCCAACCTCGCTCACCCCGCCAACCTCGCTCACCCCGCCAACCTCGCTCACCCCGCCAACCTCGCTCACCCCGCCAACCTCGCTCACCCCGCTAACCTCGCTCACCCCGCTAACCTCGCTCAGCCCGCTAACCTCGCTCAGCCCACTAACCTTGCTTACCCAGTTCACCCCCCTCAGCCTGCTCACCTTACCTCGTTAACCCTGCTCACCTCGCCCACCCCATTAAACGCACTCACTTTCTGCTCCCTGCTCACCTTTCTCTGCTCACCTTGCTCACCTCACTCATCCTGACCTCTCTAACCCAGCTACCACAATTCCGCCTCACCACACTCCACGATACTGTGTGTGTGTGTGGAGCAGTAGTGCGATGGGTGAGTACTGCACCAGCTTGGCGATCCCAACAGAAATGGCGAATATCTGAACCGGTTTTAAGCGTCTCTTAAATCGAGTCAGCCTTCAATGAGCATTTGGTGCAGTGCGTAAACATCAGAACTGATAGAAAAACTGCAGCTGGGTATATTTTCATCTTCAATAGCCGCTCGCAAACAGGACTCCATCCCCCAGTCCACTGTTGGCCAAACTGGGCTATGTCTCCACCTTTGTTTGACACGTAAAGTTGGATGTTGTCTCTTAGTTGTGTTTGTGTGTTCGTGCTTTTCGTGGCATTTCCTCCTCCGTGTCCTGCGCTGTTTGTGTTATTGTCGCTTATCCCCGTTGTGTCGCGCTCTACGCTCCGTTGTATATTTTGGCAGCCGACGCAGTGCGCCTGCGCCGCTCAAGACGGAACTTGCTGTGACGGGGAGGCTTGCGTCTGCACGAGCGTGAGAGCACCGAGTAAAGGGGAGAGACTGCTCGGAGGCAGGGGCTGGTGGGGAAGGTTTGGAGGGGGGGGGCGTGAGAGCATATTTTCTTAAGCCACGGCCCCCCCGCCTAACCGTCACAACTGAGCCTTGGCTGTCACTCACACTGCGACCAAGGGGTAGGGTGGATTTACATGCTCCAACCGGCATCGGCGTTTTCATTAGAAATAAATTAAAAATAAGGCCCAAGCTTTGTGGCTATTTTAGTTTTCAGACGCAAACACTCCAGTGAATTGGTGGAATTGTGGTTTTTTCCGTCTATATCGATTCGTAATTGTGCACTTTGCATACGCAAGCAATATAACGTAAGTTTGATTCCTGCTCATGGTTAACAATCAATAGCAGGCAGAATCTAAGCCACTCCTAGCCACCCATCCTATATTTCAGCAATTTGCAGTAACTAGCATGGTTAATTACAGTTAGGTAATCCACATGAAACGACCGAAGCGGATTAACAAAGGGTTCTGCATTGTCATCATTAACAAATGGGTTAAAATCAGCCTGGCAGGCACTAGAGGTGCTACTATTCACCGCAATACCCGGATTGGCACCGCAACAATTCACAATATTGCTGGCGATGCAACCAACGAATCGAATCGCCAGCCGGCCGCATATTTTAGCAATGTTTATTCATCCCTCCCGTAATTTCCATTTGTGTTTGCGTTTGGCGGTGCCCCATTGGGTTCATAAAACCAGGCTCTGGGGCCAAACATCTGAATAAATGGGATCTGTTTCTCCGGATTTGTAGGCACATAATCTGATAAGGGTTTACAATCTGCAGGCTTCCGCTTAGCCCTGTTTTGTTAGTATTGTCTTACCATAAGATTCTTAACACAACATTCTTTAGCTCATGCAGAGGTTGCACAATGCCGCTCCCACGAACTGCTCGGTTGTTCTCTCTTTACGAGTCGTGGCGTCGAACGTCGTACGTTGTGCGTGTGTGATGTAGCAGAGGGACACTGAGCGAGCACCAGATGCTGGGTTTGAATCCCGGGTTGAGTCGCCCAACTGTGATTGAACCGAGCTCTCGGTACGGCCTTTTGGGTCTCAACTCTATCGCCTTTACCCACACAAACATACCTTTGCCTAATGTTTGGCTTGCTTTGTTTAAGCTACCAACATTATATCTCTGAGAATTAAACATTGGGGAATGAAATGTCTTGTATATCCACCCGCTTTGTGGTCGCTCGAATGGTTCACCGATGGCACGGAGCGAGAGCACTCTGGAGGCAACTTTGGGATTAACTCCGTATTGCAATTTTACAAAACCACATTCGACGCGAGATGGTGAACCGCTAGCTGCGGAGCTTCACGACGACATCTTAATGCCAGAGGCAGACTCGGCATCGAGTGGAGGGTAGGAATCAATTGCAGTGCCAAATGCATCAATTAAAGTGCTCTCCGATTTCTCTGCCTCTCGATTTTAGTTGCCAGCACCTCGGGCGATGCGGGGAAACTGCCGCTATCTCATTATCACCGAGTCCCCAGAGTCGGAGCACACGGCGGGGGTGGGAAGGATAGGTCGGGTGGGTGGGGTGGCGCCTGGGGGCAGTGTCTGCGTGCGTATCTGAGTACCTGCATGCCATACTTACCGACCGCTCCCGAGTTTAGCGGCAGGCTGCTTATTCGAAACCCCGTTACCGAACGCTGATCGTCGAAGCATGAATTGCATCAAAAAGCGCATTTATTTTTTTCTCCCAAAACTTTACTGAGTTGCTCGATTAGCATTTGAGTTCAGTTTGCAGTAAAAGGGTTCAGAGATCGGCAGCCTACCACTCGAATCGGCGTGTGTCGGCAGGTATGGCGTACACCAGTGTGTCCGTACCTGCTTGCCTACCTGCGTAACTGTCGTCCTTTAGGTGTGGCGCCAGGTACGAGTCGATTTTCGAGTTTTCTCTCGGCCACTTGCGACAGGTGGATTAATACTGACAACCGCACCAACAACAACCGCAGCAGCAACAGTAACAACGACAAGAGTTCGGAGCGGCGACTTTCCCGTGCGCGTCTCGGCTCGCGAGTGCGCTAACCCAGTGGAAGTGCTCGCCCTCGTCTATCCCTCACCCCTCAACTCCCTCCTCCCGCCGCCTCCTCCCTCTCCCCTTATCCTGCTAGCTCGCGTGCCTCGGAGAGGGGCAAGCAGAGGGAGGCACTCGGAAAGGAGTGGTTGGCGGCGCGGCGACGGTGGAGGAGGGGGGGGATGGTGTGGGCATCGTATAGCATGGGCTTGGCGCATGCTTGTCTTGAGTCACGAAAGAGACTTGTTCAAAAGGCCAGACAAGGTCCTCCGTTGTGTTGTCTTCAGCTTCACAGCAGCTGCCTCATCGCTTTGTGCTCTGCCTCGAGCCAATTACGGGCTGGATTCGAATGAAGTGTTAAATAATGGTTGAGGCCAGATGGACATGGGTGGCGAGAGGGAGGCAGTGCAGGGGCTAACACCGTTGCGGTAGTGCTGCTGTGCGGCTCTGCGACCTGTTTGCCGGTTGTGCTGCGTATCGCTTAGCTGAATGTTCGATGATTCGGCGCACGCGCCGGGAGCAAAACGTGCGGCATCGTGCCCAAGTGTACACGGTGCAACTCCAAAATGCACCGAGGCCGCACGATGCTGGGTGTGTGTTTGTGTGTGGTGGGAGGGTGAGGTTTGAGGAGGGGCTGGGGGATGTTCGAGACCCCTGATGTCACATGGCTGGAATGCCCCTCGACCAGTGGCAGCGGTGCAGCTACGCTCGCCATGGAGGAACACTTGATCCACCACTCGCTCGTCTGCTCACCACCATCCATTGTTGCCAGGTCCCATGATAAACTGCTCGGTGCAGCCGTCTCCCATGATGCACCGTTCATTCTGCCGTCTCACACCCACTAAGAAGGATGAGTGATGAAGTCGGCTCGCATGCGGATTCTGGATGGTTTGTTGCATAGCAGGTTCATAAGAGATTGCAGTGTCTTGGGGAAAGCCTTCAGACAGTAGTGGATTGATCATGCTAATGATGAGAATGATGGTTTCCAAAAAGTTTGAGATCACAGTCAGATTCCCACTTCATCAGATTATCTTTGAATTATCTAGGTTTTCACGGATTGATGTATGAGAACAACTCTCCATAGCTATTTTTTTCGGGAAAGCAGCGTTGTGTTCCTGCTTCCTGCTTAACGATGTTTCGCTTCCCACATTGAAGACACACTTCAGCTAATCCATTCAGAAGCCTGATAGTGCCTCCAACTTTGGAGGTAAAATCTCGCAAAGGAGAGAGGGCACCACTTGACACCACTATCCATAAATAACAACTATGGAAAGCAATTCTCATTTTCTCTTTTGACTCCTTCTCATTCCCACGAAAACGTCTCTTGTCTCTCCATATTTCTCTCTCCTCAGCTCTGTGCTGTCTCTCCCCCAGCACTCTCCAACTTTTACTCTGCACTCCTATCTGCTTTGCACTCTCTCCGACCCTCCATTCCCTCCTCACATGTCACTTCCACTCTCTAAACTATTTTGCCGTAGATAACTATTGTTTATGTGCGCCTGGAGACTGTGTCGTCCTGTTTACACAAACCGGTCTGCTCTTGATGCCTGAAGGCTGGGTTACTCATGGTCACGTTTGCAACGGCATACATGTTTTCGTACTCTGTGTGAATGTATTAAGGGGAGCGGTCGCGTAGTGATTAGCGTGCAGTGCAAAAAACCTGGATCCCCGAGTTCGGTTCCCACTCACGACCATCATCACAGTGACGATTTTCTGAACGGGTCCTGGACCTCCCCTCAGCCTGCAATGAGTACCTGGTGCAGTGTTAACATCACCACTGGGGAGACAGGCGTGGTGGTAGCCACCGACCCGCCTCATGTGCCGTGCTGACCATTAAAGGTGCTACTCGCTAACAGCACTTGACCCACCAGTTTCGTAAGGCTGTACAGACGATTGATGTCTTTGTGTGAATCCATCTGCGCAGAGCTTTGACTGTTATTTTTCTCCTATGTGTGAAGGCTTAGTCTGGGTTCTCCGGTTTCCTCCTACACACTCAATAGCAGAGTCGAACTCTCAATAGCAGAATTGGCCACCATCTCAGTGCAGTATAACGGCTCTTGAAGATGGGTCTTGAGAGTCAGTGAGGCTTTTTTGTGTAAGTAAAGTATATGGTTATTAATATTGGTTGGGGTCATAGACGGTGGTCAAAAGAGTGCACTACTAGCCCAGGTACTAGTATCATTCCTAGCCACGGTTGGCATCCGTGATGAGCGAAATCTGAACTTGGTCCTGGGAACATCCCTTCACTAACCTGCACTGACGCGGTATGATGAAATATGGCCCAATATCCCCATGACCTGCACGGCATCGTGAGACCCTCATACGGCAGTGGATTTACTGTAGTCCAATATAAGAACCTAATCCCAACCGTGAAACATGGTTATCATAATAATAATTGCATTTCTAGAGCAGCTTTCACCTGAAGGTCACAAAGTGCTACACAGGGCTGCGGAGAGAACTGCAGGCTAACAACAACATCAGAGTAGACCAATTACAGTAAAAAATGGCTGTAAATCAATGGAGGACGTAAATAACAGGTAAAATAATTAAGCAAATAAAAGAAGGAATAAGTGTTCCTGAGCAGGTGCAGATCAACAGCAAGCCATCATCCAAGCACAACAACAGTAAGCATCAACAGTCCTAGCCTGAGGACTTTAATGCCTTACTAAACGAGTGAATCTTCAGATGGGATTTGAAAAATGCCTAAACACTCAGCTGACCAAACTTGCGCGAGGTGTGATCTGGGCACATTCAGCAAGCCCATATTGGAGGATCAAAATTGCCGTATAGAGGAGGGTGCCTGAAGTGGGTCACGGATGTATGTCGGAGCAGCGCCAGTGAGAGCCTTGTAGATGAGAGAGGATCTTGAATTTAATCCTGAATTTAACTGGTAGCCAGTGGATAGACACCAGCACTGGGGATATGTGATCGTGGATGGGTGTGCGGGTGAGGACTCTTGACAGGTGCAATCTGCATACTTTGGAGACGACTGATTGGGTAGACAGTTTTATTCCTTTATCTCATCTCATTATCTGAAACCGCGTAATCCTGTGTAGGGTCACGGTGAGCCGGAGCCTATCCCGGAAACACAGGGCGTAAGGCAGGAGTACACCCGACGACGGGACGCCAGTCCATCGCCGGGCATTGCGGGACCCACCGCGCCGCCCTTATTCCTTTGTAAGTCTTAGAATTCTTAATTGGTTATTAATCATTATGTTATTACGCTTATAACAGTTGGGCCTTCTCTTCTGTGTGCAAGTGAAGCCTGCCTCGTGTTTCAACTTTCTCCCAGGTGCCTCCTGAAGTATCTTCATTATCAGTATTCGCGCTGCACACACACACCAACCTCGAACCACAAACACTCACCATCACATGTTCTCTCTCGTTGAACCCTCTACACACTCTACTTTTAAATCTGTCACATCTCGCTGTTGCATTGTAATTTTGTTTTGTCGGCTTTGCCGCCGTTGCTTGTTCAACTCGCTTCAGCTGCGCGCACTCACCGCCTTACGCAACCATAATCCTATTTAGTCAGTAGTCTGTACATAGAGTCCATAGTATTTACATATAGTATATATTCTATACAGTCTATAATTTAAACTTAATCTTTCTTCTGATTAAATACCCACACTGTTATATAACCACATAATATATTATATGATTACACAGGATATTATATAACTACAGTCTTGCATTCATACAGTCTATAGTTTGTATAACCGTCAATACATACAGTCTACACATACCAATCCGCTGTACGTAATTCGCACTTTTTATACGGCTGGTGAATTTGTTAGATATTTTCTTATTTGATTCTCATATTGTAAAATTGTGTGTGTTGAGTGTTTACTTTCTAATTTGAAATTTTCTATAAACCTGCTAGGCTGGCTTGAAGTAAAAAAAAAATCTCGGTTTAAGGCGTTACAAAACGATAATCCTATATATTCGGCAGCCTTTACGTACGGTCTTATAGTGTTTCCATATAAAATATATTGTGTACAGTCTATAAATACTGTCTATACAGTCTATAAATATAGTCTATATCCACTCGGTCTGTAATATAACCACATGATATATTATATAACTACACAATATTATATAACTACGGTCTATTTTATACATAGTCTTTAGTTTTTATACCGTCAATACACAGTATACACATACCAATCAATTGTACGTAATTCATTACATATACAAATCAGCTGTTCGTTATTCATTGCACATACCAATCCGTTGTATAGAATTCATTTAGACCAATCGGTTGTATGTAATTAAATATATATATATACCAAACCACTGTACGTAATTCAAAACACACCGAGAGACTAATTTCGTCTTAATTGTGCACTTCTTCATTGCTATATTGTCTTATCTGCCCAGAATATTACATAACCACAAAGCCTGTTATATAACCAGGTCACACCTCCACACTAAGTACACCCCACATGTGCCCTACGCATTTCTCACACACACCACACGTGCCTTACACACTACACAGCCTATACATACAGTCTTCACTACAGTCTTTGGAAGATATAATAGTCTGTTGTCTATTCATATGGTCTAGTCCATACAGCCTATACATACTGTCTATAGTCCATCCAACCTATCCATACAGTCTACAGTTGAGTGATATATTTCATCCTGGATGTGGCCCTTCCTTGCGCCCCATGTCCCCAGAGTTGGGCTCCGACCTCTGTTCGATATAATTACCTACACATGCACGGCTCTAAAAGAGCTTGATTCCTTGTAACCTCAACCATCTGGCCATTTGCCGTGAGCTGATGATACTTCGACGCCCTCGTTACATCCATCGGGGCACCGGCAACAAAAAAGCCCATTAACCTGCCTACAATTGATTTCCCTACCCCCATCCCCGTTTTATTTCCGACATATCGGATACCAGGGAAACAACGAGTTAGACCGTTTGTAGCTCGACGTTGCTTGGTAAAAATACTGCTGGTTGGTGCCCCTCTTCCAGCACGCGCATTGCCTGCAACAGAAACCCACTTTATCCTACTCAATGTTCGCTCTTTGAACACTGAAAAAGCCCCACTCATCGCTGAGCTGACCCTCAGACAACAGTCTGGACCTACTCTGCTTAAAAGATACCTGGCATATTCAAGATGATTTTATCACATTGAATAAGGCCCTATCACGATATTTAGCTTTCCATCAGAAAGCTCATTCACATGGCCGTGGTGGGGTCCTAGCAGTTCTCCACCATGTGTCTGCCGATATGCAAACAATGCCGTAGCCGATATTCAGGCAATGCCATAGCCGACATCCGAACAATGCCGTAGCCGACCTTCAATTAATTCGAGCAAATGTCTCTGGATTTGAGGTCGGCTCAACCTGTAAATGTTGGTGCTGTTCTGCTGCCCACCTGAAGCCTCCACTTCTTTTGTCAATGGGCTGTCTGAGCTGCTTTCTAAGCTATGCTCCAAATCTGAAAGGATCCTGATTCTTGGTGACTTCAACATCCGTGTTGACTCTCTGAAGAGCCTTTTTGCAAGGGAACTCAGGTCCACTCTGACCTCACTTGACTTCACTCAACACGTGACATCTGCCACTCACAGATGCGGCCATACTCTCAACTTGGTTTTCTCATGGGACATATCGGTAACCAACCTGTCCGTCACTGATCCTGGTCGCTCTGATCACTCTGCTGTGTGCTTTAATCTTAAAGTACCGCCTCCCATTTCCATCAGCAAGTGCCAAATCAAAATTTTAAACATTAACGCCCCCACTCCAGACGTATTCACCGCAGCAATCAACAATACTTCACTCTCCGCCTCGGCTCACTCTGCCTCTGATGCGACAGCAGAAATTTACAACTAACGTGCTATCAAGCATACGGGATGATTTGGCTCTTTTAAAATCATGCTCTGTCTCGGGCAGAAAATCATCCCCCTGGTATACTGCAGAATTTCGGGATCTCAAGGCGAATGTACGCATTGCCAAACAGACTTGAAGAATATATGGCCTCACCGTTCAAGCTCAAATCTTTAAGGAACAACTCATTCAATACTGGAAGGCACTTAACTGTGCCCGTACCAGCCATCTTTCCAGCATTGTGGTTGATACCTGCGACAAGCCCAAGATTCTTTTCTCGAGCCTTAATCAGCTACTTCGTCCAACCAGTCAGTTGCCCTCACCTCCCTTACTAATAAAGATCAGGCAGATGAATTGATTCAGTTTTTCTCAGAAACATCTGAAGCCCATCGTATCTCTCCCCAGCCTCAATCATCATCCAATACCTCAAGAAATGTTGCTCCACCTTCCTTGACCTCAAAACTCCTGAAATTTTCCGAATGAATGGAATCCGAGGTCTCTTCTTTCGTTAGCAGATCTCGGCCCACAAATTGCTCCTTGGATCCCTCCCCATCCAAAATCATATGGGAAAATTTCAAATCACTTGCCACGTTCGCCACTAATCTGTTTAATAACTCACTTCGCTCTGATATCTTTCCCCCACTATTCAAATGTGCCGCAGTTACGCCCCTGCTTTAAAAACCTGGCCTCGATTGCAACATCCCTGATAATTACCGCCCCATCTCAAATCTGCCATTCATCTTTTTAGGTCCTTGAACGCGCCGTAGCCGCGCAACTCCAGAAACACGTACTTAACAATGACCTCCCCGATCCCTTCCAACCTGGGTTTAGACTCGGCCATAGTACTGAGACTGCTCTGGTAAAAGTAGCTGATGACCTATTCGTCACTGCTGATGAGAGCTTACAAAGTATTTTTGTCCTCCTGGACCTGAGCACTGCCTTTGATACCGTTGACCACACAATCTTACTTGAGCGACTGGAGGGTACAGAGGTCTGGCTGTGCCCTGCATTGGCTGAGCTCCTACCTCTCCGACTCGAAGCAGTTTGTCAGCCTCGAAGGACAAAACTCCGAGAGCCATCCTGTTTTGTATTGAGTTCCTCAGGGTTTAGTTCTCAGCCCACTCGTCTTCAGCATCTACATACAACCACTTGGCCATGTCCTGCACAGCCTCAATCTCAGCTACCATTGCTATGGCGATGACATCCAAATCTATATCCACGCAGAGTCATCCATCAGTGCGTCTGGTCTTTGCATGTTATCCTCACTGTCAACTGTGAAGGCCTGGCTCAATTAAAAAAAATAAAACTAAATGACGTTTTGTTTGTCGGAACCCTGCACCAATTGTCCAAGGCTGAACCTATCCATTTTATGCTTGGCGACCAGACCATTGCAGATACTATGGCAGTCTGCAGTCTAGGAATGATACTTGATTCCTCACTCACTTTCGAGCCACATCAACAAGGTGACGAAGATAGCCTATTTCCATTTCAGAAATATAGCCAGACTGCGCAACATCCTGTCGCCCACTGATGCTGAGAAGTTAATACAAATATTCATCTCCTCACCAATCGATTACTGCAATGCACCTGTCCCTGGCACCTCTGCCTACCTAATCAATCGTCACCAACGTGTGCAGAATACGGCTGCAGGAGTCCTCACTCACACCCATCCACGATCACATATCCTCAGTACTGATGTTTCTCCACTGGTTACTGGTTAAATACAGGATTGAATTCAAGATCCTCCTCACCTACAAGGCTCTCACTGGCGCTGCTCCGACATCTGTGATCTACTTCAGGCGCCCTCCTCAACACGACAACTTCGATTCTCCAATACAGGTTTGCTGCATCTGCCGAGGTTGCACCTCCATTCGATGGGTGCTCGCTGCTCCCAGACTTTGGAATGCCCTTCCATTCGAGATTCGATCAGCTGAGTCCTTCGGCATCTTCAAATATCGTCAGAAGACTCACTTGTTCCATAAGGCTTTCATGTCCTCGAGCTCGGATTGTTGATGCAGCTCAGTGGTGTCATGCTGGGATGATGGCTCTCTTCCGTCCTGCGCCTGATCGGGAACATTTATGCCTTCCTTGTTTGTTGAAGAATTATTTATGATTGCTTCGAAAAGCTGCTCTCTCGGGACAGCCGCATCGTTCGCTTCCCCGACGTTCGCTTCCGCGTCGCGAAGAAAGGAAGTGAATGACGCGGCTGTCCAGAGAGCATCTTTTCGAAGCAATCATCGTGCATCGAGCCGTGAAAACCTACAGCATTACGAAGAATTATATTATATATACTTTTTTATTATCGCTTATTTGTACGTCCTATAATTTATTGCTACTGTTTGACTTTCAATTGAACTGTCCTGATGTTGGCGTGCCGTTCTCTCCACAGCGCGCATTTGTAAAAAAAATATATCCAAAAATAAGCGTTATTGTTGCCGATTTGATGTTCTTATCTCGTTTTTGACGTGCCGTTCTCTCCGGAGCTCTGTGCAGCGCTTTGAGACCCTCGGGTGAAAAGCGCTCTAGAAATGCAATTATTAGTATTATACCAGAGAGGAGTGCATTGCAATAATCGATTCGTGAAGAGATGAAGATGTTGATTAGCTTTTCATCGTTGGAGGGTGACACGATGTTGCGCAGTCTGGATATGTTTCTGAGATGGAAATAGGCTACTTTTGTAACCTTGTTGATGTGTGTCTCGAAGGTGATTGAGGAATCAAGTATCACTGCTAGACTCCAGACTGTCATAGCATCTTCAATGATCTGGTCATCAAGCATCAAATGGATGGATTCAGCCTTGGACAATTGGTGTTGAGTTCCGACAAGCAACACTTGTTTTGTCGCCGTTTAGTTTTGGAGGAGTGGGCCAAAATCCCTCCAAGCTGATGTCCAGGACTGATCAACAGTCACAGGCAACGTTTGACAAACTTTACTAATTGGCTGTGGCCGGGTGGTGGAGGGTTTATGACAAAAAATTTTTACGTGACCTAACCAAATAAATGAAATCCATCCATAGGAAATGTTTGGTGGAAATTATGGCTGCTCATGGGGGTAAAATCAATTCCTGAATTCTAAATGTTCTCATACTTATTCCAACAAATAAATTGAATATGGGATCATTTTGCTGAAAAAGTAAATTAAAAAGTAGAATGTTATGCGTCCTAATTGTTTAATTAAGTTCTCTTTTTCTATTATTGGGACTTATATGGAGATCTGATCAAGTTTTAGGTTAAATTCAGGCAGAAATAGAAAAAAAAACTCGTAAAGGGTTTACGCACGTTTTCTTACCACTGAATGCTCGTGTACAATGTGTGCGCTATTTACGTGTACACCTGATTGTGTGTTTGTTTACATGGTATTTGTTTTGAGTCCATGATTCTGTGCGTGCTCGTGTACTTGACGGTATTCCGAGCAACGCACATGCGCGTGTGTTCACTTATACTGGTGTGTTTATAAAAAGAGCGCGCGTATGACTGTGTATGCATGGACTTGCACCCTCACGAAGATCTTGTCAACTCTCCAACTCTCTGCTCACGCTCTCCTTAAAACTCCCAGGGGGCCCGGCTCGAGTGTGTGCTCCACTGTGCGGCGCTCCATGCCAGATTTTTTCCTGCTCAACCCTTGCTTGTCAATTAGATTCTAATCACTGCTGTCCGTAAGCAGAACAAACGTGACTTAATTAATTATAGTTGACACGGTGGAGGGGACTGCATTGAATCACCTTCTCCCATTGGTGATTTGGTTAATTGTTGTGGTTCAGGGTCGTGACTGTATTCCAGATTCAAGACTTTATTACGTTCTGATGAATAGTGACGTGAACTGTCACAAGCACTCGTGCAGAGCGAGCTTTGGCGACACTAAAGATGGACAGGACACGGGGTGAATGCATAGACGTGGTGGACACAGCGGGGCCTCGATGGTGGGATTGCGAGACGGAGTCGGGCTTATGCAACCACGCAATGTTGAGTCCGAGCAAGAGTCACAATTGAATAATCAAACATCAATTTAATATCCCGTGATATAAGAAACAATATGCACCCATCGCTCAATAACTCTGCGTTGCAAAGTTCTGTACCACTGTACACTTTAGCGCATGATATTACGCTTCATAGACGTTCTATCTAACCAAATGTATCAGTTCAACTTAAATGCGTTACTATTTCCGACGCGGGGTACATACAGAAAATCCGCGAGTGGTTGTCTGTGGGCGAGTCAGTGTGTCCAGTACTTTATCTGGCTCTTGGTGATGAGATCGCTTCACTCTGCTGCTCTCGCACTCGCCGTGCCCACACGTCAATCACACTCGCGCCGCAGTGAGGCACTCTCCACTCCTGGCCTGGCTGTCTCAATTAAACGGCCACCGCTCTTTCACACTATGGCCTGTGGCAGCCCTGCAAGTTCACCTTCGCAGTCACTATTGCAGACTCTTCACACTCAGCGCTGCTTCTCCCGAGTCAAGCTCGATCCACTGCTGGCTTGGTTGCCTTGTTTAAACAGCTGCCGCCGCTCCTTCACACGCCACTACTGCAGTTTTGCATGACACTCCTCTAGGTTGCTGTGCGCTCGTCCCCGCTGTGTCCACCATTTTGGTGTATTCGCCCCGTGACATGTCTATCTTTAATGTCGCCAAAGCTCACTCAGCAAGACGCGTGCTTGTGACATGAACCCATTAAATAACAATCGGTGTCTGGTTATGCACTGCTGGAAGCATGCCCTGCCTTGTCGGACGTTT
>JAZEWT010000016.1:12381632-12392679 GCA_036362905.1 Mordacia mordax
GTTGGATGACTAAACATTTATACTTCACCAGGCTGGTGAAAGTGAACGTACACATCTCTTCATCGGTCTATTTGGCTGTCTAAGGTCACACCGCTGAGTCCATCATTTGTGGAGACAATTTCACGCAAAGCCGAAACCACCAACCTAGCTGATGAATGTGTGCAGCGGTGAGGCTAGGAGAAGGTCAGAGAGTGGGTCAGCTGTCACTCAATCCTGGTGTAAGCTGGGCTGGGTTTTGAATTGAATTTACTTGTTCGAATCATTTGCCACAAATGGATACTTCAAAACTCTAGGCAACTGTGGGCATCACCACCCAGAGCAGGATGTGGAATGTGTAATGACTGCACGATTCACAAAGATAAGGGAGGTGTCATCCCAGCAATGCGGCGCTCTGCTACAGTTGACACACCTATTTGGTTCAACCACCCCAATGTAAAATCACAGCCGTTTTAGCTGTATATCAGGGTGTTTATGCAGCGGCGACATCTGTACCTCATAGAATGTCCTACCTGAGGAAGTGCTATTCCCACCTTGGGCGCTTTTCTATGTGGAGTTTGTGTGTTCTCGCCCTGTTCTGCGTGGGTTTTCTCTGGGTTCCCCAATAACCGCCGATTTTTTCACCGCTCACTAAAAGAAAAAGCACGGCAAAAAAGGAGAAGAAATGCAACCCCACCCCGCATTGCTTCCTGCCTCTGTCACCTTTCTGCAAATTGTCCTTACGGAGTGAGCAGGAACACTCCACATGGCTATCCCGACAGAACACCTATACCTCGAGCCGTGAAAACCTAAAAAATTAGAAACGTAGAGTCCGTATGATGCGAATGGAAATAGCCGAACAAGTGGCATTCATGGATGACTGGGTGGGTGGTTCCACCCCTGTGAGACACATGTGGTGCGACACTCTCGGAAAGAGGTGCGTTGTGCCAATGTCCAAAGCGTCGAGCGATGAATTACGCAGAGTCTATATATAGTGGCGACATGTTTAAATGCATGTGGAATCTTGAGTGAGCGTGCATTTATCTGCAGTCATTAGTCTGGCCAGGTGGCCCACCCATTTTGGGAGCGACACGTCATCAGAGAGTTGCGAGTTCAAATCCATCATCCTTCCTGGGTCGATTAAAATAACTACCACTTTCTTGGGAAGTCAGAAGTGGTTCTGTGGAGAAACGCCCCTCTTTTCCCGCCATAGGAATGTGGAATTTCCACCGTGGCTTGCGCTTGTAAACAAAAGCGTAAGCACCGCCCAGATTGTGATCATCGTGATTTGTCGTCGTGCCGCCCGCACGCCACAGCGACGTGTACGAATGCTGCGCCCGCGATATGCCACCCACATGGTATCTCACGTAAAACGTTTGATAGGGCACCGTCAGTGGCAGCTGGCCTTGTACGGCACAAGGTAATTGAGTAGCTAGCTTGCAAACGGGCATTCTTCTGATAGAGGTCAATGATTGCTATTGTGTGATCCCTTTAAATAATATATGGTTGATGTAGACTGTGGCGCCTGCAAATAATGGCCCTGCTTTTTTGAACAACATCACGCGGGGGGGGGGGTATTTAACATCCGATGTAAATCGAATGGCGTGTTATATTATCACGGTTGCCACCACAGCCATAACCAGATGCCTGCCGGATTCATACCTCGAAGGTTGAGCGGCGAGCACGCCGCGGCAAGTCCCACGGCCCCGCCATGAGCGTGAGTAGCACCACTGTGTGCAGCAGTAAGCGTAGAGCGCAGGGAGCAAGATGTGAAAACATATTTTCTTCGGCTGCGTGTTGGGCCCCATCTGTGTCCAATAACCCCATAATACGTTCGTTGAGGTCAGCCCTGACTACAGAAGCGTGAACTAATTACGCCGTCTCCGCCTGTACTCTTAAAACCCTGCTGTCGGCACTCAATAATCATCATGAAGATGTTTGTTTGTTTAGGAACAAGCTCAAAACCCGGTTTCGGGAGGGGCCTCCTACTGTGTAGTGGCCCAGTGGGAACTCGATTATCTCCGCCCGTTTGATGGCTGCGACGTCACTACAACATGAGGACACAACGTCGTCCCTGAGCACCTTGACTAATTTACCCAGTGTGATTTCAACGGTACGGCTCTTCTTGAGCCGCGCAAGCCTGGTTCAGCTCACTTGTGCAGTGGAACAGTAATAGAAATACATCCTGGGCTACAACGAGACCATTCTTGGGCCAGCATAATCTAGTATTTGTGGAAAGCAGGCCACGAAACTGCCAGGCCCCATGGACACCCGCAGCATCGCCTGGGGATGAAGGTGGGGGTTGCGGTGTCTGCTACATGGGCGAGGCTCATCTCCCGGGCTCAGAAAGTAGACTCGGGCAACGTCAGGCGTAACGGCTGGGCAACGGCCAGCAGCGAGAGCACCGACAACGTCAACGTTTGATACCGTGTACCACGCCAATGCCACGCTCGGGTTACACGTGCAAGATCATGTGTTGGCACTCAGCACCGCGAGTCAAAGGCACCAGGCTCCCTGCCCATGGGCGGACCGACCACGTACGTTGATGTGCTCATCTTTTGCGTGTGGGGGAAATGGTGCCAGCAAAAATTGCAGATGGTCGTCGATGCATCTTGCGGTGACACTGCCGCCGTGCCGGATTTTCACGGTTGAGTCATTCCGCGCGTCCGGAGCGGCATTCGACGGTTTGCGTCACGCCCCGGGCGACATGCAGGATGGCCCGAAAGCACGCGGGAGGGTGGTCGTCGCAATTGTAAAAACTGCAGAGGGCAAGGCAGGCCACAGACTGCTGCCTCACCCAGGCCGTCTGTTTCGCACGGGCATCTGACGGAGCGATTTTGGCCAAAATTGGCAGCGAGGAATTTTACGAAAAGAGAAGTAATGCAGGGTGGGGTTTTGCTTCTTTTTTTTGCCTCTTTTATTTTTTTCGCCATGGTTTTTCTTTTGAGAGCGGTGAAACAAGGGGTGGATTGTTCCCCACTCGGGGCCCCCTCTCACCTCCTGCCCCCTTCCAGGCTGAAACTCTGTGATCAAGGAAAAGTGGATTGTGGAACGCTGCTCACACGACATACCGACCCGCACGCACACAGATGCATGCGCATGCCATACTGACGCACAGACCCACACATGCACCGACTCACAAATAACAACCAACCCGCAACGTAAACCAAGCCACATGCACCAACTCACTTGCACTGACCCACACTGACTCACGCCATTTCACACACCTGTGCACGCACACGTCAACTTACAGCACGCAAATACAAAGATCCCACGTATAGGTTTGACCGACTGTAGTGTCTAGTGCTGTTAGCGAGCACTTATGAAGGTCACCGTGCGGCAATCAAACTCTGATCGCCGGGTTCATAGCGCAGCGCGTTAAATGCTATAACTACAACTCCTCATAACACTATTCTGGTTCATATGCCGATTCACACACACGGACTCGTGCACTGCTTGTGCACGTGCACAAAGACAGCCTGTTCCGTTCCTGCGTGTCCCAGCGCAATCTCTCGGTCTTGGCTTCCTCTGCGGTGGCGCAATGTCAGAATCGGAGACGCGTAATCTAAATCAGAGGGTGCCAACTGATCCTTTTGTGCTCAAACACAGGGCTGGGAGATGGCTAAACAGCCGCCGCTCACTGCTCGCGGTCAGTGCACGGCCCCGAGCCCTCCCTACATCCACAGAACATGAGCAGCTGCCCCCTTTGTTTTGCCGGTCTCTCGCAACGAACGATTGGAATCGTAAATGTGGCCCAGGGTGATCGGGACACTAAGCCAGAACCGCCGGGGTCCTGGATCAGAATCTGGGTTCCAGCCACTCGCGATTGTTAAATCGGGCACAGAGCTGTGGTGCTCACACATAGCACATGGACTCCTATCCACATGCCTTGAATGTCTTGTGACCACCACGTTGCGTGGACATTGCTCCCAGGCTTGTCTTAACGACAGACTCATGAGGGGTTGAGAGTGTGGACACAACTATTTTAGAGTAGTTTCAGCTCAGTCGTATATGACCCATGTAGAGAGCCATAGATTTATGTGGAGACACGTAGCCTTAACATATAGACAAGTAGACCCACGTAGAGGCTCTGGACTGACACGGATATCCATTGATGTAATATTGAGACCGATAGCCTTACATCGACCAAGGTGTTCATAATAATAATAATTGCATTTATAGAATGCTTTTCACCCAAGGGTCACAAAGCGCTGCACATAGCTACGGAGAAAATGGCATGCCAACAACACCGGCACCAGAATGGAATATCAGGAACAATAAACTTTTTGTGGGGTTATTTTTTTTTTCTATACACATCGTTGCAGAACAACATGTAAAATATGATCAGACGTTGAACTATAATTTTAAAATGTAAAAATATAATACGTATTTTGGGAAATGGTTTCATGTAATATTTATCGTATAATAATTGCATTTCTAGAGTGCTCATCACCCAACCAGTTGCTGGCGTGGGTGCCTGATGATGCTGAACGTAGTTGTCAGCGAAACGTCGTACAATACATCTTTTGTAAAATATTGTTGGGTCGCTTTTCAACACACCGGTGTGCTGAGATAGTAAAGGAGGCGCGTCTTCTGTTCAACGTGACAACCCCTTGCTGATTGGCCGTGTCGGGTGGTGGAGGGTTAAACGACACTATTTTATAATTTATAATTTTCTACGTGACCTGACCCAAAAAATGAATTTCATTGAGATAAGAATGGTATATCAGCAAAAAGTTTTTTTAGTTTTTTTTTTTTACAAATCCGAGCTGTGGAGAGAACGGCATATTAACAACATCAGGACAGTCCAACTGAAAGTCGAAAAGTAGCAACAAACATACATAGGGACAAAAAATAAGCGATTAAAAATATAATTCTGCCACAAACATGGATGGAACAAATGCTCCCGAGCAGGCGCAGCTCGGTGGATTGCCATCATCCCAGCACGACAACACTGAGCCGCATCAATCAACCTGGAGAGCTGCGCATCTCTGAACGGCAGGAGGAAAGGATAAGAGTAACTGTTAGAGATGGGAATCACAGTGTTCGAGAAGGGAGTCTCGGTGTTAGAGATAGGAGTCTCAGTGTTAGAGATAAGAGTCACGAGTCCTAGTCAGAGGACTTGAAAGCCTTACGGAACAAGTGAGTCTTGAGACAACATTTGAAGATGCCCAAGGACTCAGCTGATCGAATCTCCAAAGGAAGGGATTTCCAGAGTCTGGAAGGAGTGCGCGAGAAGGCTCTTTCACCCATCGAATTGAGGTATGCAACAAGCCTGTATTGGAGGATCGAAGTTGTGTTGAAGAGGGTGCCTGAAGTAGATCAAGGATGTATGTTGGAGCAGTGCCAGTGACAGCCTTGTGGATGAGAGAGGATCTTGAATTCAATCCTGTATTTAACAGGCAATGAGTGAAGAGAGATAGGTCCTGGAGAAATGTGATTGTGGATGGGTGTGCTAGTGAGGACTCGAGCAGCTGCATTCTGCGCACGTTGAAAACAATTGATCAGGTCGGCAGGAGTGCCAGGAGCAATGCATTGCAGTAATCGATTCGTGAGGAGATGAAGATGTGTATTAGCTTCTCAGCATCAGCAGGTGACAGGATGTTGCGCAGTCTGGCTAAATTTCTGAGATGGCAATAGACTACCTTAGTCACCTTGTTGATGTGTGTCTCGAAGGTGAGTGAGGAATCAAGAGTTACCACTAGACTCCGGACTGCTTTAGCAACTACAATGGTCTGGTCGTCAAGCTTCAATGAGATAGGTTCAGCCTTGGACAATTGGTGCGAGGTTCTGACAAGCAAAAGTTCTGTTTTGTTGCCATTTAGTTTTTGAAAACTTTGAATTGAGCCAAGCCTTCACAGTTGACAGAGGATGACATGCAAAGACCAGACACATTGATCGGTAGGCGATTTTGCGTGGATATAGATTTGGATGTCATCGGCATAGCAATGGTAGCTGAGATTGAGGCTGCGCAGGATATGGCCAAGGAGGTTACACGTAGATTCTGAAGAGGAGTGAGCCAGGAACTGAACCATGAGGAACTCCAGACACAACAATGGATCTGTGAGTTTTGTCCTCTGAGGCTGACAAACTGCTTCCGGTCAGACAGGTAGGAGCTCAGCCAATGTCGAGCGCTGCCAGACACCCCTATACCCTCCAGTAGCTCAAGTAATATCTGATGGTCAACGGTATCAAAGGCAGCACTCAGGTCCAGGAGGACAAGAATACTTGGCAGCAGCGACGAATATATCATCAACTTCTTTTACCGAGCAGTTTCAGTACTATGGCCGAATCTAAACCCAGATTGGAAGGGATCGAGGAGGTCATTGTTAAGAATGTGCTTCTGGAGTTGCACGGTTATGGCACGTTCAAGGACCTTAGAGATGAATGGTAGATTTGAGATGGGGTGATAATTATCAGGGATGCTGCAATCGAGGCCAGGTTTTTTAAACAGGGGGTAACTGCATCACATTTGAATAGTGGGGGAACGATACCAGAGCGAAACAGTTATTAAACCGATTTATTGACACGTGGTAAGGAATTTGAAATTTGCCCAGATGATTTTGGATGGGAAATGAGCCAGGGAGCGGTTTGTGGGCAGAGATCTGGTGACTAAATACGAGACCTTGGATTCCATTTATTGAAAATTCCAGGAGTTTTGAGATCAAGAAAGGTAGAGGAACATTATAGAGGTATTGGTTGGTGATTGAGGCTGGGTAGTGATATGATGGACTTCATTTTTTTCTGAGAAAAACTAAATCAACTGATCCGCCTTGATCATTATTCGTGAAGCGAGGTGAGGACTAGTGACTGGTTGGGCGAAGGAGCTGATTGATGGTCGAGAAAAGAATCTTGGGCTTGTTGCAGGTAACAACCAGAATGCTGGAAAAATGGCTGGTACGAGCAGAGTCAGGTGCCTTCCAGTAGTGGATGAGCTGCTCTTTAAAGATTTGGCCATGAACAGTAAGGCCAGATTTTCTACAAGTAAGCTTGGCCCTGCTTGCATTCGCCTTGAGATCCCAGAATTCAGCAGTATACAAGGGGTATGGTTTTCTGCCCGAGACAGAGCGTGCTCTGAATGGGGCTAAATCATCCCATATGCTTGATAGCACGTTGTTGTCATTTCTACTGTCACATCAGAGGCAGGGTGAGCCGAGGCGGAGAGTGACGTACTATTGATTGCTGCGGTGAATATGTCTCGAGTGAGCACGTTAATATTTTGAAATTAGATATGGCCCTTGGTGATGAAAATGGGGGCAGTACCTGCAGATCAAACCACACAGCAGAGTGATCAATCAGACCACGATCAGTGATGGACAGGTTGGTTACCGATATGCCCCATGAGCAAACCAAGTCGAGAGTACGGCTACATCTGTTAGTGACAGATGTCACATGTTGAATGAAGCCAAGTGAGGTCAGAGTGGCCATGAGATCCCTTATAAGAGGGTTCTTAGTGAGTCAACATGGATGTTGAAATCGCCAAGTATCATGATCCTTTAAGAACTGGAGCATATCTTAGAAAACATCTCAGACAGGTTATTGACAATAGAAGTGGAGGCTCCAGGTGGACTGCAAATGGTCTAACTTGTTTCCTCGGTAGCCAATATGTAGGGCTTTATACGGGGATGGGGGTAGCGAAATCAATTGCAGGCAGGTTAATGGGCTTTTTATTGCCGGCGCCCGGATGAATGTAACGAGGGCGTCGAAGTATGTTCAGCTCACTGTAAATGACCAGAAGGTTGGGGTTACACGGCACTGATGTAGGAATCAAGCTCTTTAGAGCCGCGGATGTGTAGGTGATCATATTGAACGGGAGCCAGAGTCTAACTCTGGAGACAAGGGACACAAGGAAGGGCCACACCCAGGATGCGACACCAACATCACGGGGCACCTCCCCTGGAGAAATTTCCTCAACAGGCCATTCAACCTCTGGAACTGCGAATCCCTGAATGGCAGGAGGAATGGATTGGAGTCACAGCGTTGGAGATGGAAGTCGTAGCGTTAGAGATGGGAGTCGCAGTGTAAGAGATGGAAGTCAGTGTTCGAAATAAGAGTCACAGTGTTAGAGACCGAAATCAAAGAGAGATGGCAGTGTTAGAGATAGGAGTCGCAGTGTTAGAGATATGAATAACAATGTTATAAATAGGCACAGTGTAAGAGATAGAAGTCACATTATTAGAGATGGGAGTCTCAATGTTAGAGATGGGAGTCTCAGTATTATACAACTACGAATTAAAGACGTGTAAAAAACAAGAGTTTAGTGATTATAATTGTTTCAGACATACAGAATGATATGTAAAACATGCTTCAAAAACACTTGCAGCTTAACTTAAGGGACCATTGCATACCGCAACACGAGACAGAGAGAACGACAATACATGAAGTTAAATTAATGATTTAGACAAATTAGAATTAAAACGAGAGTAAAACAGTTTTTTTTTCCACGAACCGAGTGAGGTACAGATACTGATCCAGGCGAGCGGAGAGGCGTAGTTGGAGCTGTTGCTCAGGTCTTGCAACACGTGTTGAGGACTCGGTTGCTCGAGTTGAGTAGGTCCCGTCGGTTTTAGCGAAAAAGTATATTAAGGACAAATTATTATGAGTAGAATTAAAGGAAATAGAAATAAAACTAAGGTGAGGATAATAAAATGATTTAAGGTGCTTGAAATACACTGAAAAAGAGTGTTTTTTTCGGTCGTTTGTTAGAGCGACGGCCAAACTCTGCCAGCATCCCTGACTGATGACAGATTGAAAGGCTCTGTTCATCCAGCAGTGGATTGAGAAAGGGGCCACACGTATACATTACACATCACGGAGTAAACATGCTTTCTCAAAATTGACATCTTTCCAGATAACAGCATGCACTGACACGCTGACGCACCCTAACACACGCTGATTGCACACGCAGACGCATGCGCTGATACACACTGACAAATTGTCCACAGATGTTTGTTACGCTTGCGTTACAGATGTCAGCATGGAGGCTGTCACCCGTGCGCCTGTCGCGAAGGCCGATGGCGTCCTCCCTCCCCAGGCACCCGTGTACTGTTGTCATCGCCGTGTACTTGAATGTACAGCTCGTCGCTCACTCCGGTTGCTTGACCTTACCTCACCGTGTTGGCAGTACGGGTTGGTGGAGGTGGCGGGAATGCAGCATTGCACGTTGCTGCACAGCCCTATGGTGCCGACAGCAGAGGCTGTAGCACCTGTGTCTGGTAGAGGCTGGTAATGCACGTAGGTGCCATCCAGGCTCGTTACCCGCTTCGCTTTACCAAGTCTCGTGGAACTGGGCGCCCTGTGAGGGGTTTGGTGACAGACGGACTGGGGAAACGAGTCTGAATGACGACGCAGACAAGAATAAATGAGTGACGTCATTAGCAACCGGAATGCATCGAAGAAACCAAATAGTGTCTACATTAGTATATAAACATATTCACTGCATTCACAGATTACCCGATATGGTAATATCGGAGTATATTTCTAGTGCTAACTAGACATTTACTCTGGTTAGCACTAGAAATAGTGCTAACTTGAGTGCTAACTTAAATAATATCCAGACTATGACTCGATGACACTTCCACAGGGTGGCTTCGACGAGACTCAGACTACGACGAAACAGCAAGCGACTTTCGCCAAATCGACTCTGTTTACCCCGCACTCAAGGTTGTTTGGGTTATGGGGCTGTGCGGGGTGATACGCGGTGACGCGAGCACCAGGTACTGTGTGCGCCACACACAGCCGTCATCGGCACAGTCATCTTCGTTCTCATCGCCGTGTCATCCCAATTTCATCTCCATCTCATCCTGTGTCTGTTTCTTGGACCTAGCCACAGTGTGTGTTGTCAGCCATGGCACTTGGGTCTGTCCCATAAGCTGTCAGCGAGCCTTCAACACTTCACATGGCCCCAAGGTGCACCTGGCCTTCCTCAAGTGCCGTTGTGATGTCACCGCCACTTGGTTCCATTCCGTCAGTCTTTGCTAAAGCTGGAAGGACCGGTTGAGCTATGTAGTTCTTTTTAACAGTTGTCCAGCGGGGAAAGGTAAGACGTGTACAACATGTTAGAGCACCCAGGCGATTCAGTCCGGACAAGTAACCTAGATAACTCGTCTTTGGACTGTGCGAGGATACTGAAGTTCCTGATAAAAACCCACACGGACATGACGAGAATATGCAAACTCTGCATAGAAAGATACCCGAGCCAGGCATTGAACCGACGATATTCTTGCTGTGAAGCAGGGACGCTCCTCACTACGCCAGTGCTGGGACCTCATTGAGTCAACTCACCCTTATTTAAATACCTGATCATATCTCATCTCATTGTCAGAAACCGCTTAGTCCTGTACAGGGTTGCCGTGAGCCAGAGCCTATCCCGGCAGACACAGGGCGCACGGCAGGGATACACCCACGATGGGACGCCAGTTCATCATCGGGCACTGCGGGCAATTTAGTCTGCAAGCCAATTAAACTATGCAGCATTATGTTTTTTGAAATGTGGGAGGAAACCGGAGTGCCCGGCGAAAACCCATGCGGACACAGGGAGAACATGTAATCTCCACACAGAAAGGCACCCGAACCGAGATTCGATCCCGGGACCTTCTTGCTGTGAGGTGACAGCGCTACCCTCTGGGCCACCGTGCCACCCTTTAAGTACCTGATGCAGTGTCTAAAATACCATAATGTGGAGACAAAGGCAACTGGGTGTGGTGTTTGCCACACACCACCTCGTGTGGTTTAGCATAGGTGTTCGCTAACAGCATTTCCACAACATTTTGTTGATGTTATACCAGGATGTTTACGTGAGCCACTATATCTGTACATGTGTGTGAGCCTGTATTTAAATACAGAGAGATGTAGTACAGCGGTTAGCACGCTGAGTTTTGAACTCCGCAATCCGAGTTGGATTCCTGCTCACGGCCAACACCAGTGACGCTTTTCTGAACTGGTTCTTAGACATCTAGGTTGATTCAGACTCACATGAGTATATGGTCTCCCTGTGTGGAGTTTGCATGCTCTCCCCGTGTCCGCGTGGGTTTTCGCCGGGTACTCCGGTTTCCTCCCACAGTCCAAAAGC
>JAZEWT010000016.1:12396047-12409628 GCA_036362905.1 Mordacia mordax
TCATTGGGCTCCGGTCTGGTTAGCAAATATACGTGTTAAATAAATATGTAAAAAAAAATACGTTTGTACAGCCCTTAACGAATTCACTGTTGCATGGGGGCCTCACCAACGCAGTGCTGGCAACGAGGGTTATTTGAGCTTACTTCACCACGCTGGCCAGTGTGGGCTGGTAAGTAGCCACGAGCAAGGACTGCTTTAGACACAACTGACTTTAGCCATGGGCAGTAATTGAACTCAGATTGCCGAGCTCGTAGCGCAGGGTGCTGACCCCGCGGCACCAGTGCTTCTCAAGCGGATCTTTGATGACGAAGGTTGGTCAGCCTAAATGTCAAAAATCCTCCCTTCCCATCAGCAGGACAGCAAAACAAAGCGGGTTGCTATCTCTGGCGAAGCAGTCGTTAAAACGCGACGTTCACCGATGCGAGAATGCGATGGCTATCTGTCTAGACCGACGAGGCATTACGAGATGTCGCTCAGAATCTGCCCATGGCCTTATTTATCCGAGCGATAGTATGCTGGTTTAGTGTAAACCGTTTTACCGCACTGTTCACATATAAACCAGCTGTTGACGGTGAAGGTCTCAAAGTCCTGACACCTACGACTCCACACAGAACGAACTGTAAGCTGCTGAGTTAATAAATTAATTTCATATTACAATGTATAACTTAAATATACAATGTATAACGCATACAGAATGCATCAATTGTCGAAAATGTGCTTTCAAAGAGTGACCGACTCAGAGGCGTGAGGAAACCGCAGAGAGGCACGGGGAAGGCAGCCACGCGGTAATCTGGCGCCAATATTTACGAGACACTGCGTCCCATTTATCATGTTATGAAGTGAGTTGTGGGAGTTGACCGCAAGACTGAGAAAACCCACGCAGAACATGGGAAGAATGTACAAAGTCCGCACAGAAAGGTGCCAGTGGTGAGAATCTAACCATCTCCTGCAGGACTCCCTTGATGTAAGATGCGGA
This sequence comes from Mordacia mordax, assembly GCA_036362905.1. Lineage (NCBI taxonomy): Eukaryota > Metazoa > Chordata > Hyperoartia > Petromyzontiformes > Petromyzontidae > Mordacia > Mordacia mordax. Next base: position 12,397,024 of record JAZEWT010000016.1, read on the forward strand.
CGTTACCACTGCACCACCGTGCTGCCCAACGCAGTAAGGATAATCATCGCTTGGAGCGTAAGCAACACGAGTCGGAGAGCGATTGCATTTGGCAGCTGTCATCGTCGTGTTCATGCTATTTTATTTTGTGGTCTAAAGCTTTTTATTCGAGAGGGTCTTTAGAAGTTTCCACAGTAGGTGGCGATGTTTCTGCTGTATTTTATGCCAATTGAGTAATTTTCAAGTACATTTTCAGCATTGGAAAGTTTGGGCCGATAGTATCTCTAAATTCCTTGAGCTGGAATTCCGCCAAAATAAGTTAGACGTCGACTTTAACATGCGATTGATTTTTTTGAGTGCAGCCATTTGGTGCCTGAGCTGAGATGAGCTCGGATTTGTAACCCCCCCCCCTTAAAAAAACGTTATTGTTGCTGATGTGCCAGTTCTTATGTCGTCGTCGTTGTTGTTGTCGTGCCGTTCTCTCTGCAGCTCTGTGCAGCGCTTTGTGACCCTCGGGTGAAAGCGCTGTAATAATGCAATTATTATTATTAACTCGCTGCATTTGAGAGCCCAATTATAATATCAACTCATTCTGTACGAGTCTGTTGGTTTTTATGTTAAGCTCTATAGCCCGAGTCTTAGCCAAGCCGTGACTAACGGCCCCAATGATTTCTCTCTGGTCCCCGTGTACTTCTACACGTCTCGGCGTGAGTCCATGGCTCTCGGCGTGAGTCCATGGCTCTCAGTACGCATCACTGGTGGCCGGCCTAACGCTTTCACCACACTGCGTTGAAGAGCCCAGGTTAATCGCGGTCGGGCGACTGATATATGGATTCGAACTCGGGAACTCAGCTGCGCCGACTCTTCAACTCTGACCCCAGTGTCACCCCGGCCTTCCTTGTTCTTTAATGTATATTATTCACACGTAGGCGTGAGTGTGTGTTTACGCGTGATGCTGTAGCGGTGCGCCCACGCACGCGGAGCCATGTGCGCCCGTCGCGTGCGCAGAAACCCCCGCGTACGGCACCTCCTTCCCCCCCCCCCGCAGTCACCGCTCTCCACTTTAAGCACTCAAATCCACAAATACAAACAAAATCCACACAGCCTCATTTATCTCAATTTTTGCGCGGTGCCCCGCCGCTTTCTAAAATAATGTTTCTTTTCTCCATCGTTTATGGGTCAGATATTCAGCGGCAATCTGCTGCCACGGCGGTGGCGGTGGTGGCGGCGCACGCATTTACATTTAGATTCGCTGCGGCGGCGCCGATGCGCGCATTTGCATTTCCTGCAGATGCGACGCGCTCGCAGACACACGACCCGGGACCGCCCGCGAGCCTCTCCATGTGACGCGACGCATTCGCCGCGATTTGTTCGAATAAAAGCATTGTTACTATCTATAAATTCAATATGCTAAATGTGTTAATCCGTTAAGGTATAATGGGTCACTGTTAGCGCCGTTGTTTAAGATTAGAACAACATTGGGACTAGACATGTCAATTTAGAAATCTATGTATTTATTAAGATATTGTAAGACGTGGGTTAATAACAATGAGTACATGTAGTATTGGCGCTATCGTGTCTCTAGTACAGGCGTGGGCAGAATACGGCCCGTGGGCCGGATCAATCCCAGATATCACTTCTATCCGACCCGGCATGACTTCCAGACTGGGCTATATTGTTATTTAGATGGTGAGATCATTTTATTACAAAGCAGACATGCGGCCCGAGACAATATGCCAACATTCTGACGTGGCCCGCCTGCGTTTGGCGCTCGCTAAGAAATGCGCTGCTGCGTTTCACAGACACCAATAGTTTTACAAGATGAGGTGACGGTTGCTGTGTGTGATCTCGGTTAAATCAGTACAGTGCAGGCCACTCCTGCGAATGACGTCACGGTATTTCAGCGCCCACTTCAAGGGAAGTGGACAGCGGTTAACACACCCGCGGCGTTAATCGGGATTGCCGCAGGATTCGAACCACAAGTGCTGACCCACGGCGCCACTACATTGCAATCCCGCGATCCCAACCAAGATTGGATCGCAGCATTCACAACGGTTACAAAAACAGCAGTGGCAATATTTAGGCTAAAGCAAACACCGAGTCTATTCAGCACCAAATATAAAACGGAACACTTGATTGTTATGATTATTCAATGGTACGATTTGTCTACCCCAGGTGTCAGCGACCACACGCTGTTAATATTTTTATTGGAGTGACCGTTGGCTCGCAAGCGAGTGAGTGGCGGTGGCAGTAGGAGTGGCGGTCTAATGTATTTTTTCCACACACTTAAGCGTTTCCATTTTACCGCAGTTGATTGTAATGATTTAGATTTGAAATGAGCGCCCATATTCATTGGCCGTCGCCGGTGCTGCCCGCCCATAGATTGTAAATTGGTTTTATTTTGTGAAATAAAGGCTTTCCACTGCCTATCCCAAGAGCCTCACTTAAACGTGTGCCTTTTATGAATCTGGTACGAAATGGAGAACACCCCCATGAAGCTTGATGTTTTCATTTGTATATTTTCTACATATTTATTTGGTTTTGGCACCGTGTGTTGCATGAAAGCATGACCCCCGTATTGCAGCCTAATGTTCAGTCATGGATTTGGCACCGTTACATCCGGAATTCAGCATCACTGTTAATCCCACAATGGCCACTAACAAACCCACCATTGCCACTCACAATCCCAGCATTGCCCCAAACAATCCCACAGTCACAACTACTAATACAAGCAAGCTGCTCACAAGCCCATAATCACCACTCACAATCCCACAATCGCCAATAATAATCTCGTGGTGCAACGTATTAAGTGACAATTCATGACAATTCCACATTATCTCTGCCCCCTTCCCCGGTGCCAGATGCAGTTTCCCGGCGTGGTTCTGCTCCCGGAGGGTGAACAAGGATCGATGCTGCTCATCCAGAACCCTGCCGTGCCAGGGTACGGCATGTGCGACACCGCTGCGCCTCACTGCACCACACGGCACCGAAGCGCGCCACAGCAAGCTCCACTGCGCCACACTTCCTTCTTAAATTCCCTTATGAGAATTTTGAGCGGAGGCTCAGGATTACCGTGGCAGTACTGCTGTAGACGCAACCGCGCTCTTCTGCTCCTCCGTGGGGGGTACGGCGGCATGGTGAGTAGTGGTGCAGCCGCACAGCAACTACGGGCCGCGGGTTAATAGTAATAAAATTTGTATTTCTACGGCGCCTATCACCCGAGAGTCATTAAGCGCTGCGCAGAGTTGTGGAGGCATGTCAACACCACCAAAACAGATCCATTGAATAAAATAATGACCATAAATCAATGAAGGACATCACATTTATAAAATTAAATATCTTAAAACACAGAAGGAATAAGTTCCTGAGCAGGCACAGGTCAACAGCGTTGTTGGAATCCTGGAGTCAGTCTCTTTCTGTATGGTATTTGCATGTTTTCCCCTTGTCTGCGTGGGTTTTCGCGGAGTACTCCCGTTTCCTCCCACAGTTCAAAGACATCCTGCCCAAGTTAATTGCCCTAACTAAATTGCTCCTGGTGCCTTAAGATGTTGTAACTTGCTTACCCCTCCCTGCTGGAGAACTGTTAAAAAGTTCTCTACATAGGTCAACCGCTCCTTTCAGCTTAGACATAAACTAACTGATGGACTTTACCGCAGCTGCTGCGAGTGTTTTGATTTTTCAGGTCGTGTTTTGTTCTCTTGGTATTTTCATCATGTTTGTGGTCCACTCTTGCGAAATGAGACGTACGCTCGTCTCTCAAGCTCCTCACCTGGTCAAACAAAATCAACGCGACTGAACCGGCGCCGCCCTTGTGGTCAAAACATTTACTCGGCTATTTTCGTGAAAGAATGCCGAACGGGCAGACCTCACTCTCATACCGCGCTACTTCGCATCGCCCTCCCGGGGATATTAACTCGCAAAATAGCCGCGGCTTATTTTCGTTGTTGTATCAACGGAAATAACACTCTTGGAATCGCGCAGAGAGACTGAAGAGGATTGGACAGGTTAAACATATCTTAGGGGCCTTTGAAGCAAGAGCGAGCTCGGAGGGTATGCGTCACGGCAGACCCGGCGGCCCAACGGTTTAAAACAACAACGGAATAGCGGCGAGCGGATTCGACGTCTCACAGAGGACGTGCCACCTAGGATATGGAGCGGTAACGGTTGTGGTGGTTATCGCAGTGGTAGTGGGGAGAGGTGGTGCAGCAAATCGTGTGCTGCACTATGAATCCGGCAACCTGAGTTGGATTCCTGGTCACAGCCAGCACCAGTGATGATTTATCTAAACCGATCCCGGGTCTCTCCTGAGTCGTCTTCTCCTCAAATGAGTGCCTGGTGCAGTGAGTAAACATCACCACTTGGGAGACAGGCGGCCGGGCGTGACGCTGGCCACCCATCCCCTCGTGCCGTGTACCATTCTGGCGTTTATAGGTGCTTGCTAACAGCGCTTGCCGTAATAGCCAGTGTGAGCTACACGAGGGTTCTCCGTGTCCACGCATGTGTGTGAGCAGGCCCCGCTTCTTGGTGGTGTGGCGTACTGAGGTCCACGCGTACGGCATCGTCCTTCCCAACATCCAGCTGCACGTAAAAGCGACGCGACGTAGTGAGTCACGCACAAACTGTCCACCCTGCAGGTCCCATGCTGTCCACCCTGCGGGTCCTGCAGTGTCCACCCCGCGAGTTCCGTAGTGTTCACCCCGCGGGTTCTGCAGTGTCCACCCAGCGGGTCCCGCTGGGTTCACTCAGCGGGTCCCGTAGTGTCCACACCGCGGGTCCCGTAGTGTCCACCCCGCGGGTTCTGCAGTGTCCACCCCGCGGGTTCCGTAGTGTTCACCCCGCGGGTTCTGCAGTGTCCACCCAGCGGGTCCCGTGGGGTCCACACCGCGGGTCCCGTAGTGTCCACCCCGCGGGGCCCGTAGTGTCCACCCCGCGGGTTCTGCAGTGTCCACCCCGCGGGTTTTGCAGTCTCCACCCAGCGGGTCCCATAGGGTCCACCAAGCGGGTCCTGTAGTGTCCACCCAGCGGGTCCCGTAGGGTCCACACCGCGGGTCCCGTAGTGTCCACCCCGTGGGTCCCGTAGGGTCCACCCAGCGGGTCCTGTAGTGTTCACCCCGCGAGTCCCGTAGGGTCCACCGAGCGGGCGCCCTAGTGTCCACCGAAGGTTCTAGAACCTCTCGTGGGAGGCGAGAGGCTTTGGAGCGGAGTATGCGCTCGGTGGTTGCACCAGAGACCTCTTATCCCTCAAGTGCAGCCAAGGTGACACAGTTGACAACGACGAGGAGGTTGAGTGGGTGACACCAGTGGTGATGGTCTAGCTGTTGTCGGTTTGTACGGTGATGTTCCGGTTGATGTTGTGGTTGATGTATGGCGGGCGTCGATTGCAGTGGAGGAGCAGGGACTTGGCGGAATACCAGGGGATGCGTCGCGGGCCTTCCAGACCCTGCTCAAGCTGCAAGGCATCGAGACGGCGCTCGCCTGCATCATACGCAGCGTGCAGCCGCCACCGTAGCACGGCGCTGCACGGCATGCCACAGCACGGCACACCGCTTCACACCCTGGCGCGCTATACCACGCGGCACTTCGTAATACCGTGATGTGCTACGCCATGCCACACTTAGCTCGTAACTATTCACCGCCCGTTCAATGGATGGTTGTCACGATCGAGGATCATTAATATTTACTCTTGTATTTTTTACAGTCTCGCCCATATTGTTTCTTCTTCTTGTTTCACTTATACAGTTTGTTTCAGGCATGCGCGACGCACTGTGTCCACAGTGCATTCCTTACCTTGTCTTTATCGTAAATAATAAACGTTTATTCTCGCATGTGTGGTCCGATTGCTGTTGATAAAGACTCGATCGCTTCCCATGATTATTTGGCACGTTCTTACGCGCCAACCGCACATGCCAGCACCGCCCCACGGCACCACCGAGCCATGCCGCGCCAGCACTGCACCGCACCGTGAAAACGTGACTATGGCGATGCGTGTTAAAACAAAAACAAATGCCGTTTAGAAAAGGGAACATTGCGTTTAATTCAGTTTAGGAATCTGAGAATCGGTGCAGGTTACCTGTTGGTTGGGTCACAAACGTGGGCATAGACAAGGAACGGATTAAAAGCTGAAAAGTGCGCAGAAAAGGATGATGTCCTGTGGTTGACACTAAAGAATGGGTGGCAACCAAAGGATGGAACACATCAGGACTTCTACGTGAGAGATGAAGGAATGCAGTGAATTCGTCTATTTTCAGAAGGATTGGTAGGCTTAGGTTACATAATCTACTTCCGCATCCAAGGTGACGATACCCCGTATAGCCTTAACAGACTGTTGAGGAAAGTGATGTTTGCGAGTACCTGTGAAGGTACTCGCAAACATCGAGAGGATAAGTGTGTGGCACCACGACTCGGACCGCAGACTCGTGGCGGCTCGGCGATAACGGCCACGGCGAGGATCAGCGTTCACTCCACGATCTTTCAGTCAGAGAGCAGAGACTTCTTGACTTTTGATGTTTTTATTGAACAGCGCACGCGGGCCCGGGCATCACGAACACGAGCGGCGACTACATCCTGACGACCCGATGACCGCTCCGTCTCACCGCCCGACCACCAACTGACCACGCTAAGTCTGACCTATTCCTTATATTTACCTCCGTGCCGTCCCTCCTTCCGGATGACCTCACCCGTAGTCACGAGTTCCAATCAATCAAGCATCGCAGGTTCGCTATCACGAGATTATGAGTAAACAAGTCTCGTAATCGTCCGTGCCACGGGTTCACGTGAGCCAACAACAGGAAACTGACGCACCGTCCGCTCGCGCGCCTTCCAAATGACATCATGTATATACCTTGGAGACAATGGGTAAGCAACAGAAGCTCGCCAACACGGGTTTCGCAATCGCACTGTCCGTCCCGAAAGACTGTAACTCCACAGGTGGTCATTACCATGCACAGCCACCTTTGTTTTCCCCATGCTGATGCTTACACTGCCCAGGTAGTTCTCGAAATGCTGAGAGGCACGGGGACGCGCAGAACAGACTCAGATATTTCTCACTGATGTTGCCCACGAGTGGAAATCGAACCCGTGTTGCTGGGTCCGTAAAGCTGATCGCCAGCCATCGCCCCAACTATGTCCACACCAAGACAACGATAAAGATATTTTGTGTTGCGTGATAATGTAGGGTCAGGATCGTGGGCATCTGAAGGCCAGCAGAAAGCACGAGTGGGTGGGTGGCCAGCGCCACGCCCAACCGCCACACCGCACACCATACCGCTTGTGCCAACGCTACCATGAAACACTACGCCAGCACATCATTTCACCTCACAACAGTCATACGCATCACACCCTTCCGTCCAAAGTGTCCACGCGGCACCCCGCCATGTGCTCCGCCGCTCACGTTGCCACCCACGTCGCGCCACACGCCGCGTCCTCGTGCGTGTCCCGTGCAGCAGAGTCGCGTAGCGGTGCCGAGCGGTTCCGAGCCAAGATCGACGCCGCTCGTCCCTCGCTACCCACGCCTGGCCGCACGCCACGCGCGAACGTTGAGCAACAGATGGGTTGGCCCAGGCAAGGCCACGGGGGCCCCTCGCCGTCAGCCTGGGAAACTCTCAGGCGCGTGATTCCATCCTCGTCGTTAGTGAGCCCATAGTTTATTATATTTTTTAACATCTCTCAGATTGAACGTAAACAGAAACGGGTAACAACAAATGAAGGATCGTCTCGATCATGCCATCCACCGGGAGCCCCACCACATGCCGGGAAGCGCTGTGCATTTATTTGCTACACGATTTTCACGATATTCCACCGGGCCGTGCCAAGTGAAGACACAAATGGCCCAACGAGCCAAGTCTGTACTTTGTGCCGTTGCTGCTCTTCGTGTCGTGGGTTTGTATTCTGGGTGTCCAGGCTGTGGAGGCCACTCGACCAGAGCGACGCTACCGCTCGTGGCCTCATAGAGCGAGTGTGAAATGATTCAGACCGATTATGCTCTCCATCACGAATAAATTGCCTGCACATTAACCCCATCCATTATTAACGGAGGGGCGTGATAACTCGTAACAACGATCCACGAGTGATCATCAGCCATGATACATCTACTGCTGGATGGTGTCTCTCCCCAAGCTGCCACAATTTTTCTCAGTCCCACGATGCTGCAGTCCATCCAGCTCCAGCGCCCACAGCTCGTCGGTAGAGCTACACCATCGATGAAGGTTCATGACAGCTAGATGTATGATTAGAATATTTCCCCATAGCTGTTCTTTCTGGATAATCTTGTCGAGCGTTCCCTCTCCTTCGGGAGGTTTCACCTCACACGTTGGAGGGATCTTCAGGTAAATCTACTCTCAGACGCATTCCGCTTTATGGCCTCTGCTCCATTATTCTATCCCATGGGTCATCGCCATCGTCCCGTATACCAGTGTATTCGGCCCTGGCCCACGTTCATTTGCACGGCAACGTGACGCAACGGTAACATCTGCGCCTGGCAGAAATGTCCTACCCGAGGCGATTCGATTCCTGCCTCTGGCGCCTTTCTGTGCGGAGTTTGTGTGTTCTCTCCCACCGTTCTGCACGAGTTTCCTCCGGGTTCTCTCGTTTCCTTCCATAACAAAAAAACCGAATTAATTAATTGGCCGATAACATATAGAACGCATTGTCTGGGAAATGTTAGCGCTACCGAGCAACACCGTGGCCCAGTGGATAGCGCCGTCCCCTCACAGCAAGAAGGTCCTGGGTTCGAATCTCGGCTCGGGTGCCTTTCTGTGTGGAGTTTGCATGTTCTCTCCCCGTGTCCGCGTGGAATTTTGCCAGGCACTCCGGTTTCCTCCCACATTCTAAAAAACATGCTGCTGCATAGCTTAATTGGCTTGCACACTAAATTTCCGTCAGTGCTCGGTGATGGACTGGCGTCCCATCGTGGGTATATCCCTGCCTTGCACCCTATCTGCCGGGATAGGCTCTGGCTCACCGCGACCCTGTACAGGACTAAGCGGTTTCTGACACTGAGATGAGATGAATTGTTGGCGCTACCCGAGTGGCCGCCTTCTTCTCCCTATGTGTTTTCCTCGCGCCTCTGAGTCGTTCCCTCTTCTATAATGACGGAATATGTGCGGCGCGTTCTGAATTGTAATTAATATTATTCACGCTTAGAAATGCATCTCTAACGCGCACACGCTCTCTGATGCCGGTGCCCTTGTGTCTTCTTCCAAGAATCCTGCTCTCTGTGTCTCTCATCACTCTTCAGTTTTCATTCCGTTTTTTCTCGTTAATGCCTGCGTTCCTGGATCCACATCATAGTAAGTGGAAAGCACAGAGTAAGCGCGTTTGCTTTGTAGACAATGCTCGATTGCGTTTCATGATCCACGACAATTTTCCACTCGCACTTTTGGTCTAATTGTGCCAGAGGGACGCCTTCTAAAACCTTATTTTGTGTTTTTTCCCCCCTTCTCAGTTATATTGTTTCCGACCTGTTCATTAAACACTCCGCACCTCTATACCCGCGTCTCGACCATGCATAGCAATTATGCCCGTTAAAATAGTGTTCGGAAATTTCCCTTTAATGAGCTGTGGATCACCTTGTGTCAGGACAGCCCAAGCTTCTTCAGTCACTTTAACGGATTCTCATCCACCAACACGAGTTTGCTGCATGGGCCCAGATCACACCTTCGTTCGATGGGTGACAAAGCCTTCTCGCGCGCTGCTCCCAGACTCTGCATAACCCTTCCATTGAAAAGTCGCTCAGTTGAGTCCCTGAGCATCTTCAAATCCCGTCTCAAGACTCACTTGTTCCGTAAGGCATTAACGTCCTCCGGCTAGAACTGTTGATGTTGCTCACTGCTGTGTGCTTTGATGATGGTGCGCTGTTGACCTGTAATTGCTCAGGACTGCTTGTTCCTTCCCTTATTTGTTTTAACATTTTTTTTATATGATGTTCTTCATTGATTTGTGGTCATTATTTACTTCTAATCTCATGTTTTGGCATACCGTTCGCTCCATAGCTCTGTGCAGTGCTTTGTGACCCTCGGGTGAAAAGCGCTTTATAAATACAAACATTATTATTAAACTAGGGGCGCGATTCCTCTGCTCTGCAGACCGCTCCATCAAACGCCAACCCCGCGTTTTCTCTGAGCTTCACCGTACCCGGGAGACGGAGTGAAATCCCAGGTTGGGCGTTAATCACGAGCTTTCTTTCGTCTGTAGCGATGGATGACTGGAGCCGGACCCACGACTTCAGGTTCCTTTCCTCGCCACGGATAACATGAGTGGTTAGTGACGAGTGGACCGGTGCTGGGCTCCTCCTGCTCAACGCAGCCCTTTATCGGTTTCGGGGTGCGGGGACAAAAATCGGCATCGCGCATGCTGCTGGCAGCATCGCCCAATCGTGTGCTCGCTAACAGCACTTACCCCTAAAGTCTCCGTAGGCTACAGAGGGGATATTTGCTTTTGTGTACGCGGCATGTACACCCCTGTGCACCGGGGTGAGCGTGTTACAGACCAGAGGAGCGACACTGCTCACAACAACGAGTCTAGCGCCGGGCAGCTAAAAACCAGCGAGTTGACCGGTGATGCCTCTGTCAACCATCTTAAGCAATCCATGACACCTGCGTCTATCCCGTGATCCGTCAGCGAGCGTTCGACATTTCACGTGGCTTCACAGTGCATATGGCGTGGTGCTTACGCCATGAGCACGTCACCGCCACTGAGTGGCGAATGGGCGGTTGTTGTTGCTCGCGGTGCCTTCGTGAATGTCCGTTCATACGCAGAGGAGCAGTGATGCCGTGCACTGCTGATGATGCCGCGTGGGAGCCTAGACCGGCACAAGCACCGCTTGTTGGGGCATCGCCGTTTAGCGGCGAAGGCTGCGGCGTGTGATCTGGTGCCACTAACGCGCATCATCGTCACGTGAAGGACGTTAATCGCTCCTCTTTATAATGTAAATGCCAGATATAATGGTGACAACATCACAAGGCTTTGGCTTGCTGCAATCTCTAGGCATTACCAGAGTAATAACAAACACACGACCTGGAAAATTGAGCATAAACGAAGCATAAATATCATCATTACGATGTGAATATAATGCGGGCGGGACACTGTTCGGAGTAAACATGCAATTTGTTAGCCAAAGGTATTATGGGGAGGGGGGGGTGGCGGATAGAGCGGTGGCGCAGTGGTTAGCTCACTGGTTTATCGCACTGCACTATAAACCCACTAGCGACAGATGGCAATGGCTTGGGAAGGCCTTCATCCAGCAGTGGATTAGCGGTGGCTGATTTGGGAAAGAAAACATCGATGTTTACACGGCCGATCCGACGCGTCCACCCTGAGTGTTAGGAATCGACGATGACTCAATGCGTTATTGCGACCCAAAAACCTCAACACACGAATGCAGCTACAACGTCCGCAGAGCGCGGGTAGCCTCAGTTGAACCCCAACATGAGTCGAGCCCCGTTGACCCGCGAGTCCCCGCGTGTTTATCTCTTTGTTTATTTTCTCCCTCCTCCTCCTCCTCCTCCCTGCGGGATGGTGGTGGCGCGATGTCGTTTCCCTGTACTCCGCTCCCGCACGCCTGTTTATTCAAGCGCATCTGCTGCGTCTGCTGCGGCGGCGATGCGCGCCGCGCGGCGAACGACTGATACATGCGTCACCGTCGGCCGTGATGCTCTATCGACTGCTGGATTGAATGCCGCGCCAAGACCGTCGTTAGCCCTCGCGGCCACTCCGTGCAATAAACAACCCCCACGTTCTTGCCGCGCACGATACATTAACAACGATTGATAGCGCGCCGCTGCGCACATTTCTTCAATGTCGAAGAGGGATAACGATTCAGAGGCGCGAGTGTGGGGGAGGCGGTTACGCGGTTAACCGGGGCCAACATGTGCCAGACACTGTATCCTATAGAGTATAGATTATGATGCTATCGGAGATTTTAATGTGCGTACAGGGTGAGGAAACTAAAGCTCAGCTCACGCACAGACCACACACAACAGACAAATGTACAACGTATAACCTAAACAGACTGTAGGGTCAAGTGCTGTATGGGAGTAGCGCCTATAAAGACAAGCACGGGACGGAGCGAGAGCGACGGTGGGAACCAAGACTGCACTCCTGGAATATGGGAACGTTGTCTCTACGAATATATAAAAACAATTAGGTAGACGGATGATTAAATAAGATTCATCTCTATCACCACCACCATTATCACTATCATCACCACAACTCTCACCCACGTCGTTGCAACTAACAGAGCCACGACCATCATCAACTAATATATCATCATTATTAATTATATTTAGCACAACAGATGCCCTTTTCCAAGGCGACTTCCATTCAAAAGATGCACGCTGATAATAGATGAATACAAAATAAATACTTTCGGCTGCCCAACACTGCAAAGTGTCAAAAGTGCAGATGTCAAACAAGTAAGCAATGGTTGTACAGATGTGTTCAGTAGTTTCCGAAATAAAGTGACTCCAGACCTGATTTCTATTGGCATGTCATCCACTATGATGGGGCCAGGGTAGCAAAGCAACGATAAATAAGTAAACTCTGAAATGGCGAGGCCCTGTGGTGAAAAATGTCACCGGAAATGGGGGGGGGAGGTTCTTTCTGACCGGTAAAAAAAATCATTTGAAGCT